>JAQPZY010001690.1:3307500-3547500 GCA_029931535.1 Margaritifera margaritifera | reverse complement strand
GAAGTCAATCCAAATATTTGGAATAAGGTATTCCGAATGAAGTAACTTTCACTGTACTAATGTGTTAACAAAAATAAGTTATATCCAAGTAATCCTTGCTAATATGGAATATCACACGTTCTAGAAATGTTTCCGATAATTCCACGGAGCTGTATAATTATTCAGGTTGAAGAAACAGTACTAATCCAGAATAAACTGTATTTATAATAAATAGATCTCCAAAGAAGAATATCCCACACTCAAAATGAATCAAATTCGTTTATGACCTCTCAATTCAATGTAACTATGAAGAATGCCTAAACACAGGATTATTTCCTATAATATAGTCTACCACTGCGCAGAAACAAAAAAAAAAAAAAAAACCATTGCGTCTTTGATAAACAACAGGACATTTCGAAACATTCCAACACTCTCCGAACCAATCAGAAATTAGGTTATGCGTGACATCTCATTAGTACCAATGTACCAATGTTTATAAACAGTAAATAATGTATTGACACTGAAGAATCATAGAATCTAGGTCAGAAGTTCATACTCTCTCACGCGCGGAAAACACGTCACATGACTTAAACCTACAAGCGACAATTCCAAGTCCAATGTACTCAGTGAAATATTGATCGAGCCTACCGTATGTATACTCACAAGACGACAGCTGTTTAGACTAAGAACAGAGATCATAAACTAATAAACTATACCATTATTAAAAGAAAAATGATATATAATTCCGTAACAGGGTATACTAAGGGATGATCAAGTTTTCAAATAAATTTTTGTAATATAAAAATCAAATGAAAAGAGATACTAATAAGAAAGAAATGTATATTGAAGAGTGGGTTTAAAAAGGAGTCATAAAAAAGGAAAAAGGGAATGAAACAGACAACTTGTTCAATAAACTTTTTCTTATCTGTTTATTATCAAAAATGATTTTTTTTTAAATTTTCTATTCTGCTGGTTGCTATAAAAGACTCTTTGAGAGAGGAAATTAGTTTATATTTTTTTTAAAGTTAACATAAAAATTATACTTACAAGAAAAAATTATTAACTAATAATAAAAAATGAGTTAAAATAAATTATGCTTTAACAAAAAATAACACTATTAGAAAATAATAAAATAAATCAGAAAAAAGAAGTTGGTTTATGTAACTATAATTATATGAGCTGAACACAAATTAAAGCAGAATAAATAAACAAGAAAATTCAAAACGAATTAATAGAACCTTTGCCAGCCAAGTACTTTACCCCTGGTTGGAGGTACTTATTAAAAAATTATTTGGTAAATAATTTGAATTTATTAGATAGAAGTGGTGATTTTAAACACACACTTTCAAAAATTGGTTATATTACAGGAGAAAAATATGATTCTTTAAAAAATAATTATAAAATACAATAAAGAGGAAAAAGAAAATGTTAAAGAGATAACGAAATAAATGTATGATATTTTTCAAATGTTACCACCATCAACGAAGCAGGAACAAAAAGAGTTAATAAAATTTGTCAAAATGGGAGAAGAAGATGAAGTATTGGAGAAACAAAATGTTAAATATAAACCGATTAAAATCAAACCATCACACGGGAAATATGTTAATCTTATCAAAGAATTATGTAATAAATTTGCCAAAAACTTATGAATCTTTTTAAACTCAGTATGAACAGTAAAAAAAGAATGATCTTGATACATTTATATCAAAACGTTACAACAATCTTATTAAATTACTACAAAAAGATTAAAAGAATCTGGTACTATTAAATTTCAGATATCATTAACAGTCTGGTTTCAAAACCAAAAACAGATGAAATAGAACCTGCGTATCACCACGAGTATAAGAACAGCGGGATGACCCCATTATTTTGGACATAAATTTTACGATATTTGAAAAATTATATGAGAAAATTAGTACTTTTGAAGAGAATGTATCTGGTTGGATACTTGATAGTATCTATTCACTAACAATCAATATTAGTAAGTATAAGTCATTCAGAGAAGCATCATATATTTTGTTTATCTGGTAAAATAAAACAAAACTCGAAGTAATGTATTAAGGTGAAATATGAAGTTAAAAAATTGTTTCATGTGGGCAATAGTATCAGCTTTATATCCAACAAAATATGGAAAAAAATATGTTAATGAATTAAATTTTTAGTAATAGAATTTCCAGTGAAATTACCATCAATATAAAAATTTGAGAGGCAAAATAATTTGAGAATAAATGTTTTTGGTTATGATGATGATGATTATTCTATATTACATGTTAGTAAGATTGGTCATAAACGAAAAGTGATCAATTTATTATTAATCAGTGAAATTAAAAGATGATACATGCAATAATCATTATGTCAGAATCAAAGATTTATCAAAATTATGACATAAAAACTATGATCATCAGCATAAAAAATTTGTTGTATTAAATGTCTAAACCTATTTTCATCACAAAAGATATTAGGTGATCCAAAACTTACTGTAAAGGAGTCAGGTCAAAGAAATATCATGCCAGCAAAGGATAATAATATCTTAGAGTTTAAAAATTATAAGCATAAAATGTCAATGCTGTTTATAATTTATGCAGATTTTGAAACATTGGATGAAAAGAATAAGGAGTTAAATGAAGAGGACAATACTATAAAATTAACAGATCATATTCCATGCTCATATTGTTATATTGTTGTCCGATATGATGGAACAATAATTGGCAACTCTCATTTATATAGAGGAGAAAATGTAATTAAAAATTTCATGGAAAGTTAGAAATAACAAGAAATGAAATTAATATTTTAAAGAGAAAATGTAAAGATCAAGATATCTAACAAATAAGAATTTTTGTGCACACAATTCCGTGACAATGATGAATATGTTTGTGTATCATGTGGTGCACGTTATGGTTACATATTTGTCAATAATTACATTGATTTTAATACTTAGTATCTCACAAGGAAAAGGAAATATTATATAAAATATCATTTGCAAAATATGTTGTGTAATTATAAATTAACAAGATATCAGGAATAACAATTTTACAAATATTGTTTTCTTCAAAAAATTAATTTTCTGACACCGTTATACAAAAACAGAGAGAAAAGAATTAAATGTCCTTATATTTTAAATAAAATATTGTATTTACTAGAAAAAAAAAACAGGACAGCTAAAGATATAGTATCAGAAGAAACTTAAAATTATATGATGGTGTGTGGGATAAAATAAAGATAAGATAAAATTACTTTTTGTTATAATTTCTTCCTAGTATAAATTTAACTTATATTTTTTAAGAAAGTGCTCCACTGGCTCAAGAAAATCACCTTTTTTTAAATTCTTCATATATATTAAAAATTTCTTTGATAAACTCAGCGGGATTCTCAGAGCTAAAACGAATTTTCACCTTGATTAATAATTGTTTGAAAAATCTATGATTAAATTTATTTTTTATTTTTTATCTTCAGTTTGTAAAGTGGAAGATAACGAGGATTACTGGCTACCACAGAGATAACAATCAATGCGAAGTGTATTACTGGGATAAATGCTAGTGTTGCACATTGGCGATAATCGTGCTTGCAAATAATATAGTTTTATGAATATTACCAGATAATTTATAACTTTTTCTATAAGCTGTGCATACTCGTGTTAAATAATCATGCAACTGAGGGATTGTATCAACTATATCAATTAACATTTCTATAATTATATTATATTAATCAGTGAACTCAAATATTATTAAAGTACCATTGTGTCCATCAAAATAAGTTTTATAGTTAAATTTAACAGAAATAACACCATTACCATCAGCAATATAACCACACCAAAAACATTTTCTCTTAAGTCCAATATGTAACACTCGATTACCAAATGCTAAGAAAAATATCTCTCCGTTGTTGCTTTCTTCTTTCACATTGCTGTTGTTGTTGTAACATATAAGATAATACCCACACGGAATTAATATTAGTCTGTGTCATCAACCCTAATATTATATGATTTTCAAAACATTCATGAAAAGGAATACTATAATCTTCATCAGGTTTTGGTGGGTTTACCATAGTTGTTTCTTTAAAAAGATATGATGGTTTATACATCATTTCTTGAAGTTTTGTTCAATTTCTATTTTTCCATCTTTGTCTAAGTACCCGAATTTAATTTTTTCAGCTCGTTCCACAACAATATGACCCACTAAGTCATCCTCAAATCCCCATTTTCAGCGTAAAGGGGGAGTGAATAATCACTTTCGGGGATTCCTAGTTTAAATTTATTTAAATTTAATGTAACTCCTTTAGTTAAGATATCAGAAATTAATTCGTTCTCCATAATTGTATCAGCAAGAAATTTGTTTTAATTTTCATTTTCATTTTGTGCTTTTATAGCCCATGTAACTCTTATTCTCGATTTTTGTGTTAGTTTTTTCAACGATCTAAATATAATAGAGGTATCAATGATTACCTGTTTTCAAAAGAGTGATCCATTTTTTATTTGTGTGTCAGTTCAAAATTTATTATATTTCCTGATCCTTTTTTTTTTATCTATGGTGATCATTTTTTTTTTATCAATGGTGATCATTTGTTTAGGAATTTTTATAGTAGTTGATATAGCTGAAACAAACTCATATTCTTCGCTAATATCAATATTGTCCAGTAATGAATCAACATACCCCTTAGGTTTTTTATCATATGTTTGAACAAAGAGCCCATCACTTGTTAAATATCTGACAGATTGTTTTAATTAAAATCATCATACGAGAATATTTTTTTTTGTCATTGCCTAATTTTAATACAAATCGTTCCCTAGCTGTTTTATTATATGACAACCCATGATTATAATACTTGCTTTTCAACAGCTTTTAAAATCAAAGCACCATTACTTATATTACGTTTGTCTTTTAACATAACATTTTCGGTTAATTTTGTTACTTTATCGTCAAGATTGGTATCTGTATCATCTAAATCTTGGATATCAGCAGCAAACCTTTCTTTACTTCGAGAGATTATTAAATGTAATCTTGTTTCAGCCGAATCTGTTTATGTTTGCATCATCACCAACTTTCTTTGTAACTTTTGAAAATTGATTTGTAATGACATTAGTTACCTCAATAAATTGATCTTTTACAAATTTTATTTTTTTTGTCTGAATATTGTTTTGCAGATGTGTGAGAATTATCTATGGTTCAAATAAATTTTTAATATTACAATTACGCATATTAAGATTCTGTTACATAATACTAGAGACCTCCTTTAACCACGGCCTCTGTATAAATATTCTTAACTTTTAGAAACCAGATAATGTCTGGTAACGTAATTTTCTAAGTTATCATCTAATGAAACTACAACTGTTCAGACGGTTTTGTCTTTAACATTTATATGAAATATTTATGCCCATTTATATTATATGTTAAATTATTTAACTTGTAAACTTTTTCTTCAAAGTCTTTCGAGGTTTATGAACGTATAAGGAAGAATGTTTTTCAGTTGTTGCTTTTCTAAATTTATCATGAGGTATATTATGTTCCCTACAAATATAATTTAATTCTATATTACATGGGACTTTAAAAATATAATTTAATTCTATATTACATGGGACTTTAAAAATATAATTTAATTCTATATTACATGGGACTTTAAAAATATAATTTAATTCTATATTACATGGGACTTTAAAAATATAATTTAATTCTATATTACATGGGACTTTCAAAATATAATTGAATTCTATATTACATGGGACTTTAAAAATATAATTTAATTCTATATTACATGGGACTTTAAAAATATAATTTAATTCTATATTACATGGGACTTTAAAAATATTAAATGTGAACTATTCAATCTGATTTTGCTTCGGTATATCAATATACTATTGACTTAAATAAATCGGACTTATTTTCTTGTTTCTTCCACTAATAAAATATTTAGCAATATCTATCTAGTTCTTTTCACACACATAATTGTCAAATATATATTTTTTGTGGATATCAGAGTCTAAGTGTTCGATATCAATTACGTTTGTATTATTGGATGTTTCAATTAAATCATCAAGCTCTATATGTGATTTTTAATTTTAATTATGTTTTTTATATTTTGTTGTTGTTGTTTGGTTTATTATTTTTTCATAGAAATTTAATAGATCTTGATAGTTATCCTGATCCAAATTTTAGCGTACAAGTAGATCTTATCAAAATACAACATTGGTTTTCTAAACATGGGAATCAAGGTATTGGTTTTGCCAGAACCAGACAGACCAATAATGACCAACCAAAAACTCTAATTTGGCATAAATTCAGCACCTTTTATTTGTTTAAAGTTGGTTAAATTTTCATCTTTTTGTATCATAATTTTGTATTTCCATCTATAATTAGTTAGATAAATTGATAAGTTTTGTTGGTATTTCTTTTTAGTAAATTAATGGTATTGTTTAATGAAAATGATAGTATTTTTTGTATAAGTATGGTATTTTATGAAAATGATGGTATTTTTGGTAAAATGATGGTATTCATTATAAAACACTTTAATATAACTAATTTAGATGTCATTACAAAAAGGATTATAACATTTAAAACAAGAAAGAAATTTTATTAGCTGAAAAGAGAAATCAGGGATACAATAGGAGAGAAAAATAGATAAAAACAAGCACAAGTAGATCTATATAGACAGATGTTTCAACCTATAGCGGTTAGAAATTCAGGTGAGGAGAAAAGGTTGGAAAAAAGTAGCGGTTAGATAATCAGGTTATGAGATAAGTGAAATTATTATGAAATTTGATGAGCAATATCTTGTTTCTTTTTCAAACAATTTGGGAAGGGATGAAAAGGCAGTTTATTATGTATTGCTATATGATCTGTTACGAAATTATATATCATTTTCCTTTTAATAATGGTATAGTTTATTAGTTTATGATCTCTGTTCTTAGTCTAAACAGCTGTCGTCTTGTGAGTACACATACGGTAGGCTCGATCAATATTTCGAAACCTTAGTCATATTGCGTGGTTTTAGAGCGCGGGAAGAGCATGAACTTCTGACCTAGATTCCATGAATAAACATTTTGTTATTGATAAAAATGTCAGTTTAGAAGTACTCTAAGCGGAATGACGCATAAACTAATTTCTGATTGGTTCGGAGAGGGTTGCAATGTTTCGAAATGTCCTGTTGTTTATCAAAGACGCAATGGGTTTTATTTTGTTTATGCGCAGTGGGAGACTATATGATAGGAAATACTCCTGTATTTAGGCATTCTTCACAGTTACATTTGGATTGAGAGGTCATAAACGAATTGGTTTATTTTGTGTGTGGGGTATTCTTTGGAGATCTATTAATATTAATATAGTACATTTTGGATTAGTACTGTGTCTTCAACTTAATTATTATATAGCTTCGTGGAATTAACGGAAACATTTCTAGAACTTGTGAGATTCCATATTAGCAAGGATTATTTGGATATAACTAAATCTTATCAACATATTAGCACAGTGAAGGCTACTTCATTTGGAACATACATTCGGAATATTTGGATTAACTTCCGGAACAGTGAACTTTAAAACAATTTAGGACTTTTAAGGATATTTTATACTGTAAGTTATTTTTAATTCTTTCACTTTAATTGTTTGTTGAAATATTTTAATATTTTAGGAAATTAAAGATTTGTATTTTAAATCTTGAAAGCTTGTTTGAGTCTTTTCTTTTGTTACATTACCCCTAGTCGTAACAGATCCAAAAGACTCCGATTATTGTACAAGAGGGAAAAAAAAACTCTTAGGTGAAATTATACTGAAAAATTATTAAAAAGTAATGGTGCAAACTTATTTTAAAATAAACAAACAAACAAACAAACTACATATCAGCAAATGTTATCACGAGGTGGATCCATAAATAAAAGAATAACAAAATTAATCAGGTAAATTTTTAATCTAGCTATAATTATATAAATGTTTAGAACCAATCAATATTGATCTCGATATGAATACACCCCGATCCAACTGGACACACATTTTTGTGTTTGCAGATTAACAGGCAAATGAAAAATGGTTACAAATTTGCAAATATTGATAGACATTCTTATTTTTGTTGGTACTATGGTTATTTTGGGGTAGTTTTAAAATCACCAGCCTTAACAACACTGCTCAACCTAATGCAACACTTCTAAATGGTGCTGCATCTTTAATTAATTAGATAATGTTAACATTTAAATCCCTAGTAGAGTCATCACAAGATTATTCTGAGACTACTGCAACAAAAAGATTTTATATTTTTTTTAACCAGATACTGGAGCTGGAGATTCTAACGCTTAAAATCATATTATATATCCAGGACAAATATATTTCGGACTAAATGATGATAATGAAATATTGCAAACACGAGCAAGGGCTGCTGGATTAGATGATGTTGTTGATCAAGCAAAGAATACCACACAAATTAGAGATGACACAAGAGCCATAATGACAAAGATGATTTTGATGGTACCCTGATTACTATTAAGTCCTGTTGGTGTAGCAAGCGTAATACAAGATTATATGAAACCCAGTTCTTGGTCATATTTGAGAGAGAAGATCCAAAAGTTGTTTTAGAACAGTATTTGTGAAGTTGGTCCATTGGTCTGTAAGGATAACATTAGGTATACCAGTACAACTAAATAGACCAATTAAAGAATTGGCCACTGTTTTGTTTGTCCATCAATGGAATTGCTTCCGGATACCGGATGGTTTCATCAACGATAGTTAATATATAATTATTCCCGGCCTTTGTGCGCTGTAGTGGACCAACGATATCCATTGCAATCTTAGCAAAAGGCTCACACACGATTGTTGGATACGCCACAGGAGCTTTCTCCTTCCCTGTCCTCCTTCCTGTCCTTTGACAGATGTTACAAGCATGACTGTGACTCTGAATGTCGCCAAACATTCATGTTTTTATTCTTTCCTTCGTGTTCTCTCTTCCTAGACGACCAGCAAGAGGTCTATCATGTGCCAACTCAATCACTGATTGACGTAACTGCTTCGGCAAAACTAATTGAATTCCATATTTTTCTCCATCCGACGACTTCCACTTTCTTTTTAAAATTCAATGTTCCCAGAGGAATGCATTGTCGACATCTTCTGCTTCATGTGCAGATGACAGGGCCTTTTCTCTCACGCCTGCCAAAGAGTCATCATTGTTTTTATACTGAGAAATCGAATCCACATTGATATTATGCCGCTGATTAATCCACAGGTTCTTCTCATCAGCCTCATTTTTACGATGATTGTCATCCTCTTCCTCATCAGGATCAATGTCGCTATCTTCAAATAAAAATAACCTATCTAGACCAAGGCGTCCAGTTCGTGGGATCGTACCCCACATTCCTGTTTTTTCTTTTCACTTTCTTCAACTTCCTTCTTCAGAGCCTTTGCTTGGCTTCTAGTTATTGCTATAGTCTTCTTTTTGCGTAGAATGTCCATACCCAAAAGCGCTTGTGCTGCCAAGTCAGGTACCAGTCCGATCTGTGCATGACCTTTGTAGTATGGCGTGTTTAATTCTACAGTGGCTAATATCGCCTCAAAAGGCTGTCCAATGGATGTGTAAAGTGTCAGGCTCCGCCCTTCAAGGATACATGACCTATCGACCAGGTCTTCACTTATCAAGGTCATGTCTGAGCCTGTATATTTAACGAATAATACTTCCTTGTTGTTCTTTGTTCCAGGTAAATTTATTAGCCGTTCACCAATGATATTCTGGACATAGTAGGTTATATGATTCGTTGCTTTCTTCCTTTTAGGACAGTCCCGTAATTTATGATCCTTTTTATGACAATAATAGCACGTGAAGTCAGATGTACCTCTAACGGAGCTGCTATCTTTACTCGCTGGACTTCTGAAATTCTTATTTGTTTCCCTTATTGCGCTTGACGAAGCATTGCGTCGCTTTTCCTGGTTGAAAACAATATAATCCTCGGCTGCTTCCACTACAGATGAAGAAGTCTTCGAATCCACTGCACTTGCTCAGGATTAAGAGCTTTAAGGAAGAATTCTTCACGAAAAGATTCCAGCGGGCTTACCTCTTGAACAAATCTTGCCAGGTATTGGTCAGTTTTTGCCATCAGTCCACGATACGTTTCTCCCGGTTGCTTATGAATCGATTGTAACATTGCAAAGTAGTCAGCGGGTCATCGGCCAAATCGGTCAATCAATGCCTGCTTCAAATCAGAATAACTCATATTGGACTCTGTTGCTACTTGCCTGGCCTCTCCAACATATAAACTGCCCAGCTGTAGAAGTTTTACATTGTCGCTCCTATTGGCTTGCGCAGCAACTGCATCAAATTCAGAAAGTAGGTAAGTATATCTTCTTCGATCAAACGGTTGTAACTTTATCTATATGGACGGTGACCTTCCTTCTGACTTTGCATCTGTTTCGTCTCAAATTTCCAATTCTATTTCCATCTTTTTCATTTCCTCCTGATGTTCCATCTCCTTTATTTTCAGTCAGTCCTCTTCTTCTTGCTGATAGTTAAACTTCCTCTCCTCAAATTCCTGTCGTTTCTCTAACTGCAACCTTTCGCGTTCTAACTCTTGTTCTATTTGTCTGGTGGTGTCCTTGGCCGCTTTTATTTTGATTTATGTTTTCTTTGGTTTTCTTCAAGGTTGCTCTTCCTCTACTTGTAATTCATCATCTTCTGCTCCACTCAAGTCTTCTTCAATGTTTGTAAACTGTATCAAGTTTGATGGTAATTTCCTTCTTGGTATATCTCTTGCAATGCTGTGCTCTTCAACAACCGTTTCTACTTCATCATCAATGCTGCTACATTGGGTAGCCATTTTAATTCTTATTAGAGTTAGTTTTGATTTATATCCCTAACAATGAATCTCGTACACAAAGTTATAGAGTACGTTTAGCTGCCACACTGTATATTCGCCAGTTTGAATGACAGTCATACGGTGATATTTCAACACAGTTCACTGCAGTACTCATTAAACACAACTTTGGTACTTGTGTTGTTTGTTGTAATGGATGCAGTGTTACTGTCAAACATTCACACAACTTTGCAATTCCAATGCTGCCACCAAACTTTGTTACGGGGTACAAAAGTTGCAAACAGTAGCATCCAACACAAAAGTAGATTCCCAAGTAAATTTAATCTTCACACAAGCTATGGCTCAAGACGACTGCCCCTTACACAGAAGACTAGTGTAATGGTTTATCTACCGAATAGAGACAAAATCAGGGTTCATTAACAATATAAATTCTTGCCTTTACAGTGATGACAGGACACAGACCCAAATCCCAAGGGTCAGCCTGATAATCAGGATCAGATGTGTGAACTAGGTAAAACTTAACATTAACATATGTGACCGCTTAAAATCCTTTAAACTAACACAACCCTATACACCCATGCGTCTTGTCTTAATGATAATCAATATTTGTGTAATAACTTGGAGGGAAATGTTAGGCATTATTATGACGACAAGAATTGGATATACCCCTGCTGAGTAGTTTATTTGCAGGAAAAGTATCAAAAGGAGGTGCTTTATCAACTGAATAATTAGCAGAGACTTTGCCCATTCTTCTGCATTTCGTTGCTTCTAAGATTGCTTGTAAAACTGGCCTATCTGAGATCTGTAATATACTTCGAGGCAAGGGTCTCCAAGCAGATTCAATAAGAAGACAGTATAGATCGATTCCACGTATTATACCCTCAGTTGAGATTGATATTGGTGATGGTTTAAGATTTAAAGAAGGAAAAGGTTTAGTGGTTACAACAGTAATTAAAAAACACCTATATCAAATATTGATATACAAGACTGGATCAAAATATTAAATATTTTACTAATTTTCGTGGTTTATTTTGTCGTGATAATTTACCAAATAAAGTACTTGTTAATGAATCTGCAATTGTAAATTTAGACTCTGTTATCTGGCCAGGATGACACTGGATATGTTATCATAAAAAAGGGAACCATGTTATTTTTTAGCTTAAATCTTGGTGAAGAAATTAATAACTATTTATGTAACTACAGTTTAAAATATAATGATACAAGATGTAAAAAGTGTATTATGCGGCTATTATTGCATCGTATGTTTAAAAATGTATGATAATGGTTATAGTGTTATGATATTTTGTATAATAAATTAAAACCAGATGTTTATTATCATAACGAGGACTTTGCAAACAATTATTTGAATAATATCTATACAAAAATAGTATATAATGGCAGATAAAGATAAGTAAAGAAACAAAAACAACTAAAAACGCAAAATAACCTATAAAAAATCTTTACAAATACCCAAAATAATCTATAAAAAAAATAATAAAATAAAAAAAAAATGTAGTCGTAATCAATCAGGATATGGTATAATTGAAAATTTATTTGGCTTGCCTTACAGTAAGATACAATTTCTCGGTTACATCCCACTAATCGGAACATTTTAAAAATCTTATATGATGACAAAATCTTACTGTTTAAAAGAAATTAACTGATGATGTCAATCCTACCATTAGGACAACCAAGAATGGAAGAAAGATGCAGTTGAGTACTCGCTCTAGTTGTGGTAACAAGATGCAATATTTTTGAGGAAAACCGGTTAAATATTATTTTATTTTTATCAAGCACTTAACAATTACCTAATAAATCAATGCAACATAATCTATTTTGTTTGAACAAAAAAATAAAAAAATAAAAAATAAGGATGTTAATAATGTTGTTTGAAAGACTAAGAACAAAAGGCTGATATAAAAAAGTAAATATGAATCATGCGGTATAGCTAAAAGTTACTTTGTTATGAAAAATGTTGGTGGTATAATTTATTTTCATGCTAAAATGTTACCTCTTTTAGCTGAAAAAGGATGAACGTTACCAGGCTACCGTTATATTGCCCTGGTAACCCATTAGACAACGGACACCAGTTAATCAATTAGATGCAATTTGTGAAAAAACAAAACAAAATATGATTGTCATAGTAGTAGCAATTTCAGAAATGCCTGTGATAAACAAATATTATCTTGCTACCATGCAAAAATAATTCTCTTAATTCGGCTAATTGGCGTATTTTTGGTGGAATGTTTTAAATCTTATTACTCGCTAATGATAAGATTTTTTTAAAAAAATTCTTCAGATTGCTGATAATAGCTCGAATTGTTCTTATTTTGTTACCCTTTAAATTATTTTTTTGTTAGATTAGATATATCAGATAAGTGACAATGATTTATAGCTAATATTTCTACTTGATTAAATATTTAATCTCACCAGGAATTAATTAAACATTTTCTCACAATGTCTCTAACCAACACATATTAAACATAAAAAAGGGTTTATTTTGGTTTAAAAAAATATTCTTACTTTCTGTATTTTGTGTTGCATTTTTTTATTCATTTTTTATGTTTATTATAAATAGACATTCCTTCAAATAGTTTTTAATTTTCAGGTAATTCATCAATATAACGAAAAGTGTAAGATTTGCCATCAAACTTAGATTTTCCTGACTTGACACGGTTTTTACCCTCACAAGCATATTTTACAATACTAGCATTAATGCCAAGTTTTACACTGTACAGAGTGCATCAAAGGGTAATAACTGTAATATTATTCTCAACATAAGTTGCTTTTACAAAATGCTTATTATAACATTGTTAGCTACAAAAGAGTAATCGCGATTTTTTGCTGATTGTTTTTTTTTTAAATTTTCTTGCCGAGTCATTATTTGCAAATTAGATAATTTGTTGTTAAATTTATTATTATCAATTTGATCTAAAGCTTTTTCTTTTGTAATCAGAACATTAAATGTTTCCCAAATAAAACGATGTGATTCATGTGATTTTTGTTTCTCGCCCTCTGATCTGATACAAACCCGATAATAATATTGATATCTGTGTAATTTGTGACCCATAATGTGTTCATTTTATATATGTCTGATAATTATATCTTTATAAATTGTGTGTACTTTAATATCATTTATTTGTACGGTGTTCTCTTTTTTTACTTCCCATTATTAATATTCTATATTAAAAAAAACAATGATGGCTATAAGTTTACTTTAAATTTTATACACGTCTTCTCAAAATATGCTTGGACTGAGCCCATGAAAAAAAAAAAAAAAATACAAACGAAATAGTTTTAACAAATTTTTTCAAATATCAAATAGGAAGCCTAATCAACTCTGGACAAACAAAGGTCTAGAAGTTTATAACAAATATTTTTTTTTTATATCTAATAATAATATTGAGCTCTATAGTACCTATAATGAGGGTGAGTCTGTTATAGCTGAACTATTTAACAGAACTTTGTTAGAAAGCTACTTTTACAAAACGTTTTGTTGATGATCTAAAATAAATAATTGATGATTATAATGAAGCAAAACAGAGGAACATAAAGATGACACCTACTCAGGCTTCACAAGAAGAAATCAACCTATTATACATAATAATTTATGCAATGGCGATTATAAGATAAAAAAAAAAAAAAAAAAAAAAAAAAATAAAAAATAAAAAATAAAAATAAACGTCAGTTACAAGTAGGTGATATTGTTAGAATTACAAGATTAATTAAAGTCTTTGTAAAAATGTTATGCGCAGAATTGCACAGAAGAAGTATTGAAAAGGTCTAAGGGTCGCCTCCAAACCCCGTTGTTCATGATCTTTTTGATATGAAAAACAAAATGATAAAAGATGCAATTTATGAGCAAGAATTACAGAAAACTGAACAGAATTTCTTAATTGTTGAAGAAGTATTAAAAACTAGAACTGTAAAAGCTTATGTTAAGTGGAGGAATGGTGGTGATGAATTTGAAAGTTAGATTCTAGTTGAAAGTTTGGGATATTAAATCTTAATTAAACCAGGCAGAAATATAATCACCATCTGTTCTTAATTCTTCCAAAGTTAAACACTTCAATTCAGGCGCAATATATTTTAAACAAATATGTAACTCACATCAAAATATTCTAAATCAATTAACCAATTCATCATTATTAATGAGTTTATGGCTAAGCATGATCCTTTTAAACTAGTTACTTTGCTTATTTCTGCTGGTATCTTTGTTATTTGTTTAACACTCAAATTTAATTATTTTAAATTAAATAGTTGTATAATTCCATCGTGTATTTTTTCTAATAAATTAATTGATAAATTTAATTCTTTGAGGTTAATTAAGTTTAAGATGACGCTGAATTTTTTTTCTTATGTGATCAATTCAGTATTTCTAATTTTTCAACTTATTAATTTCTTGCGGGATTTCATATAATACTACTTCTGTAATATCATCTAAAATCCAATTTTTATTTAAATCAATTGATCTTAAATTGTATATTTCCTCTCTTTATTTGATTATTGTCCTGAATTAAATTCTATTTTAGTGCTTGAATTTTACGGTGGATTTTTTGTTTCATTTTTATACTTATTATTATCCTTATCTCCCCAAGCATTTTTATTAATAATCCCCCCCCCCCCCAAGTGTATTTTATATCAACCAGCAGACTCGACACTTAATAAAAAAAATCATATTTAGATAATCAACAAATAAGCTAATGTTTTATAAAGAGACAACTTTTTAATACATTTCTCTGTTATTATTATCTCCCCTTATTTGAGTTTTATGTCAAAAAAATTACTTCGAAAACTTTAACATCATTTACTATACCACACCTTTATTATATTTTAAAGATCCTCTACAAACCCTTCTTATATCATTAATGATTTTTATATGATAAAGTATATTAAAAAGTTAAAATAAACCGTTTGTTCAGTTAAAATTTTCAAACAATAAAAACATAGTTTTTAATTATTTCCTTTATAGGTCTTTTTAATATCAATTTTAACCTTTACATACGATTTTTATAAAGTAAATTTACTACTACTAACATCCTAATTTTGAAGCCTAAAAAGCGCCATTTTGTAATTTTTTAAATTATTTATTATTTATTTATTAAGTTTAATTTAATTTGACCCAGAATTGTTCTTTTCACACTACTCATGAAATGAACGAGAAAAATAGAAATTTGGACCTTTACTTGACGTTTGCACTTTCAAGATATTCCACGCCTTAAATGTGTGTAAGAAATGTTATGTAAAATATTTTAAATTTAATTTTCTGTTTAAAATTAAACTAAATTTGAAAACAGCCGTCTCATTGAAAATGAAGAAAATCAAGTATTCATTTTATTTGCACTTAATGACCTTTACACCTTAAAGAAAAACTGACCACCCCATCAAATGAAGTGAAAACACATTAATGAGCATTTATATCACGTACATGCAGGTCATTTTTCCTTGGATAAATAATAATATAAAGTACAGTGTCAAGAACCTAAACAGAACATTAAACAAATTTTTTTTAAAATTGTTACCCTATATGCACTTAATGACACCTATATCACCTTTGCACCCTTAGAAAAGTGACTACCACCTTGGTTGAAGTTAGTATTCACTTTTACCATGGTGGTCACTTTTCTTTTCTATGTAGTACGAAAGTGTTACAATCTGTGGTGGTTTGCGTCACTACAAACACTAATGTGAATTTGTGATGTTAAATAAATGTCAATTACGTAACGGCAGTGTAAGATATGCTGATTTACGGCACATCATCTAACGTCGGGTGATCTGATTCAAAAACATCTCTCACAGAAATTATGTGTAAACGTAATTGCTATATGGAAATATACCAAGACTGTCAGAATCAATTATCATTACTTTACTTAGCACAAAAACCCCAATAATTACATAGGCCGTCGTCGCTGTGGAAAAAAGCGCTCTCGTTCACCCTTAAGTTGCTTTTTGCATTGCACTCTCAATGTTTTGTACTGAGTCAACAAATTAACAACCCGCAATCAGTTTTCCTAACAGTGTTTACAAAACACTGGCTTTTATTGACTGTAACAAGCGATTACATTTTACATTCGTGTAAATAATCCCGTTTTTTAAGACAAAGAAGTCAACAGAGAAAATTGTTCTGTCAGCATTTCTTTATCATGTCATTTTTCGAGTTATATTGTCATGTAACTATTCGAGTTATATTGCCTGATTGGATTGAAACCGTAGTGTCGTTTTCATGATGAACTGCAATGAAGACACCTTTATCCAACTAATATTTTATTAAATATGTTTTAAAAAAACACCGGGACAACATACATTACCCTGTTTATTGCTAATTTGTAATTGAGGTGATTCTGAAACAAATGATGACAAGGGCCAATAAAATTAGTCTGCATATTGGATATAGGAATGGAAAATATTTCATCCACGATCTTTTTTATATCCAGAAGTTATATTACTGTTCAGGAATGACTGCTTTTATATGAGTTCAGTGACCCTGTAAGTAAATGATATGGTTCGTTCCTATGATTAAAATAGGCACTGATCTCAACGAAAAGGATCTATTGACCATAAGGAAAAACAGCGAAATAAAAAATTGAATAAACCTTTTTATCCCCACATTTACTCAGACTGGAATAATGCTGATTTTTGTTGCATGTTTAGGATCTTTAAAGAAAACCCGTTGAAATTTTTGCTAAAAATCAAAAGTGGGTATGACAATTCATTGATAAGTACGCTACAACAATTACAAATAAAAAAATCTTGCTGGTGAAATTTGACTGTACACAAGAATTGCTCTGGCTTGTGATCGTTAAAAGTGAAAGCAAATTTTAAAAAAAGAAAGCAACACGAATTTTTGTCTGGCATACTTCGAAAAGATTTTTGCTTGAGTTTAAATCATATTAGAACACGATTCTGCAGAAAACAAATATCGTGGTGTCGGTTTTTTAAAGTAACTGTCTGTACTGACTTATAAGTCGTCCAACTGTAAACAACATAGACCCTGATCTGCCGTCGCATTATGCGCCGGCAGATCAGGGTCTATGTTGTTTGTTCTACTAATTGTACTAATTGCTCATAACAAACTACATAGACCCAGATCTGCCATCGCATTATGCAACGGCACATCTGGGTCTGTACAGTTTGCAGTTGAACTTGACTACTAAGTGAGTACATACGGTTATTAGCAATATTTAAATGTAACTATTCGGGTGCTACTAGAAATGATCTAGAGAAAAGCTGAAACTTTGGGAATAATCCGTGTAAAGAAAGTGTCAAAAAAATGTCAATCATGAAAGAAGATTGATATGTTGTTGTATTGCTGGCCAGACTTATTGCTCTGAGTTAAAGCTGTTGTGGATAATGGACGATTTGATGGCTGGCTTTTTGGATGAAGCAACTGAGAAAGCGTCTGCAATTTATTTTTTTTTCATCTGCAGTATATAGGGCAACTTTCCTGGGTGTGAACAAAGGCAAACAGTCAGGATGAAAGACGAACTGGTGACGTAGTTATAGTAAACAAAGCGTAAATGTTAAAGAGATTTCTTCTACTGCGATCAAGCTTTCAAGTTGAAATGAGAACGTTGTATGTTTTTTTCATCATCGTTTCTTTTCAACCAGTCAACCTGTTGAAAGACGAATAACCCTCAACAAATCATTTTCCCGGTCTATGAGCGCTCTTTTCACCCCCCCCCCCCTCTCTCTCTCTCTCTCTCTCTCTCTCTCTCTCTCTCTCTCTCTCTCTCTCGGCTTACCAAATGTACGGATTTTTCCGCATTATACGGACATTTCGTTATAGTTGCAGATATGCTGACAAATAATACAAAGTGCTCATTTTTTATAATCGAAATTTATACTATCTGCCCGACCATTTACTTTTATTTGTATCTATTGTATCTACTGATTAATTTTCTTTGACAGTGTTTCTAGCATATGAAGATATTTGCAGCCTGGAGGGATCGATGGAAATTTAAAAAAACAAACACCATGATAATGATAGATAAATAGATTTTGGTGCTGCTTCTACCGATTTTTTAGAGAGAGAATGACATTTTTACAAATTGTGTGTGCCATCCCCCCCCTTCCCCGTTGTGTGTGTGTGTGTATATATATATATATATATATATATATATATATATATATATATATATATGATAATGAGATATTGAAATATAACATTAGTAGAAAAATGATATCTCAACAGTGGCGATACCACTTTGATCGCCACAGTAGCGATATCACTTTTGGAACTACTTTCTATTTCCATTTAGGAAGTATATCTGCCTTTACGCATGTTACGCAGACCTGTATTTCCATATTTAGGCCTATTTCATTTTGTATTCTTCTTTTCCTTCTCTCTCTCTCTCTCTCTCTCTCTCTCTCTCTCTCTCTCTCTCTCTCTCTCTCTCTCTCTCTCTCTCTCTCTCTCACCCTTCCCCTCTCTCTGTCCCTTACCCTTCCACCCTTTCTCTCTCCCTATTAGGATGAATAGATTTTAAAATGTATAAAGACTGTTGACCTTCTAGAGTACATTTATGTAATCAATGAGAACGTGCCGTCTAGAATGCCTAAAAATGAACCCCAAACAATAAAAGCAGGCTTCAAGTATTAACGTTTTTATAATTAGTTTTCCACATGAATCATGCAAATTGTCAGTGACTGAACTTACATGACCTGTATTCGATATTCTGTCACCGGTACTGTATCGTATACCTGTGACACTCAACGACAAATAGTACACATTTTTAAGAAAAACTCTTGATTACATATAGTAATAAAATTGTTTCAGTAGCGATTTTAACTGTAATCCCAATCATAATCATGGATAGAGAAATCAGGCATTGATTAGTGTCGATTAGGTGATAATCGAAATTTGGGTTCAGCGTCTGTTACCGAAATAGACTGAAAGCTTGCCAATACACAAAATTCACGTCTGAATGCAGAAATAAACAAAAATAGCAACCAAAACCCTTTCAAGTAAACTCACAATCATTAAAATCTGTTGTTTAATGATGTTACACTCTGAAGTCTGTTGGAGCGTTCTGTCATGTTTCTACAGTAATGTTCACTGTTTCAATCCGCGCAAGAACTGTGTTAACGAAAAGAAACATCTCTTCATTTTGGTGTGAAAACATTCACTAATTTGACAAAATACACAATTTGAAGCAATATGTGTGCAATCTAAATTTGTAAAACTTCTTTTTGTCGATGTAGTAATACAGCCGCCAATTGCATTGACATAGAATGGAGAAACAAATTAATGCAAAATCGACGGCGGTTGGCTTAAAAATATATTTAAAAAAAGAAACTACGTTTTTTGAGTAGATATAAGGAAATATTTCGTGAAGTAGAAACATTTTGCATTGTCACTCGTGGCGTCGTCTCTATATATACCACGTGGTTTTCGTGTATATATTTTAACTAAATAGAAATTAATGTTACAGTAATAAAAGATTATTATATAATTATGCATCTTACATCATTTAACGTGTACTATTGACCCTCAGCAACTGTCATCACATACCGATTGTTGAGAGAGAAAGTTTCACTTATTTTCAATTATTGCTTTAGAGATACTGCGCTGCTGGGACCTTAAAGAATAACAGATGTCTAAATGTACACATTCTTGTGACTGTCGCTGTCTGTATCTCGACATTCGATTGATTCATTTCTAGGCAGGCTCAACTGGACAATATTTTATATAAACAAAATATCCTTAAGTTCCCTGCCTTGTATCGAGTGTGCAGGTTGTACAGAATGCATGAACGTTCCTAGAAATTATTTGTATATATGATTGTGCATTTAACAGTGTGTGTGTGTGTGTGTGTGTGTGTTTGTTTGTGTGTGCGTCTGTACTTAACTCCACACATGCCTGGATAACTGCTGACATGTTGAAATGTGTATACCCTGTGTATAGTATATGTTCATGTGTGCACCTCTTGACCAGTATTGTTATATATAATAATAATAAATAAACTTCAAATATGTGTGATTGCGTGTGTGAGTATACCTGAGCATGTGTAAATGATTTTATTATAAAATAACTTTTAAAAATTGTTGAGGACCATGTGGCAGATGTGTCTTTTATGAACAAATGTGTTATCCCGTTCAATAAAGATATTATTATTATTATTATTATTATTATTATTATTATTATTATTATTATTATTATTATTATTATTATTATTATTAACACAAAACTTGTCAAACATTTCAACTCAATCAGACAATGTCCAGTAAATAGAAATGTTGCCCATTGAATCAAAGCACAGATGGACATAAAGATAAATATTGCATACAGAAGATGCGAAGATATGGTGAATTTGGCCAAAACGAAAAACTCTTGTCCAAAAGTGCTCTTTTTAACCCACAATGCATTTCTATCCTGTCAGTCTGCTCAGCCTTACTCTGCTCTATTTCTCTCTTTCATCCACCTTTCCTTGTAATGTAAATACATTCATATATGTATTACTCGCAATGGAAATTATATCCGGGATGTAAATCTAGAAGCGAAAAATAATGCACTTCTACAGATGGCGCCCTATGTAACTTAATCTCCTCGCAATGACGTAGATAACTCGGTCATGCCAAGCAGCATAGCGCTTTAGTGCTGCTAGCTTGCATCCATATTTATCAATAATAGTATCATTACTATACATGCAGTTATTTCTTCTGTTATTTTATGCTTTTTATTTAATTTAGACCTCTTGATTATTCTGGATAGTTTTGCTTCTCTGTGCTAAAATGTAAATATTTATTGCACTACGCGTGTCATTCTGTGTGTGTGTGTGTGTGTGTGTGTGTGTGTGTGTGTGTGTGTGTGTGTGTGTGTGTGTGTTCTTTATTGTCCCCCGAGAAAGATTTAAATGTCCCCAAAGGAAGACCTTGATTTATGTCGAAAAGTTGGGAAACTTTGTTATTGTACAAAAGGAAACTGGGTGTGTAGCTCTTCCCCTAAATTTGTTTTCCATTTTCATTAATATTCGTACTTCATCTGTCAATTTGTTTTTCATTTTCATTAATATTCGTACTTCATCTGTTAATTTGTTTTCCATTAATATTCGTACTTCATCTGTCAATTTGTTTTTCATTTTCAATAATATTCGTACTTCATCTGTTAATTTGTTTTCCATTAATATTCGTACTTCATCTGTCAATTTGTTTTTCATTTTCATTAATATTCGTACTTCATCTGTTAATTTGTTTTCCATTAATATTCGTTCTTCATCTGTCAATTTGTTTTCCATTTTCATTAATATTCGTACTTCATCTGTCAATTTGTTTTCCATTTTCATTAATATTCGTACTTCATCTGTCAATTCTTTTCCTTTTTCATTAATATTCGTACTTCATCTGTCAATTTGTTTTTCATTTTCAATAATATTCGTACTTCATCTGTCAATTTGTTTTCCATTTTCATTAATATTCGTACTTCATCTGTCAATTTGTTTTCCATTTTCATTAATATTCGTACTTCATCTGTCAATTTGTTTTCCTTTTTCATTAATATTCGTACTTCGTCTGTCAAATGAAAGTTGGAATGTTCAAAGTTAAACACCATCTAACAAAAGAATCTGATGAAAAGATGTTTGACAAGTTCAAATCGAGACTATCGATTATCCCTGACAAGTTCAAATCGAGACTATCGATAATCCCTGCTTTGCAGTCAGTTGCATGAATAATACTTTATCTTTTCAATCCCATCGTTACTTGATTTTTTCTTCAGATACTAAACATGAATTTGATTTTGCTCCACGAAATTTCTTTGTACAGTCTACTCTTCAACCCATTGAAGATACTCAGATGTTAGCACCCTACGTCTTAGAGAAACGAACTAAGATTACACAACATTTAATATGTTTCAATCATTCCAGAAGATACTCAGATGTTAGCACGCTACGTCTTAGAGAAACGAACTAAGATTACACAACATTTAATATGTTTCAATCATTCCAGAAGATACTCAGATATTAGCACGCTACGTCTTAGAGAAACGAACTAAGATTACACAACATTTAATATGTTTCAATCATTCCAGAAGATACTCCGATGTTAGCACGCTACCTCTTAGAGAAACGAACTAAGATTACATAACATTTAATATGTTTCAATCATTCCAGAAGATGCTCAGATGTTAGCACGCTACGTCTAAGAGAAACGAACTAAGATTACATAACATTTAATATGTTTCAATCATTCCAGAAGATACTCAGATGTTAGCACGCTACGTCTAAGAGAAACGAACTAAGATTACATAACATTTAATATGTTTCAATCATTCCAGAAGATACTCAGATGTTAGCACGCTACGTCTTAGAGAAACGAACTAAGATTGCACAACATTTAATATGTTTCAATCATTCCAGAAGATACTCAGATGTTAGCACGCTACGTCTTAGAGAAACGAACTAAGATTGCACAACATTTAATATGTTTCAATCATTCCAGAAGATACCCAGATGTTAGCACGCTACGTCTTAGAGAAACGAACTAAGATTACATAACATTTAATATGTTTCAATCATTTCAAACTGCCAACAATGTATATTCTATGTTAAATCAATAAGCTTATTATCAACGTGGATTCAGAATGTGTAAGACAGAAAGCTGAAACAATCCTTTACAGGGTTAAAAACTTGTATGGCAATAATTATTACGCCACAGATGGAGCGTATCTGTTTAATAGGGACGTCATTCTTCTCAGTATGCGTCATGCATAATAGAATTGTGAACATTTGACATATTTTGTAAGTAAAAGTTACCTGCTATAAAGATTAGCAATGAATGAGGAATCGCTGATCACAAGGTTGCCTTGTTTTTAAACGAATGATTCAGCATAACATTTTTGAGCCCATTATTCGCGATATTTTCTAAGCACAAGTTTTATCTCCTACAAGGCGAAGTAGGTAGTGGCGGCGTGTGGGTTCGAGGCGCCTAGGGACAATGTTCTTTAGTGGTACCCCTACTGAGGTGCCCCGGGGCAATGTTCTTGTGGCACCCCTAGTTTACCAAAGAGAACAGTTTTTATGTCAGTTGCCAACCTCCACCCCAACCCCCATCTACGCCCCGATTACAGCTGAAAAAAGGCTCCCGACGGCGCCCACCTCCGCCCGGCGCCAGGGGGCAATTGCCCCCTCCCACCCCCACCCCCGCCCCCCGTCGCGTGGCCGCTGGAAGTTCGTAAAGGTTATTGACCTTATGAATGTAGTCATTTTTAGCAGAGACAATGAGATATGAGTTATTGAGAGCCAGGTACAAACCGTTGCCATTCCATCCGATTTATAAACATACTATGAACATAATTTGTCTTACCTTTTCTGTAAAATAATTAATGAAACTACGACATAGGAACCACGCGCGGAAATGTTGCCTATGAATCATCAATTAAACAGTGTATGCCAAAACATCAGAAATATTTGCATGAAGAAACAGAAAACTATGTCTTGTTATTATCAATAAAACATGCGTTTATAAATATTGGTAGAAAAGCTGCATGTGGAGAGTTCATGTGCTGGATCAGTGCAAAACGTTGAGAGTGCACCGCAGAAATAATCTAAGAGTAAAATAGACCGCTTCTAAAGAAAGAGCATGGCAGTAGTTGCTATTTATTTCGTATGCAAGGAAATCTAATTGTTCTTGGCGTCGTGGCAAATTACAACTCAGCAATTTTACCTAGTGACTAATCATTTGGAGGATTCAGGGTCACGTTCCACACTGTTTAGAATTGAAATCTGGGTCATCATCAAAAGGTATTACACTGAGGGAAAGTGACAGAGAATATTAACAATTAAGCTGATATTGTTTTGCGATTTTTAAAAATGTAAAGCGTGCGTAAAACAAATTCTCACTATGTAAGAGTGGTCTTGATACATCGTTCATTGCCAATACACTATGTAAGAGTGGTCTTGATACATCGTTCATTGCCAATACACTATGTAAGAGTGGTCTTAATACATCGTTCATTGCCAATACACTATGTAAGAGTGGTCTTGATACATCGTTCATTGCCAATACACTATGTAAGAGTGGTCTTGATACATCGTTCATTGCCAATACACTATGTAAGAGTGGTCTTGATACATCGTTCATTCCCAATACACTATGTAAGAGTGGTCTTGATACATCGTTCATTGCCAATACACTTTCATATTAAACTGTTTTACAAAAGTAACAAGAAAAGAAAGAATGCATTTTTAGTTAGCTTTTAAACCTTATAGCACTTAATCACTGTTAAAACTATTTCTTTCTTTATTACCAGCAGTTGGATATTCTGGAAAGAAAAAGCTAGATAGAAACTCACAATGAGGCGGGCATAATCAACGAAGTACAATCCAGAATTATGACTCATTTCGCAATAATGGGAACAGTACATTGCTATATATCTATTTAGGAAGAGGTGTTACCAGTTTATCCTGTATAATGAGCGACATTATGTCGACCACACGTGGAAGAATCGTCTACATTCAGTTTTAGTGCTGTAAAATGTCCCCAGTCACCATGATCTGTAGTTTACTTTACAAGTTCCGCAGGCGTTCTAAAATTCCCTTGAAACAGAATGTACTTTACAGACTTAAGCAAAATTCAAACCATTTATTTATTAGTTAACATTATTTCTATCACCAAATCAACAACATTGATGGAAAAATAGAAACGTTGTGTGGAATATCTTGCTACTAAATGCTATTGAAAGTTAGTATTTGCGTTGTGTGGAATATCTTGCTACTAAATGCTATTGAAAGTTAGTATTTGCGTTGTGTGGAATATCTTCCTACTAAATGCTATTGAAAGTTAGTATTTGTGTTGTGTGGAATATCTTGTCACTAAATGCTATTGAAAATTAGTATTTGCGTTGTGTGGAATATCTTTTTACTAAATGCTATTGAAAGTTAGTATTAGCGCGGATATACCATGTGGGCAAGTTATACATTTGTATTTACATGTTTATCTTCAGTTGATAAAGATTGTTATTGTTAGTATCAATATGGGCGTTTATTGGTGATTACAGGAGCTCGTATTTTCAATGTTAAAGTACAAGGTAATTGTATTGTTACTTAGCCATCAACTCTCTGGTCGGGTTGGACATATAAAAAAAAAAAAAAAAACAATAAAAAAACGAAAAACAGCCGAAATAAAGCCAAAACGATAGTAACTGAAGTAACAAAAAAAAAAAAAATAAAGTCTGCGCCGTATGAAACGAAGACAATTAATAGATCAGTAACTAATAAGGACGTAAAAGTATGTAAAGTGTTACTTTGAACTTCTCTCAATCTCATTAACAACGATAACTCATATTTAGCTTTTTCGGTGTTTTGTGTCGTCATTTTCCATAAGTATTTTACCTCCCTATGATTAAGAGCGAATATTATCCTACCTCCCTATGATTAAGGGCAAATATTATCCAACTTCCCTATGGTTAAAGGCGAATATTATCCTACCTCCCTATGGTTAAGGGCGAATATTATCCTACCTCCCTATGATTAAGGGCGAATATTATCTTACCTCCCTATGGTTAAGGGCTAATATTATCCTACCTCCCTATGATTCAGGGCGAATATTATCCTACCTCCCTATGGTTGAGGCCGAATATTATCCTACCTCCCTATGGTTAAGGGCGAATATTATCCTACCTCCTAGCGTGTTGGTTATGAAAGTTTGCATTAATCATATAATACTACTACTGCGTCCCCTATCAATAACAACAAAACAATTCTGCTGCTGCTGCAGCTACAGTAGCAACAATTGCAAAAACAACAGCAGCAGCAATACGAACACCACGACGACGACAGCAACAACAACAAATACTACTGCTACAACTAGAACATGAATAAGAAGAAGAAATAATACAACACTAAAAAATAGAATACAAAGTATTTTAGATTAGTCAAGGGGAAAATGTAATGTATACATACATACATACATATATATATATATATATATATATATATATATATATATATATATATATATATATATATGGGGGAGAGTGTGTGTTTGTGTGCTTAAGTAATGCAATTGCAAAATGAAAAATAAACTCATGTTCTGGAGCCCGACTCAATCCCGTTAAATCGTGATACTTTTCTGTCAGAGTCTGATGCAGTATGGTTTCTTCTATCAATATTCAAAACTATTTGGTTTTCATCATTCCGTGAATAATTTGTAGCATTAGTTTAGTTCTGTTTTTTGTGTTAAACCACATAGTATAGTACGGATATGAACACTGTGAAAAATATGAGATATTTGGATGTTTGTTGGTGGTGGTTATTCTATGATATGGCACTCAAGATCATTAAAAGATTACAATGATAAGTTTGGCATTTTCACGTACTCTAAATCCGAATCGCGTGATAAGCAGCTTCATTTTCTTCTCGCATATATTCAGGAAAAAAAAAAAAGAAAAAGGGTGCGAATTTCCTGCAGTTTCTGTTAATTTATGTAAACCATATCTTTTATAATATGTGTCAAAAAGGCACATATCGCTCATAAATCGTAACAAGAAAATATTTCCGTAGTATTTACAAGATTTGAATAAAAGATCATAGGCCGATGTATTTCATGCGAAGATAACTTAAGTATAAACAGAAGTAAACAAATTTACCTCTATCGTGTCCGAATGTTTGCAAAGCATTTTATCTCGAAACGAATCATTACATTATTTAGGGATCGCCGGAGGCGTATGGAAGCAAGTGTATCCAATTTACACACCACATTAATTAGGAAAGTTATAAACTTAAATGGCTAAACAGATCGCATTAATCTTACTTATTTAAATAATTGTACCTTTGATTGCTGCCTCAATAAGCAAGATTATCGGAGTAAATATATCACAATTTGGCTCCTTACCTAGATCTCATTTCTCTTATTATTTAAATCGAGTGAAGGAAATTTAACTCATAATAATAATAATAGGTGGAAACATGAAAACGAAAAAGCATGAACTTCAGCGAAAGGGTATGTTTCATCAATAGAAGTCAATATCGAACTTCATAATATATTTTATATTCCAACCACTCGGTGATAAAAGTTTTTTTTTCTTTCTAGGTGCTTGCAGACCTGGTATCTGGACAGGTAATCTGAGCGAGCATAGTTTCCTGAGCAAGTGCCGAATCTGCGAGCACACTGAAGACCACGCGACGAGGTCGATAACTTCACTTATATAATTGTTCCTTTCTATAATATTACCTACACGTACTACGTACAAGCCAGTGGACGAGTAACTGGGTCACAAGCGCTACTTCTCAAATCTTGCGGCCCAGAACATGATCTGTGAGTTCAAACCCAGCTGTAACTATTGTTTTTATCACTCGAAATTTATTCCTTTCTAAACATAAGTAATTTTTAGATAAGTTTTTAAAGTTGTTTTAAATGTTTTCCATCAGTAGTTTGGTTCCTACCCTGTATAAACTGTATTTTATCTTACGGGGAAACAGTTCTTTCGCATCACATAAGCTCTGCTCAGTGGCCCGTATGTAGGTCACATGGCACATGATAAAATGAAAATGACGTATTTATTTTGTTTGGCATATTTAGATTTGTGAGCCTTTTGTAGACACAGATTCAGGACGATAAAATCGAAGGCAAGTTGATAATTTGCAATTATATTCTAATCTTAATTGGACCAACATCGCATTTAAAAAAAAATCTTATCTTTATTATTCATGGCATTGTTTGTGAAGTCTTCCAGAAAGATTGGCTTGGGTTGGTTCTATATTTTAAGGTACATCAACACATTGAAGTCGTCCCGATGCAGGGAATCGAACCCGCACGCTTCTGGTCGCGAGTCAAATGCGCTAACCACTGTGATACTGCGGTGCACCTCTTCGAAAAGAGAAGAGGTTATATGAACAAAGACTGAGGAAATTTTACACAGAAGAACTATTTATTGGTAGTAGAATGTGATGCATAACTTTCATGCTGCGTACGTGCGTTTTCTGCAGCTTGATAAATGCTGATCTGCCTCGCGATTTGAGGGATCTGCTTCTCCTGTTTGGGATTATGATTTACGAGCTATATGCACAGCCAAACTCTTAACTGTTAAAAGTAAACTACTTGTCGTATCTGGAAAAGATGCCGGTAGAGGGCGTATATCTACCACTATCTCTTGTTAGCATCGAACATGTATTTTTCGCAGTAGATAGTTCCGAATTCGATGAAGATATCCCAGATGGCAAAGATACCTTGCATGCTGAAACCATGACAATTTTTCAAAAAAAAAATTAAATAAATAAATTAAAAAAAAACAAAAAACAGTCGTGGAACTAATTCTAGGTCTTAGAGAACTAGTTGTAACAGTTCAAGATAAATATCTATCCAGAGTTCCACAAACCGTAACAGAATTGCTACCATGTCATATGTCAAACTGTCCAAAACCATCTTGCTCAATGTAGTTGACGTCTCTACAACGACTCTGTGAATCTACAAGTCAAGATCGTTGTGTTAGCAATGGATATTGGACGTTGAAAGATTTGGCACATCTTTGATATATGATGAGAATATTTTGACATGGTCTGCAGACAACTCCATTCGTCAAAACCCAGACCCATCACGAATGTCTGAGTATCTCCTCATATGGCTGCCCCCGCCCATGAATGGAGTACTTTTACTGACTGAAGTACCTTACTAACTCTGCTCAAAATCAGCGTATCAATACGGTTGTTATGTAAGGAAAAATGTTATGAAAAAGCTATATAAAAAAGCGAAGCAGCTTGAAATGTCCATGGATTAATGTAAGGGTAAAGTGGGTCTTTATAATGGGTGAGTTGCACACATTTATGGCAATGTTTAGATGTATTGGATGTTGTACTGAATTGAGTGGTATAGATGAAACATGGATTGAAACACATATCTAGGACACAAAAACCATAAACAAATACTAGAATGCAGGCATTTAACAAGGGGTGTGGCAGTTCATAATATTACTCGACAGGCATTTGTTGGACGTTATGATGGAAACCTGCACGGAAAATGTGGCAGATGTATGTGTAGACGCAGTAAGAAAATTCAGTGATTAAGTTGAAAAGAAAGACAAATAAACCATTGAAAGCGCGAACAGTGCATTGACACATCTAAACTAGAATACACAAACATGATGCAAGAGAAAAACAGAAATGAGAACATCCAACTATTCGTGACTTTTTTCTGCTACATGATAATGGTGTTATGCCTCCTTTCGTTCATCAGATCAACAAGGGATAGTGCATACGACCTTATCTTGGATGTCTTGAGAAAATGTACGGGTACTTTGTATCTCACGATAAACACAGTTATGCAAAAATGGTCCCTCTCTACATTGCAGAAATGATAACTCTTGAACGGACTGATCCACTCATCATCCAATAATTTAGAGACGGTAACTTTGTCGTAAATTGATTGGCTGTTGGAGCAGATCATGGTATAGAACACCTAAAGCGGTGGATGAATATTCGGGGTCTGTCTCTGTCTCACTCTCTCTGTCTCTCTCTCTCTCTCTGGTATTACTTTAAATTCCGGATCACACACGATATTTTTCCTGAAAGCTCCAGTCATAGTGTGACTTTCTCAAGAAACGGACGAGTTAACTGAGGTTTATATGCACGGAAAAATAAAACAAACCAAAAACAAAAAGAAAAAAAGAAAACCAAACAAACAAACAAAAACATGCAACTATTTTGATATGCCAGGAAAATAACATGGTGAAATAAAAAGCAGTAATAGCACATCATGCAAATATATTCCAACCAAATGAGTGTGTGATGAATATACCCGTCTGGTGTGTCAGACCGGATCACTTCAGATCGTGTGGTATTTTGGTCTCCAATGAAAAAGATTAATATGAAGGTTTGGAAACATGCCCATAAATCAGTTAAACGCAAACTAAAATCATAGGCTGTTATCCTAAAGGAGGATCGATCTCTGTTTCATCGGTTGCTTTAAGCTATAAACCTCCGTCCAGAAATTGATTTGAAGAAATCGATTGGGATGTATGATTTTTTTTTTTTTTTGCTGGAGCTGAAAGCATCCTGCCTTGCCTATATAAGAACAAACAGGTACATGAGCTAGAAGCACTGATATCAAAGACAGATGACATACTTATCGGTGATCAAATTGATCAAAAGGTCTCATGAGCTAGTCGTGCCTTAAAACAGCAAACTAACCTTTTGGAAGTTGTTCCCCTCAAGTTCAGACGAAAGCATCCTTGCATTTTTAGAGTATGGCAAAGCTAATGATGTTCTCTAGAATACAATAGAAGCACTAGAAACGTTATCGTACCAGCTGTATGGACCAACAACTACTTGTTCAGAACTCTCAGATATAAGATGGAGTATGTTCAGCAGAAATCATAAGGAACATATTCCTCCAACAAATACAACACTGATGTTGATGATTCGACGAGCCAATTGCGTGACTACAGTTTGGTGTCAAGATGATGTTATCCATCCTATCATTCGGAACCTTTGTCACAATGGTTGGCTTTTGGAGGATGAAGAAATAATACCAAACAGAATATATCTGCCTCCAGGCCCCGGATGTTGTGGTCGAACTTATTAAGCGTTCATATTTAAGAAGTAATTGTTCTGTGACTTCAAGCTCCTCCTGCACATTGGCAGACCTTTACTGAAGAGAAATGTACAAATATGGAAGATAACGAGCTGTATGAAAACTCCCATGATTTTATTCATATGTAGTTGGTGATGACGAAAACGTTAAATCCGATGGTATTTAACTATAGTTTTGTATTATTTATGATTCAAACGTAGGTGAAGATAGCTAAAATATAATGCAGTGGTAACTGACAACTTATTTAATCAGGCTATATACATGATAACAAATGTGTAAAAGTTTGATAGTTCAATTTTACTTATTTTGGCATGGCTACTGTTGAATTTGAAACCTTAACTCTGGAATAATTTGATAATTTTTTTTCCAGTTTTTGGAGGCCATAGAGTAGAGTTTGAAATAGTATTTTGGGAGCTTGACCTATGACTTTGAACTGTGACCATGAACTTGCTTTTTCATGCTCTTAGCTTTGCAATGATATATGTTGTAAACTTTCTTCACTAATCTCCCATAGGAGCCAAATATAGGAAAATTGGTCCCGAACTAGTTAGTGTTTGGGAAATGCCGGTGTTGCGGACTGAAATAGACCTGAGTACACTCGGTGACGTGTAGATTGTGGAAATGAGACTCGCTTTCGTCAGATTGTGAATATGCATTGTGTGTTCAGTTGATTGCTTCGGTTTTTGATTGGGTCTGTTATACTTTTATGGACAGAGCATATGTAAAGTAGGTCATAAATCGTTTGATAGCGACACTGGGCCGTTGAGAGCAGGCTACAAGCTTTGCTTTGCCAGTCCTCCAGATAAGTGTGGGTGGGACATGCACAGTTGTTTTCGCCGATTCGTTTGCATAGTGATCCGCATGCGAGATGAAGAACTAACTGGCAATTATCCCATTTATTTATATGCTATCTCATCTCCCCGACGGTACAGGCACCCAATCCAACCCCCACCCCCAACTACCCGATTCCCCTCTATTCCTGACTCTGATGTACATATTTCCAAAATGTTTTTCATTACTATTACAAAATCATTCAATACTATTATCTCAGTTGATGATAGTTTTCCAAGGGTATGTAACTTTACGGTTTATGTTCCTTTTCAAGGCTATAACAGCTGGCGTTATGTAACTTTACGGTTTATGTTCCTTTTCAAGGCTATAACAGCTGGCGTTATGTAACTTTACGGTTTATGTTCCTGTCAAGGCTATAACAGCTGGCGTTATGTAACTTTACGGTTTATGTTCCTGTTCAAGGCTATAACAGCTGGCGTTATGTAACTTTTCGGTTTATGTTCCTTTTCAAGGCTATAACAGTTGGCGTTATGTAACTTTACGGTTTATGTTCCTGTTCAAGGCTATAACAGCTGGCGTTAAGCCGGATATGCTTATGAGATACATAAAATAATCAGACCCCATTTAAACCCCACAAATTATCGCTTAATATTTTCATGGTTATTCGAAAAACTACAAACCGTAACATGTATTGAAGGTATAAACAAAAATTACAAACCCTAACATGCATTCAAGGTATGAATAAACACTACAAACCCTAACATGCATTGAAGTGTAGATAAACACTATAAACCCTAACATGCATTCAAGGTATTAATAAACACTACAAACCCTAACATGCATTCAAGGTATAAATGAACACTACAAACCCTAACATGCATTCAAGGTATGAATAAACACTACAAAACCTAACATGCATTCAAGGTATAAATAAACACTACAAACCCTAACATGCATTCAAGGTATGAATAAACACTACAAAACCTAACATGCATTCAAGGTATAAATAAACACTACAAACCCTAACATGCATTCAAGGTATGAATAAACACTACAAACCCTAACATGCATTCAAGGTATAAATTAACACTAATAACCCTAACATGCATTCAAGGTATAAATAAACACTACAAACCCTAACATGCATTCAAGGTATGAATAAACACTACAAAACTTAACATGCATTCAATGTGTAGATAAACACTACAAACCCTAACATGCATTGAAAGTGTAGATAAACACTACAAACCTTAACATGCATTCAAGGTATGAATAAACACTACAAACCCTAACATGCATTCAAGGTATAAATAAATACTACAAACCCTAACATGCATTCAAGGTATGAATAAACACTACAAACCCTAACATGCATTCAAGGTATAAATAAACACTACAAACCCTAACATGCATTCAAGGTATGAATAAACACTACAAAATCTAACATGCATTCAAGGTATAAATAAACACTACAAACTCTAACATGCATTCAAGGTATGAATAAACACTACAAACCCTAACATGCATTCAAGGTATAAATTAACACTAATAACCCTAACATGCATTCAAGGTATAAATAAACACCACAAACCCTAACATGCATTCAAGGTATGAATAAACACTACAAAACCTAACATGCATTCAGTGTGTAGATAAACACTACAAGCCCTAACATGCATTCAAGGTGTAGATAAACACTACAAACACTAACATGCATTCAAGGTATGAGTAAACACTAAAAACCCTAACATGCATTCAAGGTATGAATAAACACTACAAACCCTAACATGCATTGAAGGTGTAGATAAACACTACAAATCCTAACATGCATTCAAGGTATTAATAAACACTACAAACCCTAACATGCATTCAAGGTATAAATAAACACTACAAACCCTAACATGCTTTCAAGGTATGAATAAAACTACAAAACCTAACATGCATTCAAGGTATAAATAAACACTACAAACCCTAACATGCATTCAAGGTATGAATAAACACTACAAAACCTAACATGCATTCAATGTGTAGATAAACACTACAAACCCTAACATGCATTGAAAGTGTAGATAAACACTACAAACCTTAACATGCATTCAAGGTATGAATAAACACTACAAACCCTAACATGCATTCAAGGTATGAATAAATACTACAAACCCTAACATGCATTCAAGGTGTGAATAAACACTACAAACCCTAACATGCATTCAAGGTATGAATAAACACTACAAACCCTAACATGCATTCAAGGTGTAGATAAACATTACAAGCCTAACTTGCATTCAAGGTATAAATAAACACTACAAACCCTAACATGCATTCAAGGTATGAATAAACACTACAAAACCTAACATGCATTCAAGGTATAAATAAACACTACAAACCCTAACATGCATTCAAGGTATGAATAAACACTACAAACCCTAACATGCATTCAAGGTATAGATCAACACTACAAACCCTAACATGCATTCAAGGTATAGATCAACACTACAAACCCTAACATGCATTCAAGGTATGAATAAACACTACAAACCCTAACATGCATTGAAGGCATGAATAAAAACTACAAACCCTAACATGCATTCAAGGTATAGATCAACACTACAAACCCTAACATGCATTCAAGGTATAGATCAACACTACAAACCCTAACAATCATTCAATGTATGAATAAACACTACAAACTCTAACATGCATTGAAGGCATGAATAAAAACTATAAACCCTAACATGCATTGAAGGCATGAATAATAACTACAAACCTAACATGCATTCAAGGTGTAGATCAACACTACAAACCCTAACATGCTTTCAAGGTATGAATAAACACTACAAACTCTAACATGCATTGAAGGCATGAATAAAAACTGCAAAACCTAACATGCATTGAATGAATAACACTACAAATCCTAACATGCATTGAATCAATAACACTACAAACCCTAACATGCATTCAAAGTGTAGATGAACACTACAAACCCAAACATTCGTTGAATGAATAACACTACAAACCCTAACATGCATTCAAGGTATGAATAAACACTACAAACCCTAACATGCATTGAAGGGATGAATAACTCTACAAGCTTTAACATGCATTGAAGGCATATATAAAAAAGTGATTGTACTGTATTGACTATCTTAAATATCTATGATTACATCTTAAACATACAGCCGGAAATGCACTTAGGGCAAAGTCCCATGATGTCTCTAAAAACATACAGCCAGAAATGCACCCAGTGCAAAGTCCCATAATGTCTCTAAAAATGCTGACAAAAAACAAGACACCTAATTTATTGAAACGATTAGCATTTTTCCCCCGGCAGTTCAAATATAAAGATAAATGGCTAAAAGCAAACGAACTCAAGTTCTGACAAATTGTTTTTATAATTCCTAAAACCAGTACACTATTCAAAATTACGAACGTTGTGCTTTCCTTGTAACAAACCATCCCATTTGTTTGCTGTCATGTGTAGTTTGTAGTGAATGATATTTGAAAACTATTCATTGCTGTTTCTGCTTTGCAAGCTTGATGTAAAGTTTGGTATGCCTGAACTGTAGTCATGAGAATTTGAATGGCGTATTGAAAACTGCAAGTGTAAAATATGAATTGAACATGACTTGTCTACAATGCGTCATATACTCAAATGTTTGTCAGTAATATCTCAAACATCTGTCATAAAGGTTATCATTTTCTGTAAACGACGAAAGCGTCTGGTGACTTTCGCATTCTTCATTCGATTCTTGGACGAGTAGAAGAAAGATGAGGACGATAATTCTGCTAATACTAACAATAATGACAACGATGACGAAGATGATTATAATGTTAACCAAGAATGACTGATGCCATTTCATGACTTTTTTTTTTACATATTCTCCTTATGAAGCAGATACTGCAAAAAAAAAAAAAAAATTACCGCATCACAGGCTTATGTCGAATCGTGTTATAATATATCTACTGATAATTAAAAATTCCTAAATTAGATTTTAAAAAATATATTTGCAATGTAGAGGGAATAAAAACAACGGTTGGACATATAACCAGCTTTACTTGTCCACACAGTTGATGTATTAAGAAATCATGTCCATGTATATAAATTCCTTACTTGTCCACACAGTTAATGTAGTAAGAAATCATGTCCATGTATGTAAATTCCTTCTGACAAGACGTTTTAGTCACACTGATTAGTGGTTCTTACACTTTGCATGTTATGATGTATATCTTTTAGGAAATGGCTCATTATTTCTTTGATTTGTAGGATTTCATAACTTACACCAAACAGAAGCAGAGAAGATAGAATGAAGTTCAGTTTTCTGCAGAATCAGGTGGCTCATCTATATCAAATTCAGATACATTTGCTTACGTTAGAAGCCACATTTTTATTTCGCATTTGTCAGGAACCACATTGTTTGTATAGTCAAATAGTGTTCTTGGAGTTTCACATGGATACTACATTTTCCTTACCTTCAGGTGCTCAAAGTGCTAAGCTTTATTTAAAAAATAAATTTAGATGCTAAATTGCTTTTGATGATACGATTGGTAAAAATTGCAAAGTATAATTAAAAAGCTTTCACAATTTTGAATTGTAATGTCTTGCGACCAGAATCCAACTATAAAAGAATAAAAAGTGTTTGTAAGATTGAAGTTTATTGACAGTGCAGTTTAGATTAATAATCGGGTATTAATTTCTTCGGATAGAAATCTAGCAGTTTTACAATATCGACATTGTTAATCAACCAGTGAGACAATCCATGTTATAGAACATCAGGGAGATGCCGATTCAAAAAACTGAAAAGGAAACAGAGAGTAACATTGTAGAAGGCCAAGACAACCACCTTTATATATATATATATATATATATATATATATATATATATATATATATATATATATATATATATATATATATATATATCGCTCGTTGCAAAGGTTCTTAGCAGTGAATCTTTTATCTAGCATGTACAGCATATCCAGGTAGAAAAGAATGAGGTAAAAAAAAAACATAATATTCATAAAGTATACTTATATTATTTATACTGGGGAATCTGCTTTTGTACTTAATCCATGCAACTTTGAACTGACAAATGAAATTGTAAATGCTGTAGTTATTATACATACGTCTTCCACATGCGCAAAACCTTGTTGCATTATTACTGCTAAAACAAACCGAATAATTAATTACTAATATCAGTGCCAGGGATCTTACAGTTTGTTTAAGAGAAGTAAAAGATAAACTTAAAATTATATTCCTATATAGAAGTGTACTTGAGAAAAATAAATTAAAAGGGTGAACGTTAAGTACATTATTATGTCGGTAATATACTCCACGAAACTGAACCAAAACAATATACACATACATCATAGGTAACTAATACACATGGGGTAAATTACAATTATTGATTTTGTTTGTTTGTTTATGTTTTCACTAGTGTCTTTTTTGTGCATACCTGTATTGGCAAGTACGTATGCAAAGACGTATATGTATGTGAAACAGGATGAAACCGGGTAGAAATTGGATCTAGCGAAGACATAACAAAAGCACGTGAATGCGATGTTTATTTATAATTGAATATCTGACACCCTAGCTCAGCACTTACTTCTATCTCTCAAAAACTAAACTAAAACAACTGAAAATCATACACTACGCATGATTTAAAAGTTCATCAACGGATATAACAAAATTGTATCGATCCTCATCTGATATGATCAAAGCATAGTTCATCAACATATAGTCACAAATGATATTGTTTGCCAACGGATATGATCAATGCATGGATTTTATCAATAGGTATTAATGATAATTGGATTTATCAACAAATATTATTTATGTACGGATTTATCAACAAATATGATCAATGAATGGATTTATCAACAAATATTATCGATGTATGGATTTATCAGCAAATATGATCAATGTATGGATTTATCAACAAATATGACCAATTTATTGTTCATCAACACTTAAGATCGTGCATTAGATTGTCATATATATATATATATATATATAGAGAGAGAGAGAGAGAGAGAGAGAGATAGAGATAGATAGATACACATACACACACACACACATATATATATATATATATATATATATATATATATATATATATATATATATATATATATATATATATATATATATATATATATTCTCTCAACAGATATGATGCTGTCAACTAATTGCATCCCGACAATATTCATAAAGGCTCCAAATGAAGGGTCAAAGCATGCTCTAAGTTAACCAGTATCGTCCTTCGAAACAACGTCACCATTGACCCCGGTATTTTGGTTTAACAAGTACATGGAGTTGGACGACTCCACGTAACAGCCAAAAATACAATACATGAGCCGTGTAATACATGAAACATGTGTAAATGCGAATAAAGTGATATATATTACGCATGCGTGCACATGAACTGATTTCATTTCACACTAATTTATTGTTTCACAAGAACGGTTGTACGAGATTATTATTATTATAACCACGTTTGAACATGAATCTGTTTACAACAATAATAGTCGCACTGGATTATAAAAACTATAACGTTTCTCATTGTCTAATGTGTACAACATAACTGAATTGAACTTGTCCGTTCAGCTATAAATTGTCTAACCTGAAACTATATTCTATCTGATAACATGGCGTTATGTGGCATATGTCTGACTTTCTAGAAAATGTTGGATAAATTCTGACACATTCAACATATAAATAATTTGGAACGGATAGCAAGAAAGAATAATGTTTAACATTTTTACATACCCCTGCAGCTGAAGATTGTGTCCATGAGTTGGACAGCTTCCTGACAAGGCTCATTTGCATTGTGACGATATAGAGAAAAATAGCACTATAAGTACTATATATATGGTCAAAACAATGGCCAGAAAACTCGGGGTAAACGGGTCCCCCATTTCCGGAGTTTTGTCAGTATTTACCATCTAGTTATGAGAAGTAAACATTAGGTGATTAAACTGCAGGAACGATTTGGAGAAATATGAATATAGACGCTTCTGTTTAAAGTGTGACTCATTAATTACAATTTTTTAATCTATTACTGTGGCTTTGAAGCAGTTGTAACTAAACATTTGTTCTGGCCTTGATAAAATTTGAATAACCGGACTAAGCTCTGCATCCTGATGTCTGGTTGGTCTGTGCACGGACATTTGCTACTTTTGACAGGTCGGTCGATATACTCGGATGATATCACTTTCCAAAGTCTCAAATCGTAAATGTTCAAGAACCATTTTCCCTTAATCCGTATTTTGAGACATCGGTTCAGACACATACACACGCACAGAAACAGAAGTATATAGGAATGATTGATGATGGTGCATGATAAATCTTGACATTTTGCCAATATATCCAACAAGAAATGGAACCAAATGTATTAAAATCAATTTAGCATCGAGCTCTGCAACAGATTCAATCCTCGATAATATCCTATTGAATGATGTCAGTAGGAAACATTTTGCACATTTTTTCCCCTAAATTATATATATATATATTCGCGCATAAACCGTGTCCAAATGCAAACAATATAGACCTTGATATGCCGTCGCATAATGCGCTGGTAGATTAGGGTTTATGTTGTTTGTTCTACTGATTATTCCTTACAAACTCCATAGACCCAGATCTGCCGGCGCATTATGCGACGGCAGATCTGGGTCTATGCAGTTTGCAGTTGGTACAAGTTTATACGCGAGTATAAATGGTAGTTTACAGTCAGTGTTTCAAGTGTTAAATACGGGCTCTTCTCTAGAAGTTTTATTCTAGTTGCAATAATCATATTTACACATTTTAAAACGGAACCTCATGCACAAGATTTGGACCAGGTGGAATAAAAATTATAAATAATCTTTAGTCGATATTCAAGGATTGACTAACCATTATGTTTTGTTTCTAAAAACAAAAACGAAAAACAAAACAAAACTCGTTCATTTTCCTATTGAACACATCTAATTTTCATTTTCAATAAATTGATTCGTCCAGTCCAATTATAAAGACACTAAACAAGCTCACAGCCTTAATTACATTGCTAAGTTAACATTGAAATATATACACTTCCAGTATTTCACACGAACGAGTATCTTTTCAGTTGGGGATCCAAAAATATCAATTGGGGGTGGGAAAGGGGGGGGGGGCAGATTCCAAATTGGGAGTTTAGTGTGCTAAGCTCCCAGAAGCTTCTGCATTTGAAATGTTCCCAGTGCATAATTTTAGCCATCTAACTGTAAAGGAAACTTACTGGAGGAAACGTTCTGGTTCTTCTGGCTCAGCCTCCTCGCCCGGTATCCGCCCCTGCTTTTTACGGACGATTGATACCAATTTGGCATGCACAAGACTGTGGTCGTACAAAAAAGACATTCATTTATAGGGTCATTTGTTTCGCATGGAAACCATCCCGATTAAACAGAAAGAACATGTCTGGTTAAAGAAGAACAAGGAAGAAATACATTTAATCTCCTGCATTATGCTGGCTGGAATCACAGACTTTTGCATGCTAAGTTTTTAAGGATATGTCACCTGCTAAAGAAATAGGTGACGAATAAGATAAAGTTTTTGCTCAGAAAATACTAGCAATTTGTTACAAGTTTCTGAAGCCCGTACTCTGTCGTCGCTATCGTTTTTACTCCCATCAAAAACCCCTTATGTCAGTTAGATACAGCACGTTTGGTCATAGATACTCCGTAAACATGAATCAGACTCACATATTAACACAGAATAGCCTGATGCAGATAATTCTTTTCTTGTGTGTGAGTGTATCATCAATTAGCATTTGTGTGTGAGTGTATCATCAATTAGCATTTGTGTGTGAGTGTATCATCAATTAGCGATTGTGCATAAAAATGTGGTTGGCGTGAGGAACATAAAAGTAATTGCTTGAAACACTTAATAAAGCCTGTGTTAGTTAACTTTGGTACTATAGCTAAGCGTGATCATTTATTTGTACAAGATATCGAGATTGTGCTAACAGCTAATTGATACTGTGAAAGATGATGGTATTTGTAACTATTTTGTCTTCTTTTCTGGATGCAAGCATAGATAAACAGCATTAGCATATTAGTAAAAAGCAATTCCTCATTTTGAGATGTGACGAGCAGAATCTTGATTGTTATTATTTATATTCAAATTTCGTTTTCTTATAAGACACCCTGTAAAATATCAGAGAACAGGTCTTTTGAAAATATTCTTTACATACATCCGAAGGTTAACAAAACGCGATTTAAGGAAACACCTGACAGTTATATTGATATATATCTTCAATAGTATATTAAGTTTTAATTTCTTTCATTTTCTTTATAGAATAACTTGGCAGCCAGTTCGGACATCGTAAATAATCGAGATTATTTGAGATTTATTTTTTAAGTTTTTTTTATAAGCCAGAAATAGTATCAGTGGTTATAGTTACATATTAAAGTAAAATAATGTTGGTTCCCATCTAATCGAGTATAGCAATGGAAAAAGAAAGAAACATCGTATATCTACTCTCTCTCTCTCTCTCTCTCTCTCTCTCTCTCTCTCTCTCTCTCTCTTGGCTTATGAATGTTATACCGTGCCAAGTCAAGTAGAGTGCCTTGTTCAAGGGCACATCACGGTAGCCGATCTGGGCTGATCTGATGATGGGAATCGAACCCGCACCTTTCTGGTCATCAGTCTAACGCCCTAACCACAAAGACACAGCAGCTCAAGTGACGTTATAATGCTAAACGTTTTCGTCGCTTTTGCTCATATTAAATGCTTTACGTCAACCCTCATTTTTTTGGTGAAGGTACTTTAGTGTCCCTCTAATTCTTGTTCTGAAAAGTGCGTCTAGGTCTTTCTCGAGTGTGAAACCTTTTACTATCATAAAGCCGCAATTTTTAAATCTTTTTGAAGCGTATTTGTGCTTTCAAAAAGTTTGTTCTTATCAATCCTCAAATGCAATATTGGGCACCGAACGAACACGCAGTAATTTATTGTATTTTTTAACGTTTGATATGAATTGTACAGAAACCTTCCCAATGATTTATCCGTATCATAAGCTACATAGTGAGTAATTTTAATTAATGTTTTCCTCATCAACGTTTCAATAAGATCAACGAATGGGAAGGTTTTGGGCTTGAATTTTAATTTTCATAACATATCTATAGACGAAATTTGATTTAACGCACTCGACATATGTTATTTCCCAATGGCTAAAAAGACATATTTGAATATCTTGTTGTGTTTCACGCCGTATGTTTATCACGAGATCAGGATCGTCGTAAGGGGCGGGCGATACGGGCGACCGCTGAAAGCGCCAAGCCGGGGGGGGGGGGGGGCATTTCGCGGATCATGTTCTTTTATTCTGTTTTTTACTTAAAGAAACGTACAGCTTTTTCATTAAACTAACTACGTTTAGTTATTATTCATTTTAAAAATAAACAGTTTGCGGTTGGGGTTTTTTTAGGTTGGGGGGGGGGGGGGGGGGCCCAAAGGATACGCTCGTCAAGCGCAAACATGCGACGGCCCTGCAGGAGATATCAATGTGTCGACGAGTGACAAACCATAATTATTCATGTGGGTTTAATTATCCACAGACTAGTTACCATTGTTTTATGCGTATTTGCTTTTTCTTCACAAATAGGTAATACAAACATTGGCGTAATGAGAAAAACAAGAGAAATAATATTATCCAAAAGTGTTAACCTTAGCAAAATGAAAATTAAAGAAACAGAAATCCAACTGTCAAAAATTACATAATTATTAATACCGCATTTCTCCCTGTTCTGGCAAAATGTTGAAAAGTGCACAAATAATTATTTAGACTTTCGTTATGAAATGGCCTCGTAACAAATTTTGGAATAATGTTAAAATGTTCACGAAATAATGTAAAGGAGCTGTCTAAAAGTGAAGATTACGATTACATGACGTCATACATCGTTCAAAATAGGGCCCTTAGAAGACTATTCCATTTGCAGAGGTGGCATTGGTGAATGGCGAACTATCTCGTTCATGTCATGTTATGTGTGTGTCCTCTAATAATGTGCTTTTGTCTTATTACTTAATTGCTGTTTTGTTTTGCAATAATCCATTTGTTGCTTATTCCCAGAATGTTTTGATATATTTCCATCTAAAATATAGTTATGAAATCATCGCAAGTAGTAAGGATAGGAGACGAATGTTGCAGTCATATTTTTGAAACACCAGACTTAAAAATTACTAGCACAGTCATAATTTTTTATTACCATCTTGTATCCATATAAGGAAACGCTAAATTGTAAAATTAAAAACTATTAGCGTACCATCATATTTTTCCACACAATTTCTATCGTACGCCAACACTAAAATAAAACAAAGAAATATTCATCGTTCTAGCACAGTAAAATGGCATTGTACCAAAAACACAAGTTTTGTCGCTGTGCTTAACACAAATGTTGTTGACAATGCTCCGCGACAACGACAAAACGAACGCAAACAGATAAATTGGTTTTATTTTGCACAACATAAAACTAATGGCACAAAGCTACATTGTATTGAACATAAGTTTCAAAGAGATGATATAAATATTTATCAAGTTTACATTAAAGCAACAATGTCGATATCAAGAAATAACTCCTATTTGTTTACAAGTTTGGACGGGATAAAAGTGTGGTCAAAGCCAGTTGTGTTGGAAAATAACATTAAAGACAATAAAAGTGTTAAATTATTGATATCAATCATTAAGAAGAATATATACTCCAGTCTTTTAGAAAAGATGCAGATTTACAGATTTACAGATTACATTTAAAGATGATAATAATATTGGACAGTTAACATGCAAGTATATGAAAAATGCAGAATATGCATGGGTTTTAAAGGTGGAACAGAAAAAATAGATGACACAAACGGTTCTTTAAGAGAAATCTTCAAAGAGCGAAACCTTAAAAGGTAGAGTTTGATTAAGGAAACGAGTTTTACAACAGGAAAGTTAAGGACCTACCGAAAGAGGAAAACATTCAATACTTTGGAACTTACTCGCATCTGTAGTTAAAATATTTCACAGAACCCATAAAGAATAAAATGTGGAAGTATTTTACTCCACATAGAAAGCCAGAAAATGGGTCGATTTTTTAATAACGCTATTTGAGGTATTCAATAGCACCCATCACAGATCAAAAGACATGACTTCGGTCAAAGCAAGCAAGGAATAAAAAGGATGCAAGTTTGGGATCAGTCTATTTGGTCACTTGACAATTGATGCATTTGAAACGCCTAAATTTAAGATTTGTGAAACAGTTATAATTTCAAATACAATTCCTAACTTTACCAAGGAAATCTTAAAATGAAACAATTATTTTATGAGATCCGGTCGTTTACAAACTGGAAGATTTGAAGGTAGAGAATATAGAGTGCATGTTTACGAACAAGAGTTATTGCTATATGACAAACAAAATGACATATACAAAGTTGAAAAAATCCCCCCCAAAAAAACAAAAAAAAAAACAAAGAAAAACTGAAGGGTAAAATGTATGTACTCATGAAATGGAAAGGATACATTGAATCGTGTAACAGCTGGGAACATCATGCCATTAAATAAATGATGAGTCAAAATCACACCTCTCCTCCAGATACTACGTGCCAAAACCACACCTCTCCTCAGAGAAGACACCTCCATTGGAGACGTCTGAAGAAGAGTGCATAAATAGCAGTATTAAGGAGCATGAACACCTTGAGTTTGTGAAACATAACGATTTTCTAGAATGTGACAGATGTGGAGAAAAACAAAGAATGTATAGCAATCGTGTCAACGGTTACATAATCAACTATGCATTTTTCCATGGACAAAGTGTTTACCATGTACAATTTTAAGAGAACTATAAAGCCCTCTGAAACAATTAATAAACAAAAATCAGTTGATTTGGGAAGAGTTTTTACGCTAATTGGATGTAGTAATTAATATCCCGCACATTTTTCACAGTGTGTAGATAGCCAGAATTTGATGATACCACTTGTTTAAAACTTTAATTTTACATTTTATTAGTAATTGAAATCAAATTACACAAATAAATTGTACAATCAGTTGTAAAATGGTGCAAATGAAACGGAGAAAAACTGAGAAAGTGGGGAGAAAAAAAAAAGAAGAAAAAAAAGAAAAACAAAAAAAACGAGATATAAAATACCAGCGATACAAAGAGTGTAAAGCAAAATCAACGAGATCAAAATGGTGCTAAACTGAATTAAATGGAAATATTAGTGAGAGCAATCAGCAAAATGAATAACACATGAATATGGAAATATTAGTGAGAGAAATCAGCAAAATGAACAACACGTTAATATGGCAAAAGAGTAAAAAGAGGCTCTATGTATTTGCACAAAAAAGCCAGTTTCAAATTAGCTTTTGTATATAAATCATGAATTTTAGATACAGAAGAAACAATATTGCTTTTGTAAATCCAAGGACTCCACTCCGAAAGCAATAGCCTCTAGTTCAAATGAAATAGGTGATATTTCTGGTGCGATCGTACCTGCAGCATGCATTGTCTCTGACACGAATGATTTCAGATTTTAAATAAAACAAAAAACCAAGTATAGTACCTTAACCTTGTCCTGCAACTGTGTATAATGTTATCATGCTCCATATGACACAGGCGTTTCACAAATATTTAACAAGATAAAAAATTATTACAATGTAATTAAATTTTTCACGTACAAACCATTAAACATTTTTTATAATAACGCTTTAAAATTTGATACTAAAGATTCTCCGAATAAATACGGAAGAGAGTGCGACATTATAATTTGGCAGAATCAACTAAACTGTGCAGTGTGGATAGCAACAGTGATTGTGGGATTTCCTACTGACATTTAACATATAAAAGTGTTCCAGGGTTTGTTAAGTCTGTTTAAAGGTTTCCCGTTTACTTCCACTCTGGGAACTTACTGGATTAGTTTGCAGTACCTCTACCCGGTGCGAAGAGGTTTATTCCAACCAACGACTACATAAATCTGAAACAATTTAACATAGTATGTAACAATTTTAACAGTCCACCATATCATAATTTGAGATATATTGACGGAATTTAAAAGCAAAAATATTTTTAAACAATCATAGATAATAAGAGGTACTGTGGGAAAAACATATATCTACCTTTTAAGAAAAACAACCGGGTCAAAGGAAAATCAAACTTATAGTGCTAAAATCCTTTAACGTTTTTGGCTAATAAATAGCACAACTTTTACCTGCAGCAAAATGTCGATACAATTCATCATCCAACGATAAACTCTGATCTTACTGTTTTTTCAGCATGCTTTTAAAAAAGCTATTGAGTTGGACAATTGGACCACCGTCAAACATGGATATTGAGGAAGTTGTAACGGTAATCATTCCAGGATATTTTAGCCAGCCCTTAATTGACTATCTCAACTCATGTTATTTTACCAAATAGATTTGTTACTCAATAAATAGGGAGGCATCTGCAAAACAAAAATGCTGGTTAAAGACACAACCATATTCTACGGAAGCGATGCTGTTTTTAATTTGAATTACTATAACATTTGCATGATATACTAAGATTTGTGATTACCTGATTCGGTTACAAAACATTTTCCTCCAGTACGATACGATGACTTTGGAAACAATTGGCAATCGGTAAATGACAAATATCAAAATAGAATGGCTTTCTTCGGTAAATGACAAATATCAGAATAGAATGGCTTTCTTCTATGATTAAATTACTAGGGACAAAATTACTGACATAGGATCCATTGAAACTTCACGAAATCTCACACTTTATTCTCCCATAATAAGTTAAAACAATGTTTTAATATTAAAGTTGAAAAAGTAATCAAGAAGTTTGTAAGTTAGCAGCATAAAAATCTCAATGAATATAGAAGGTCTGCCAAACATGATTTATTCCAGGATTTCCTATTGCTAAAATAATTTGAGGCAGTCACTAAATGTTTCTTAGATGAACAACAAAAGCAGACAGTAACATAAATTAGTAACGTAAGTGTTAAAACAGGGGTGTCAAACTCATTTGCTATGGCGGGCCAGATTTGATATAAATATTAATAAATAATAATAATAAATAATGAGTCTGGCGGACCGTATCCGACCCGCGGGCCGTATGTTTGACACCCCTGTGTTAAAAACATTTTACAAAGATAACCATTGTATCTGGCTTGAGTTGAGATGTACACATGATCACGTATATCAGTGTCTTAATGGTAATGCACTTCGGAATTAATCAGACACATCTTATGATTCAGAATAATTACATATTTCTTGATATATAGGCCTTATGATTCAGACGTAATGACGTATTTCCGGATTTAACAAACAACCTCTTTTATGTAGTAAATGATCTTTCTCACCTTTGCCGAGTTTCAAGCCACAGATCTTTCGATCTGAAATACTATGTTTTACGCCTGCACCACACAGAATTACTTACTAACCCGTGTATACTATGCAAAGTGTATTTACCTGTAAAATCCCCGCCGACGACATTTTATTACTTGTAATGTTCCTGCCACCACCAGTGAATATCGATATTTTTTATTTTAGTATTCTCTTATAGAGATACGAATCTGTAGGTGAGAAAAATATCATACTACGCTAGTAAATATTGATCTTTTATTTTAATATTCTTGCAGAATGATACAAATGTAATAGTGTAAAACAAAATGTTAAACTACGCTAGTAATTGTTTAGTTTAATGTTTTGTGCTGTCGGGGGATTCGAGATGGCGATACACAAAAAATATGACTGCCCTAGGAAGTTTCAAATATGACTTTTTAGTTTTCTTCTAAACGGATACGAGATGGTGATATTGAAAAAAATATGACTGCTCGAAATTTTTCATATCCTTACTACTGACTGTCGCACGTAAGGGAAAATTACCTATGAACTATGGCCCAGCGCCGTAAAGTGCGCGTGACTGGCAGTCAGAACTATTGTCGACAGTGAATTGTTTTTATATAAGGCTTAGCAAATTAGGTAATCAAATATTTTTTGTATACCTATTTATGGGACAGACCAAGCTAGTTGCCCTCGTTGTATGCCCAAGACCTCAAGCGATAGAGCACCTGGTAGATGGGGCGGGGGTTGGGGGTTGGAGGTTGGCAACTGACATAAAAACTGTTCTCTGTGGCAAAGTAGGGGCGCCGCTAAAGACCGTTGCCCCCGGGCGTCTCGGTAGGAGCGCCACTAAAGATCATTGCTCCCGGGCGCATCGAACCCTCGCTCCGCCACTGGATATACAGGTCTACAGTCTGACCGTTTGGCAACCCGGTACTGACTTTCCTGTGGCTGCTCGAACGTCGTATTTCAGCATGGTATAGTATGAGGGCAATTATTTCCATTCAGGTATATTGTTTATTCTTCGCGGACACACGAACAGTAAAAAGATAAAACGATGTATGGCAGAATTGTTTTAGTCGATTTTTCACTGATACTAATTCTAATTATTAAAATTTTTTTCTTCTTTTTTTCTTTTTCTTTCATGGAGACTTTCTGATTAAATGGACAATCGATCTTTAAGTCGAAATTCTATCGAAATGTATTGCATTGCCATTTATGTCATAGCTGAATTTCACTCTGTAGAAACGTATGTAAGTATTAGAATTTAACCTTAGTACAATTTGGTTATATGGTGCCAATTAAAAGTAAAGTTCTTAACAATTTAAAAATGAATTGCACAAAAAAGCTTTAGGTCTGTACAAACTATTCGGTATGGCTTGGTGTTTTACGACACAGCAACACAAGTAGGTTATTAAGTGCTAAGGCAACTGTAGTAAATTGTCAAGGACGCACCACGGTAGACAACCCTGTCTGATCCAATGGTAGAATTTGAATCCTCGCCCCTTCTGTCTGATACAAAATGGTGGAATTTGAATCCTCACCCCTTGGGTCTGATCAAAAATGGTAGAATTTGAATCCTCACCCCTTGGGTCTGATAATAAATGGTAGAATTTGAATCCTCACCCCTTCGGTCTGATAAAAAATGGTAGAATTTGAATCCTCAACCCTTCGGTCTGATACAAAATGGTAGAATTTGAATCCTCATCCCTTCGGTCTGAAAAAAAATAGTAGAATTTGAATCCTCACCCCTTCGGTCTGATACAAAATGGTAGAATTTGAATCCTCAACCCTTCGGTCTGATAAAAAATGGTAGAATTAGAATCCTCACCCCTTCGGTCTGATAAAAAATGGTAGAATTTGAATCCTCACCCCTTCGGTCTGATACAAAATGGTAGAATTTGAATCCTCACCCCTTCGGTCTGATACAAAATGGTAGAATTTGAATCCTCACCCTTTCGGTCACGAGTCCGGTATGCTAACCATTCAGCCACCGTGGCTCCTCTCTTACAACATGCGGGAGGGAGCATCGGTCCTGTCCTACATCCCTGAGCCCGCAAGGGTGCTGTGCGAGAGGGAGCATCAGGCTTGTTCTACACCCCTGAGTCCGCCAGGGTACTGTGGAAATGACAGCAACTGAAGATGGACATTTTGCCCCAATTTATGACCTTTACATATAATTTATATCAATTATTCTTCAAAATAATAGAAGTTTCAGTCAAATGATATTGTTAATTTTTTTGAAATTTTTTGTCTAATTAATTTTTGAGTATTTGTAATATTTTTTTTTTCAAATAAAGTTTGGATATTTTTGATGTATGGTGAAGAAAAAGTAAAATATCGACTAATTTAACTTTTTTGACTGCATTCGTATTGCAAAAAGGTTTATTTATGTCATAATCTATTATCAATGAGTCATATATATCACTTTGCTTCTGAAATATATGTTATGTATGATGTTTATATAATATTATAGATATTTTAGGAAATTATAGATGTTTCTTGACTTTAATATTTGCTTAAATCTTAATGTTGATTATCAGGAAAAACATGTTTAACTAGTGTCCTTGAATTAGGTTGTTTACTTCAAATTTAAGTTCAAGCATAGTTTTGATAAACATAATGTTTACCAAATTTGAGGTCATGGTTTATTTTGTTTACAGTTAAAACTGGAAAATCCTTATAATTGTGTGTAAAAAGACATGTCCACACAAGTAAAATTCCATTAAGATGACACATATTCTAGAACATTCTGTCATGTGACTAATCTTTATATATACCATGTTTAGCGGACAGTTTTTCAGTTTCGACATTTGTATCAGTCTTGTAAAGAGCTATTACAGTTGTGGAAAGTAATTCAAAATTCTGAGAGAGGAATTATTTTAAATATTCATTGGATTATAACAGTGCTCATAGATTTTTGGATTTTGGATTTTTAGTTGATGATTTTGGAACTTATGTGAACTTATTCAGAGATATTTTGGAGTACTTCATTTTGACATCAGCACATTAAAGATTACTAGTACATCAGGACTTTGAAGACCATTGGCACATCATAACATTCAAGGATACAGCCGTGAATTTGGAACATTCTATATTTAGGACTTGTGATTAGAACACTAATTCTTATTGGATTATTTGGATTTTAATACACATTACTGTAAGTGTCTTTTTGATTTTTCATCTTAATTATCTAGAAATAAATTGCTTGTTGATTTTTACTTGATTTGTTGGTTTCACTTTCTTTCTGTTACATTTTTCTAGACCATAGAGTCGTAACTTATATCAAAGAATGCAATCGTTCCATACGGTTGTAGTGACTGTTGTTAACGGGTATGCATACATATATCCACCTTGGCGGTGGAATATTAGATTTTTTTCTAGCCTTTAACTGGAAAGATGAAGCGTCAAGTCTACCAACCTTCTGCTCTGACAAATTGCTTTAACAACTTCAGCTCCAGCGCACCGGTTTCTGTCATAAATTAAGAACATGCTGATCTCTTTTCTAGAAGACCGTGAGTGTAAATTATGTAATATGTTATTAGAAAAGTACATTATCACGACTGCTTCTGTAAATTCGACGTTTGACTACGTCTATTCGGAACACAATTATGAGATATTCAAATGACGTAATAAAACTAATATGATTTGGATACGCCTTCTGTAGAATGCTATACATAATCGAGTCAGGGCCAATATCATCCCAATCAAATGAGAGATGCTATAGGGAAGCCAGCAAAAAGCTGCCTGTAACTTCCGTCTTCTTACCTCAATTTCAAGACGATCCCCGAATAATTATGCAAATATCGATATAAAAAAGTTCTCGTGGAACAGAATTACACAAGTGAACACAACACGTTTTGTAAAGGTAAACCTTACAAATATGGCAAATCTGGAATAACTGATTTATATTTATCTTCTCCCATTTCGTTATAATTGTTTCTTATCATGAAGATAACTTTAATGTTTCAAAAGCCCCTGCGTTTTCCCAATGTAAATAAATGTAGATTGTTCCAAATCTCTGATATTTGGTTAAAGGAGCACTACGGTATAACATGAAGAAAAAAAAAAAAAAACGGACAATTCCAGAAAACTCAAGAGGATTGTTGTCATTGTAAGAACACAACTTTCTGACCCATAAAGTATATGTCTCGTATTCTCGCGGCAAAGATGTAATCGCTCTACAGGGGCCCAAACAGGGTAAGAAATAAACACAATGTCAGTAATAACACACCACATCGTCGTGCAGAAAACTTAAAATTAATAATTTTAAAATATTAAATACTTACAGTCGTGTTGAGTCTATACAATTAAATATTCAGTTATTCTATGAAGAGGTAGTGCGAACAGCTGAAAACATGTTTTCTCCTCGATACTAGAATTTTAAACATATTGAGTCCACCACATTTTCCCCTAATTTACAATCATTAGCTGTTTACAATTAATAAGCACATCGGGATCGGTGACTTTGGACTCTTTCAGACCTCTGATCTCATACACATTGCGACATTGTGTTTGTCAAAAGGCAACTACTGTTCTACAGATGATTTTGTGGGTTGCTTTATTAAATTAACAACAACAACAACAACACAAATTCCTTGCAAAGTTTCGTCCTCTACATTTCTATATATGGTTCACTGTGTTACTTGCACATCTTTTATGAACGCGCTATCAAAGGAATAGATCCTGCACTTTCTAAAGGCAGCTGTGATGTTTTCTGGAAACATCTCTCTTTCATTTTTGCTTCTTTAGTTCCCTGTTTTTTAAGTATAAGAATTTATTGCCTATTACGTATTTATTAAAGGTTTTCTCCTAATGTAGTAATTAATATGGATTACTGGCATACATTCATTTATATATTTTGGCATATCATCATTGGCGCACTAAGGGTAAATGGCGCCAGAGGCGACAATGATGGCCCAAAGGGCCAGAATACGAGGCCCGAATTTTTATCAGTTGTTTTGGCGCCCCAAGACCTCTGGCGCCCGGGGCAACCGCCCCGTCCGCACCTTCCCCCCCCCCCCCTCCCCGTTAGTACGCTGCCGCATATCATCAATTATACCAATAGTAAGAGTCATACACGATTGCAACATTCCGGGACGACGTCAAGGTTTCAATGCAACGACCATTGTTGTCTACCATGATTTTGGCAATGAGTGATATGTATACAAGGTCAGTCATGTGACTATGCTTGCATCATTGCAAACCATCATCAAGTCGATGCCCTTATTCAGCCAAGTGGGACATGATTCGGCTTACGGTATGAGATGTAGGAGACTTGTATTTTGATACTGGATAAAAGGAAAGTATGTCTTTGATACATTTTCTATTGATTCATTATTTTCTTATTTATTTCCGAAAAAGGAAACATTGTTGAAAGAATTTGTTATTGGTTAAGATCGAACACTTCTGTTTAAGAAAACTGACGTTATAAACGACCGGCAGATGGCGCAAGTATCTATATAGAACGGAAATATTCAATACCGTGAGAATAAGAGAAAAGAGTATACTCTAATCCTTTCGACCGTTGAATGCATGTCTGCAGTGCATGCTATCTATATAACCAGAAACTGTTTCTAATGTCATTAATATTGTTTAATTCAGATTTTTTTTTACTGTTAAACCACAATTCAGTTAGTTTACTTGTATGTACTGCTGGTGCATTCAGCAGCGGATCATTTTCATGAATTTGTTTTAGTTTATATTCCTTATTCATTTTTTTCTCAGGTATTACATGACATAAAAGACCTTTAAAACCATTGTTTAACAGAACTATTCAAGCCAACATAGAGTTGCTATCCAGTATCATAATTGTCACGGAATTGTATATCATTTTTCTTTTAATAATGATATAGTTTATTAGTTTGTGATCTCTGTTCTTAGTCAAACAGCTGTCTTCTTGCTGTGAGTACACATACGGTAATTTCGATCGATATTTCGAAGCCTTAGTCATATAACGTGGTTTTAGAGCGCGTGAGGTTTTGAACATCTGACCTAAATTCTATGAGTAAATATGTTATTGACTGTTTTAAAGGATAGTACACTGGCACTTTGGAGATGTCACGCATAACCTAGTTTCTGATTGGTTCAGAGAAGGTTGTTTCTAGAAGGATTAAATGGGTTTTTATTTTGTTTCTGTTCAGTGGGAGACTATATTATAGAATTAATAGCAGTATTCTGGCATTCTTCATAGTTACACTGTATTTAGAGGTCATAAACGAAATTGGTTCATTTTGTGTGCGGATATTCTGGTTCAGAGATATATATATATATATATATATATATATATATATATATATATATATATATATATATATATATATATAATACAGTACATTCTGAATTAGTACTGTTTCTTCAACTTTATTAATAATACAGCTCCGTGGAATTATCGGAAACATTTCTAGAACTTGTGATATTCCATTCACAGGGATTTTTTGGAATTGATAAAACTTGGATATACTGATTCTTATTAACACATCATCACAGCAAAGGTTTCATTTGGAATCTCATTCGGAATATATGGATTAACTTCCGGATCAGTGAACTTTAGAACAAGTTAGGACTTTTAAGGATATTTTATACTGTAAGTTATTTTTAATTTTTTCACTTTGATTGTTTGTTGAAATATTTTAATATTTTAGGAAATTAAATATTTGTATTTTAAATCTTGAAAGCTTGTTTTGAGTCTTGTCTTTTGTTGCATTACCCAAAATGACATATACAAAGTTGAAAAGATCCCCCCCCCCCAAAAAAAAAAAAAAACAAGAAAAAGAAAAACTGAAGGGTTACATTTTCTTGTTGGCAACTTTAGTAGACTTTTAATACCTAGTAATCTGAGGAACTCTGCTACCAAAAATACCATGAAATCACCTACTGACAGCTTGATACAAATACCATGAAATAACCTACTGACAGCTTGACACAAATACCATGAAATCACCTACTGACAGCTTGACACAAGTACCATGAAATAACCTACTGACAGCTTGACACAAATACCATGAAATAACCTACTGACAGCTTGACACAAATACCATGAATCACCCACTGACAGCTTGACACAAATACTATGAAATCACCCACTGACAGCTTGACACAAATACCATGAAATCACCCACTGACAGCTTGACACAAATACTATGAAATCACCCACTGACAGCTTGACACCAATACCATGAATCACCTACTGACAGCTTGACACAAATACCATGAAATCACCCACTGACAGCTTGACACAAATACCATGAAATCACCCACTGACAGCTTCACACAAAACCCACAAACTGTACAAGCTTTATTTTTTTAATTATAAAGCTTGAGGTAATAATAATAATAATAATAATAATAATAATATTCAACTGTAATGTGCATAGGTTGTTATTTGCAGTTTTCCTTATCCCATTCATGACTTGTATGTACCTCACAACCATTCCTTCTACAGACATGACAATTGAATGGAGAATTTATATTTTATGAAAAATCTGAAGACTATTGGAACACCATATTAATAGAGTAGATGGAAAATAATGTTTTAGCTAGGATTTATGTTGTTTATATTTGTAATTAAAGTATAACTAATATTGAAAATTACAATAAAAGTCTTGTTAGTAATTTGTTTAGTTATTGATTATGTCATTAACTTCAAATATACATGTATGTAAATTTGTTTTGTATTTCTCATATCATGAAAAGCTGTTGCATAAAAGGTGTACTTTGTCAACCAATCAGAGTTTTCTCAGAGTATTGATAGTCTTGAAATCTTTTCAAAATTATCATTGATGGTCACAATGTTTAAATAAGTTTTAAAAAATAATTAACAATGACTGTTATTCCCATGCATCTTTTAAAAAGGTGGGGATTATGTCTTCCTGCTTGACTGTCTGTTCCTCCATTAGTAATGTAGTGTATCTACTACACTATTATAGACACAGCCATTTAAACTTTGGAATATGGTTGAGGGTAGTCTTTAGATATGAACATTGGTTTTAAAATTTTAATTATGACTCTTGGGATGGCACCAGTGTCTCAGGTAAGTTATTTGTTTCAAAAAAGTCTAAATATTTTAAGTATTGTAGGTGGAGATCTGAAAGTCGGTTTGTGTCATCTTCAAGGCAGGGTTACAACATATGCTTTGGGCTTTTGGGTTACACTCTCTGGTCTTGCCTCAGGGATGGTCCCTGTGGGTATGCTGCCCCTGAGTCAAAAATTGGAAACTGTTGAGATCCCAACATAATAATCATATATAGGTTTGAAGGACACAAGACGGAACCAGACATACCGCTATATCCAATACAGACCATAAGTCATGCCCCTTAGGTTGTGGATTTGCCCCTGGGTCATAGCTTGGAAACAGTTGAGATTCCCACCTTCTTACCATGTATTGGTTGAAGGATATGAGAAGAAATTGTACACATTTGCAGTACAGACCCTGAAGAAGGAGACTTGCTCTTGGGTCATCCCTTGGAACTGTTGAGATCCCCAGCCTATAACTATATATATGTTTGAAGGACACAAGGAGACAAAATTAGACAAATATCCAGCACAGACCCTGGGTTGTACCCTTATGGTTGTGAACTTGACCCTGGCTCATAACTTGGAAACTGTTAAGGTCTCCATCCTAGAACTATGCACACATTTAATGGGAACAAGGGAATAGATGCACTTGTACATCCAACACATACCCTGGGTCGTAGGAGACTTGCCATTGTCTCATGCATTGGAAATTGTCAAGATTCCCACCGTATATACACTAAATGTATATGAAAAGATAAATACACATTTGCAGTACTGAAAAATGTGCCCCTGGATCAGGCCATACCCTTTGCTGTATAGACTGTAAGCATATGCAATGTTATGTCATTTACCTAATTCAAGTTTTTATCTTGTATCTTACTTTGGATTACACTGAATTTGATGTTTACACTAGCAATCATTCAGTGTGAAAACTGTACAAGTGACACCGCCCACATGCTTCTTGAAGAAAATGAAGAATCAGTGTGCATGGATACTTGTGCATTTTTGTACAAAATCTTCCAAAAATATTCTCCTTGGAAGGTTTATTGAAACTTGCCTATTGGCTGGATGTTGTTTCGTAAATTTGCACATCGGAAATAGAGAGTGTGTTGCCATCCTAACTTTAACGTCAAGGTCACAGATTAAGGTTACATTTAGTGTGCTGTTTGAAACTCTGAATCTGATAGAAGTAGTGGTATGACAATTGGAAAACATTTATACATATGTAAGACAATGGTGTCACATTTGCTACTTTCATGGTTCTGATTTGAAGGTCAAAGGTGGACCTTACTATATTTGTTTGGAACAATTACTTCCAAACTTTTAAATGTAGTAACAAACATAGAACTTGGTATAGTTGTACATAATGACTTGACGTAGTCACTTGGCATTTTTATGGACCTATATGTACGGCCAGGTCTCATGTCAATGTCATTTTTGTGTGTCCAAAATGTCACCCAGACGCTTTTGTTAAAGATCATGGAATGAAATATTTTCTCCTGTAAAATCATTGCTTGAGGATGTATCATGTACCTATCATGTGTATCATGTACCTATCATGTGTATCATGTACCTATCATGTGTATCATGTACCTATCATGTGTATCATGTACCTATCATATGTATCATGTACCTATCATGTGTATCATGTACCTATCATGTGTATCGTGTACCTATCATGTGTATCATGTACCTATCATGTGTATCATGTACCTATCATATGTATCATGTACCTATCATGTGTATCAATAGCATGGTCCTGTCAGCAAGATCAAAGTCACATGTGAAGCTTACTCAATTTTATATTAGGACTGTAACTCTAAAGTCAATGAAGGTAGTTTAATTAAACTTATGTTTAAGTCATAACTTCTGAATGAGTCATTTTTTCATGGTATTTTCATTAAGGTTTAGATCATAGATCAATATTATCTTTTCTGTGTCAAGGCTCTAGCTCACAAATTATCAAGTGAGATATAAAAAAAATTATATTCATGCATCATGACCTAAGATCATGTCACATAACACTTGTATGATCCAATTTGAAAGGTCAAAGTCATTTTTCATGGTTGGGCTGTAGTTCTGAAGCTGTTTAAGTAATGAAAATCAAATATTTTGGATGGTGTGTAGTACCACTATCAAGATCCTATCTGCAAAGTTAAAGTCACAGTCATCTCAAGGTTACTTACTTGTAATGTCTTGGCTGTAACTTTAAGCCATTACAAGTAGTATTATCCAGCATTTTACAATTTTATATCTTGACTTTTTGTGACTTTCATAATCTTAGCCACAAGGTTATGGTCATTGTATATTTCTTGCCAAGTCTTGAACTAAAAACCCATATTTAGAGAAATGAAAATGAATATGCTCATATCCATGATAATCTGACAGTGTTTCATATACTACTTAAATGTTAAGGTATTCAATTTTTGTATCCAGGTTGTAGCTCTGAAACTGTTTAAGACTTGATAGTGTCTCATGTATTCATATTCATAACCTCTGCTTGAAAGTTAAGTTTAAAAAGAATGGAAGTCAGTGGCCTGTTTCCTTATCTAGGCTGTCACTTTTAACTACTTAATATATTTTGATGAAATTTTATCCAGCTTCAAAACTTATCATGCAGCTGGCAGGTTTGTAGCTCTAAGGTCAAGGTCATTGGTAGGGAAAAGGGCACAAGATGAGCATATAATGTGCTGTGGGGTACAATTTTACTTAAAGCTTCAAGGTTGTGTCATATCTCATTGTTTTGGCGCCATCTTCAAGATCAAAGTTGAAGACTTTGAGGGGGTATTCTATATACTTTTTCCATCAACCCATGTGACACTGATATAAAATTTTGGGTGCTTTGAGAATGTGCAACGTGGCCGCCTTTGTCATAGAATTTTCAAAACATTTCTGTGCATGCGGCTATAGCGGTATTAGGTTAATACTGCATAAAAGGGAAGAGCATGCAGACATGCTGCTTTTCTAAAGATTTCTTTCCTAAAATAACATTCCATAAGTTCAATATGACACAATCTTTAGTACCAAAGAACTATTCACATGAATATATTTGTGAAATATGCTAAAAATATGAGGGGTGTTCCAACTTCTAGGAACGTCATAGAAAGTGAGAATTGACATGTACGATATCATACATTATTCATTTATCATCTGTCCTGCATGAACTTATCAAGTGACAGAATTTTAGTTTCCATAACAACCAGATCAAAAATATACTTTGACATTTAAAGAAAAAGCTATATTTGTTCAACCATTCCAGGAGTGCATTTAGGCAAGTTCTGTTTTTGACAGCTTCCATAGCAACCAGTAAAAGCCCATAGCAACCAGGTAGAAGATACATGTTTGCACATTTCCTCCAAAAATACACTGGTAAAATTTTAATCAAAGAATTCGAGGAAATATGTATCGTTTCATGATCTACAAACAAATGTGTGTACCTTAGTCTGGATGACAGCCAAGTGAGAAGCATAATTTTCACACCTTCAATACCACTTCACTTAATGTTATCAAACTTTCAAGGACTGTTCAATGTGACATGTTCTAGTCAATGTTGTTTCGTATAGCCTCCATAGCAACCATGCATTTTTGACATGAACCAGGCGGAAACCTGTTTTAATATTTTTAAAACTATTATGGCAATTTAAGTCAAACTTTACAAATAAGAGAACAAATCTTTTACGTTTTCTATAATAGCTGCATCTATGGAGAACTAGAAACTGTCTGCTAACGGACCAACCATTTATTTTGGCAGAAGGGGAGGGGAGATTATTTTTTTTCTATCTTGCCTCAAGATAATTAATTCTTTTCAACTAATATAATGGATATAATAAGTTCTTTTCCACAAATTAGAGCGAGATTTTTTCAAGCTATCCGAGGGCTGGAAATTTGTAGTTTAGGGGGTAAAATATTCCAGCCCCCCCCCCCCCGCCCCTTTCTGAAAATTAAATGGGCAGTCCTTGAGTTTAATGCAACCAGGAGAAAAATCTCTGAACCAAGTTTAACCTGCCAATTACTAATTGTTTTTACTGTTATTTCAATGTAAGCCTATGGAGCCATAGTTGATTCTTTTAAAGTATGTTTCATTTACCACTGGAAAGGAGTCAAGAGTTGCGACACGTTCAAAATATTTCCTTTTATACTTTCATGTCAATAAACTGGCAATATATGGGATTTACTCTGTCCATCTATGTGTATGGGTCCATCTGTCTTCCATGTCCATGTTGAAACTCCTATACAGCTTCACTTATTAACATTAAATTTGCACTATGAGTGAACGTGGGATGAGTATGTGTTGATCATATATAACTTGCACTATGAGTGAACTTGTGATGAGTATGTGTTTATCATATAAATAAACAGATAGAAGACTTCTCCTTTTATTCTTTTATTTACGAGAGAGAGAGAGAGAGATATTTTATAACCTAAACTTTCAATAGGTAACTTTGAGATGCACCCAGGGCCGAACCGGTAGGCAAACTAAGGCGGCAAAACATGTGTATGTGGGGGGTGGGGGGGGGGTGGGGGCGGGGGGGGGGGGGGCAAAAAACCGAATGAATAAAAAAAGATAGAGAAATAGCGTAAAATAGAAGACAATAAACGTCTTAAAATAGAAAGAGAAAAACAGAAGGAAACAATAAACGGTTGTCTGTGTCTCTGTGTGTGTGTGTGTGTGTGTGTGTTCGAGTTCGCACAATATTCATTTTCGAAAGTTATTTGTTGGGCGGGAGTGCAAGGCTGAAGGTTCACCTAGGTCACCAAATACCCTTGTGCCGGCCCTGAATGTCCCCTGCGATCCCATTATACAACAAATTACTTGCTTTATGCACTACTCTAAAATTGCGACAGCAGTAGATAGTCTTTTATTATCACATGAATTAATTTGAAAGCATCAACATCCACTCTCGCGCCGTTTTGCGCCATAGGTTATCACTTTGATTTGTCACATGACCATATTACGCGTAGTCAAGCTCTATTTTTTAGACGAAGAAAGCCAACGTAGGTCGAAGTTTGACGATCTTTAAAGGCGATTTACAACCTTTTTAGACTGAACACAAGCTTAATTTAAAAAAATTTCGACATTTCTAATCAAACAGAAAAAAAACCAAAGCAAAGTAAAATTCTTAAAAATGTATACACTAGTGTTCCTTTAAGAACAGTCTAGCCTCATAATGTGAGCTAAAGGTCAGGTGTGCTTTATCTTTAAAGTCGTGTCCAGATCTTCTTTCTTTAAAATAAAGTAAGGTAAAGACAAAAATAAAGAAATCGAAATATATGTATGGATGCAGAAAATTATTTATGTTTCCCTGAATAAAACCCTAAACCATATTAGATCGTTTCATTTTCCATTATTGTTTGAACCTGAAAGGCAATAAATTGTCCACTATGATACAAACAGGATTTGTCATAGCCTAAAAGTCATAAGGGTTTAGGGGCGACGATGATGGCCCAAAAGGCCAGAATACGATGCCCGAATTTTTATCAACTGACAAGACATCTGGCGCCCGGGGCAACTTCCCCGTCCCCCCCCCCCTCGTTAGTACGCTATAGTAAGCCACGACATTTCATGAATAAATAAGAATTCAATTTCTCTAAGAAAGATTCTAAAATTTTACACAGCATTAAATCCTACCTTTAAATAGTTCCACTGTCCTTTATTATCAGGTCGCTCATTTATACTCAAAATGGGGCGTGTCGCTAATCGAGAAACACAATTCTAAAATCAATGCATGTGTAGATGTGGTCATTTCCTATACATGCATTATTAATTTTTCCCTCTCGTCAACAGTGCTATAATGAATGCCAAAGTAATTGAGGTGATTTTTGTGATTCAATCTGCATAAATGAAACTTCTCAGTGTATCATAATATGACCATCTTTGTGGAGTTAAATTCCAAGGCGGGCTTTTGCCATTTGAAATGATACATAAAATAGTGATAGAGAATTTGGTAATTTTAAGCAACACGAACAATGCCTTGTCAAATTTAATCCCCATAGTGGATCCACGTCTTAGTTTCTTTTTCTATTCGCAACTAAAGAGTTAGTCACTAAAGGTTTCATACGCTTTTGGGGGAGACGAGTTTATTTAGCGTTTATATTTAGCCTATTCTCTTATATGGAAAGGTAAAGTTTTCTTAATACCGTCTTTTCTCGCGTATGAGCCAATACCAACTGCAAACTGCATAGACCCAGATCTGCCGTCGCATAATGCGCCGGCAGATCTGGGTCTACGCAGTTTGTAATGACTAATCAGTAGAACAAACAACATAGACCCTGATCTGCCGGCGCATTATACGACAGCAGATCAGGGTCTATGTTGTTTACATTTGGACCCTGAATATACGCGAGTATATACGGTAATCTCCCGACTAACCTTGACAATGAGAACACGTAGGGAGAATATATATCCATAGACTAAAATATGGGAACGTGGAGGGCCAAACGATTCATATATTTCTATGGCGGTTCAATTGAGTATCTCAGGAGTGATAAGCCGAAAAGTAGAGTTATTAGTTGATAACATCTGAAGTGAACTGCTTATGTGTTTACGCGCCTTTCTTTTGTGCTTCATCGATATTTACCAACACTGTTTAAACATAGTTTTGCTATTTATTTCATGAGATTCGTTATTATTTTTACAGGAGACATGAAGCCTGAAATTCGACTGCGCGCTGTAAGCACGAACGGCCTTAGCTTTGCAAAGGGCGTTCATGCAGTGTGTAATCGATTTTCAAGTTTCATGACTTCATGAATCCTGTAAAATATGAAATCCATTTCTGAAGAGGCGAATAACATTGGACTTCGTCAGTGAACGTATTTGCTGTTATGTACAGCATATGTAGCGTGCAAAGATGTTATAGACCCCAGAACATAAAATGTGCAAAGATGTTATGGACCCCAAGAACATAAAATGTGCAAAATAAGCTTCATTATCAATTACATATCCCCTTCTGTTTACGTACTTAATCCATACAACTGCGAATCGCAAAAATAACAGTTAATGTGTTATATTTATTATACATACATCTCTTGTCTGCATCAACAGCTGTAACATGTAGCACCATCGCTGCTGTAACAAACCAAAAAATGTACCCCTTTCGGTGCCATAATTCAAAGGCGTTTTCTTGCAAGAGAAATCCGAAAATTTCTTTGCGCCAGATTTAGACAAAAATATGAAAGAATGGATAACAAGGAAACAGAACAGGCGTTCCTGCTCTCTATGATCTATTCATGGTAACACGTCTACTGCGCATCATGTAAAATCTTCCTTTGACACAATAGGTAAATAATGGACAGTATTGTTACTGACTAGACTAAGAAATCATTTGAGAGAGGTTAATAGAAAACATGTTTTGTAAATTGTCATTCCTATTTTTTTTAAAAATCCTTTATTATACATTCCTTACTCGTAAATGATATTATTGATAAAATGACACATAATTTACCTAAAATGTAAATGTTTGGCTTTTGGATGTCACAAATCAATCTTTTAATCGAATAAATAGCGAACCTACAATTAGCACTTTGTGTATACTGCTTAAAATAAAAATATAACCACCTACATCCATGAATTATTCAGTTAATTAATTAAAATTAGTAATAAACCTTAGTTGAATAACAACAGTTATCTAAACCATCATCTTTCCTTTTAACTGCTTTCTTTCTTTCCTCTCTTCTTAACTCTCCCTCTCTTTCTTTCTTGTATGTTTTGTGTATTGACGCAAGAACTAACGACTTTGATTAGTACAATCATAGATACATACTAACGCAAATAAGTACGTAGATAATTCAGTATGTCAGTAAGTTAGTCAGTCAGTTAGTCCGTCAGTAGATAAACATGTGTATATGAATGTATGAGTGCATGTAAACGACAATTCGTAACAATGGAAGTTATGAATGAAACATAAGGTTCAAGAATAAAAGGTGAAAGTTTATTTGTTATTTAGGCTCATCAAGTGGGCAACTAAGAAACTACCAGGTGCATCAATGCTGCAACGCCACATTTCGAAAACTGACATCATGAATTTCTGTAATAGTGCGTGAAGAGATCATGATTCTGGATGTTTTCCATTCAGGATGACATTGTCATTGTAAGCTAAAGAGTCTATCAGTGACTGAAGCTCACCTCCTTAACTCTAGTGTCTAGTCGAAGGTTGACGGAGAATATGTAATTGTTGTATGTACGTATATGTGTATATGCATATATATATATATATATATATATATATATATATATATATATATATATATATATATATATATATATATATATTCGCATATAAGCCGATACCAACTGCAAACTGCATAGACCCAGCTCTGCCGTCGCATAATGCGCCGGCAGATCAGGGTATATGTAGTTTGTAAGGACTAATCAGTAGAACAAACATAGACCATGATCTGCCGGCGCATTATGCGACGTCAGATCAGGGTCTGTGTTGTTTGCATTTGGATCCGAATTATACGCGAGTATATATATATATATATATATATATATATATATATATATATATATATATATATATATATATATATATGGGTGTGGGTGGGGTATGTGCTTTTATCTGCACCTTTATCAGTTATGGCTCTGTCCAAATTCATTGGGATTTTGTGAAAAACTTCATTTGTTTCGTTTTGAAAAAAACTATTCAAACCAAAGGGGAATGCCACCGTCGCTTATATTCACTGTATCTAGCTTGCAATTATTTAATACATATTTTGTGCATTGTAATAAAGCCAAATGTTTATTATCTCATTTTTTGTTATTACAGTATTATTAAATTATTATAATTCATTTCATTTCGTCATATTGTTTCTAAAATCTGTTAATAACAAGAAATACTTCATCTTAGTTATTTTTGTAGTATAAGTCCCTTAAGAAACCATCAACATTTGGCATAAGTCGATTGACACAAAACTACCAAACTGATCAATTTGCTGTGATTGTGTCAGATATATAGTATGGCATAGATGTTGAAGATTACATGAACCTTTCAACGGCCATTTGACTTTTAATGTCTGCACATTGATCTCAGTTTTTGTTTGATTCGTTTTTCGGTTAAAGGAAAACTTTCTGAGAAACAAATGAAATCCTTTTTAGATCTAATGGATATGATAAATCTTCAAATTCATCCAGGTTCTGTGAAACACTAGAATCGTTTTATTTCGAGGAAAATCTTATTAAGAAAGGGAAATGCGACCATCACGTGTTTTGACAGAAAATTAGCAAAACAGGCATTATAGAGCGCTATGGAATTATATAATGATACCCCCCCCCCCCCAAAAAAAAAAAAAAAAAAAAAACACACACAAAGTCATGAATATAATGACATCAGTAAATTAAGCCTAATTAGATTATCTAGATGTTGCATACCAAAATTATCTCACGTACATTGTACACAAGCTTCGTATTTATGTCACATTGTATGTTTATTCTAAGTAGAGCAGCGATATGCAACCTTATATGAACTGAAAATACTTGGAGGATAATTTCGTTAATGCGTTTGAAGTGAAGTGAAATGCCCTTGGTAAAACCGAGATCTGAGTTTAAACATTTTAATTTATTTTCTTCTCTATATTTGTGGCAATAGAAAGATACATATATTCATATCTTCCGTAATTTCGCCTAAAGCTTATGTACACATTTTTAAAGATTTTATTATAATATTCTTAATATGCTGAAAAAAATAGCAAGATTGTATTAAAGAAGCTCCTCATTTACTCAGTATGAATAACTCAAATTAATAAGATGGAATAAACTTGATTCGGTAAATGTTGTATTAAGTGTATTCGAGCCAAGAAGCATGAATACACTACCTCGCATCATAAAAACCTTAAAAATATCTAAGAAATGATAGGATATTTTTGTTCAATGTTCGTCCAAAACCATGACATAAAAGACGGAAGCTGTATAAATAAATTGGTTAACTAATAAGAGCAGGCTATACGTATGCTATGATAACGAAGAAGTCTGAATCTGGATCTGTTTACACTCCATTATTAAAAAAACACGTGTCATCTTTTAATTGGAGCTTTGTAAATTAAAGGCGTCCATGTATATGTCTTTTTTTTAATAACAGTACCATATACTCGCGTATAATACGGTACCAACTGCAAACTGCATAGACTCAGATCTGCCGGCGCATTATGCACCGGCAGATCTGGGCCTATGCAGTTTGTAAGGACTAATCAGTAGAACAAACAACATAGACCCAAATCTGCCCGCGCATTAAGCGACGGCAAATCAGAGTCTATGTTGTTTGCATTTGGATCCCGATTATACTCGAGTATATACGGTATATGCAATTTTAGTGTACAAGAAACTATGACGTTGAGATTATTATTTTTTAAGTTCGCTGTTGTTGTTGTTGTTGTTGTTGTTGTTCCCTGTTGATATCATTAATAATATTTCGCTTTCATGTTGTTTAGGCGGCTTTAAAAGTTTCCTACATACATATATACAACCATGTATACATTCATAAAACCACATATATACATACATAGATACATCCATACATAGCATTAGTCTTACATATTACTTACATATGTAACTAATTGCCAATATAAGCATGCCTTAAAATAGAAGGAGTAATAAAATAAGGATGAAGATAAAATGATGGGCAGATAAGCAAGAAGGGTTTAACTATGTTTATTGTGTAATTCCCTTATTTATAATTTTCGATTACAATTAATTTTCTTCTTGGCTCAAGCAACTCCTTGATATTTCAGGAAAGTGCTCTAACTCCATAGTCCCATTCCTTGTTGTTCTTATTATGAGAGCTTACGTATAAGGATTTTTTTGTTTTACATAAATAATGAGTTTAGCAGCCCTATTATCCATGAATTCTTTACACAGGTCTCATATTTTCCATGAATTCTTTAAACAGGTCTCATATTTTTCGTGAATTCTTTACACAGGTCTCATATTATCCATGAATTCTTTACACAGGTCTCATATTTTCCATAAATTCTTTACACAGGTCTCATATTTTCCATAAATTCTTTACACAGGTCTCATATTATCCATGAATTCACACAGGTCTCATATTTTCCATGAATTCTATAAACAGGTTTCATATTTTCCATGAATTCTTTAAACAGGTCTCATAATATCCATGAATTCTTTACACAGGTCTCATATTATCCATGAATTCTTTAAACAGGTCTCATATTATCCATGAATTCTGTACACAGGTCTCATATTTTCCATGAATTCTTTATACAGGTCTCATATTTTCTAACACTTCTTACGGAACTCATCGAGGAGTAAATGAGTACAGTATTGAAACCTGTGCACCCGGATTCTCTTTTTCTTCCGGTATACCTGTACGACATTTTTTTCCTAGGTATTAAAGACAATCTGTAGGAAAAGAAACGACAAAAAGTCGCACAAAATTAACGGAAATAAGACGAAGGCTCCGATACTGTGATGAGTGGTTTAATGATAGATTCTCCCCTGCTGGCTTGGAGTGGTAAATAATGCCCGATGCGCCCTCCTGCATGTCCTAAGAGGCTACTAATGGAAGCAGCCTTTTCGCCCTGTGATGCGTCCCATGATGATGTTTCAGCTGATAAGGTCTTCGACCTTTCAAAACGCTTTCAAACATTTGACTTTTTTATTTCAAGGATATTACCCCTGTTTTGCCTTGATCTTTGCTTTGTCTACCTTTTTGGGATACCTATAATAACTCGGCACTATATTTCCTGGATTGTGCTGATGTCTCTTTAAGCCACATACATACATACATACATACATACATACATACATACATACATACATACATACATACATACATACATACATACATACATACATACATACATACATACATACATACATACATACATACATACGTACATACATATATACGTACATACATACATACATACATACATACATACATACATACATACACACATACTTACATACACACATACATACACATACATACATACATACATACATACATACATACATACATACATACATACATACATACATACATACATACATACATACATACATACATACATACATACATACATACATACATACGTACGTACATACATACATACGTACGTACGTACATATATACGTATATACATACATACATACATACATACACACGTACATACATACATAAATACATACATGCGTAATACATACATACATACATACATACATACACACACACATACATACATACATACATACATACATACATACATACATACATACATACATACATACATACATACATACATACATGCAAACATACATACATTCATACATGCATACATACATGCGTACTTAAACGTGACATTAAAGAGGCAGTATACCGTTTTACTCTCCTGTTTCAAATATTTACTTTTTATGTTAAGCAGATATTTTTTTCTCCTCTTTCTCAAACGTTGAAAGTTACAGAACCTATTGTGTTTGAGGTCACATTGTTACAATAGCGATGACGCTACACATTGCAAATGTCAATGTGTTAGAGATACGTGTATATAATAAACAAAACGTGCAATCTTTTATTTTCGGTTCAAAGATGCGCGGATTTAGCTTGAGAACAGATGTGCATATGTAATTCAAATACATGCGTTTTGTTCATAAAATGTTCTCTTTTCTTAGGATTTCCCTAAAAGTTCTTACCAGCAAAAGTTTTCACTCAAGCTGATTTTGAATAATTAAGGCTGAAGAAATTAATAGACTTACGTTCGATCCTGTTATTTTTCTACAAACGGATGGAAATAAACATCACCTCTGAAAACACTTCTTAATTTATATCGGCAGGTTTTCTGATTGTGAGAAAGAAAACTCTTAGCCAGGTCCATTGTATGATATTATAGTAAATTGATTTTAATTGTATGTATCACACATTCTTGATATGGCATTTGCAAAATCTGGTGAACTGTTGATTCATGCCGGTGACACGAGAACTAATAAGTGAAAGTAGCTATATTTACATATAGCCAAGCCCCTCCAAACGGATACAAACACAGCATGTGATCCTGTAGTCCTGTTGATCTCTTCTCTGGATCAGAAAACGCAAGTGTTTTTTGTCAACATTATGATTTCGGATATATTTACATAATGACAAAACTTACAGCTTGAAGTGCTGATGACTCACATCTTGTCGCCCGCAGACTTTGTTTAGATGATTTCTGAATATATAAATATTGTGTTAAAAAGATAACTGCTTATGGATTGTTACTAGTTATCAAATGTACCTTCGCTCACTCGAGGACGCCAGAATATTTGATACATTCCGCAACAATATTTTACATCATAAAAAAATTAGCCTTTCATGTAGTACTGTGTACTACTTGCATCATAAAACATTAGCCTTTCATGTAGTACTGTGTACTACTTGCATCATAAAACATTAGCCTTTCATGTAGTACTGTGTACTACTTGCATCATAAAACATTAGCCTTTCATGTAGTACTGTGTACTACTTGCATCATAAAACATGAGTCTTTCATGTAGTACTGTGTACTACTTGCATCATTTGCCTCATACAATGCAGTTGTAAAGTAATTTCTTTATGAATAGTTCTATTATTTCTCGTGTACTACATTAGTTGGGTTTATCTATTGAAAACGTATAACTTAGGTAAATAGAAACATTCATTCCCCATCTAAAACTGTATTTTAGATACTGCCATTACTATTATCATCATTCTGTTGGACTTTTTTTAGTCGGTAATATTGTTTGAGTCAGTATATCACAAAATACATATGTAATTCAGATAAAACAGTTCCAGGTTTGATCACGCCATTAGGGCGGAGCAGAATACTATCTGGTAGACACATCACATTTCTCGTAGAGTTTTTTAAAAAAAGGGAGATATGGCAAGCCATCAGGTTTTATATACTTGCATTTCCTTTAATCTGCATCTCATAGCAAATGTATGGCAGTCTGTTTTTAAGAAACATGAATGTTTGTAATTAGTGGCATATCTTAGTGCAGTAGTGTTAGGAATTATTAAAATCATATGGTGGAATTATGTCTTTGTGATTTTTTCAACACACATTTTTCTTGGTAAACATCAGGAGAAGTACTAATCTTTTCAAAGCGGTGGTGAGTGTTTATAAGCGCTTTTGCAGTCACTATGCAAACATGTATCGCCTTAAATGTCAAATAGTCTGTATCGCCTTAAATGTCAAATAAACCGCTTTTATGCATGAATGCAAATATCAAAGATCGTTTACGACACTACTTGTATTAACAAATCAAAAGTCTTCGTTTGGGAATTTGAAAATACATATTACATTGAAGTTATCCTATTGATAGTTTGTTCATCCTCAGTGATGAATTACAATCATAGCGGAAAATAAATGTTTTAACAAGCAATATCAAATGTAGTCGCCTGTTTATCTGAGTTTTATATAAAAGAAAACGCAACAATCATCAACGCTTTAAAGAGAATACTGTCATCCATCGGAAAGAGAGGAAGGGCCTATAATAACATTCTGGAAAATAGCAATATATATGGAAAATAGCAATACATATAGAAAATAGCAATACATATAGAAAATAGCAATACATATGGAACATAGCAATATATATGGAAAATAGCAATATATATGGAAAATAGCAATACATATAGAAAATAGCAATACATATGGGAAATAGCAATATATATATGGAAAATAGCAATACATATAGAAAATAGCAATACATATGGAAAATAGCAATACATATGGAAAATAGCAATACATACGTGAATATTATGTTTTTACCCTTTTATTTCATGTACTGTCTAGACTCGCTTATAAATCAAACCCAACTGTAAGCAACACAGACCCTGATCTGCCGTCGCATAATGCGCTGGTAGACCAGGGTCTATTTTGTTTGTTTTACTGAATACTCCTAACAAACTGCATATACTCACATCTGCCGGCGTATTATGCGACGGCAGATCTGGGTGTATGCAGGTTGCAGTTGGAAATGACTTATAAGCGAGAATAGATGGTACTTTGGAATTTGTTGCTGTAAAGTAAATATTGTATAAATCAGTAGATCTATTGGTTAGTATCTTTTGTCTGATGTTAAAATGCAAATGGGGTAAAAATATGTTTTTAAGACTTATGTGTGATTATCACACTTATAACCTTAAGTAAGTCACCTGTCCCATAAGTCAAGAACCTTTGCTCTCCAATGTAAATATAACATTTTGGAATGGAACAAAGTTCATAACGATGATTGTGAAAGGGCAAACTCGATATCAATTTCTGTACTCATTCAAACATTCAAAATGTTTGTATTATTTTCTTTTAAAGTATATCAAATACAGTTAGATCCATCCTTCGTTGATATAACAACGTAAGGATATATATATATATATATATATATATATATATATATATATATATATATATATATATATATCTGTGTGTGTGTGTTCGTTTCTGTTACATATCTATAACCTTTGCCACATGCTTTGTTTAATTCAGTTTAGTCCATTAATAGCTATGTAGGTTGGATTGACCGAATTATACAAAACATGATTCAATTAGTATTGATTAGTACTCAGCTTTCAAGATTGTTTTACTGAGCATGTTCACTGGTTTATAGTTTATAAATATCTTGAATCCGTTTTTCTTTTATATTCTTATTAATTCTAGGTGGAAATAAAACAAAAACTTTCAGAAAAATACGAATTCCCGAATAGAGAGGGTTCAAGCAACACTAGCTTAAAATCAAATTTCCTATTTGTCTATGATTTATGCTTCAGTTTTGCACTGTTAATAGGCAGTTTTATTTCTTGTCTTAACATATATTTCGATATTCGACGACGAGATAGAGCCATAATATCAGTTGTTTATACTAACAAGATACGCCAACATCCTTCACAGGTGGAAACCCTGTGATACAAGTGGCTTCCGGTTTTCGAATCTCCTCTGATATTATGTGTCATATTCCTACTGGTATTTGACCTTGCATGAAGATTGAGGTCAGATAATTTAGTTTTATTTACATAAAATATTTGGTTAAAGTTGTGTCTTGTGATAAGCTGTGGTCATTAATTCGGTATATCTTACACACAAATCTTCGTGAAGTTTGCTAAACGTATTTTTGTAGGCGTATAACTGCAGATAACTAATAGTCACTCATTTCATTCTGATCTTTTAGGTAAAAATTTGTTTAACTGGTTGGCATAGAGAGTTGAATGTTCTTTCCAACTTCATTTCCAACAAATAAAGAAAGTTTTTGCTTGGTTATAAATTATGGTTTGTTATGATACAAAATGTTAAATACTGAGTACCATGTCTGTTTTATATGATCATCTCATATAAGAATTTAAGAAGGTAGATATGATATCCAGAAACAACATATTAAAGAAACTTTGCGTTTATCTATACTCTGAAAAAATGTCAATTTTTATAGAATTCTTTTAAGTAACATTGATCTGTAAATACTTTATAAAACTTAGTAATATATTTAAATACGAAGGTTTGTTTGAGTCTCGGAGTTAGAAAGAATATATATATATATATATATATATATATATATATATATATATATATATATATATATATATATATATATATATATATATATATATATGCATACATACACAAGAAACCGGTCATGATCTCCATGTCGAGCCCACCCTTGAGCTATATTTCAAAACCGAAGAGGATGGGATAAAATGGTATAGAAATAGAAGGAAAGTGAAATATTTGAACACTGATGTTAATCTAGGGTGTGGACGGACGTCAAAGTGATCGCTATATTGAGGTCCGCGTGAATGTGGGATGGAGAATATATATATATATATATATATATATATATATATATATATATATATATATATATATATATATATATATATATATACATATGTGTGTGTGTGTATACGAGGAAATGTGAAGTATATACAGAAGCCAGATAGAACATGCTTGCTGCTTTTTCGTGTTTCCAATTACATCCATTTGATACTTAACCAAATCAGATTCAAAGTCGCAGGAAATTACAAATGGAACCTTTAATTCATATTCATAGTTTTTAATGTAACGACAAAGACTTTTCATGCATGATGTCTATCGTGTTACCTACATTGTAACATAATTTTTTGTGCTCTGCTAATTTTCCATCTGAATAAAAAACAACAACAATCAAGCACTTTTTGCAAATGTACTTTTGACAGTGATATCTATTTATCTGACTAGCACCAAGAAAGATCTTTGATCCCACAAAATGGGACTTTCCTTCATCTTGACCAAAAACTACTAACATCTCAACGTGCCTTTCTTGCTCACTTTGTATTATACCAACAGGTCAAATGTATTTATCATCTACTGTTTCGTACTCATTAACAGATATATCAATTTTAATAGCACATTTATCAATCCAGTGACTATCTGGATAAATTGTATTTTGTTGGCCTTTGGGGATTTGTATTAACTTTATTCAAAATTTCCTTTTAATCAAAATCGGATTTTTGTCCTGAGGTTGTAGGTTGTGTTGTCTATGACGTTGCCTGCATTGTTGCTTGTGTGATTTATACAGTCTCTGTTGTTCTTTCCTTCGATATTTGGAGTTTCTCCTCCCTTCGTTGTCTTTGTTGCAAGGATCTAATACAACGTGCTTTTGTTAGATGCTTAAGACGTTCCGCTTTGCTTCACTCCAATGATCTAGCACGATCTTCTTTCATCCTTTGTGATCTTCTTACCATTCTTTGACTTTCAGCTTTATAGCAATATGTTGTTCCCAAAGTTCCTGTTTGCGTTCAGCAACTTTCGTCCTAATTTTTGTGAGTTCATCATTATCTCGTCGTCGCTGGAATTCTTCTTGCCTCTGCTGTCTTTCATGTTCAGCTCTGCTGAGTCTATTACGAAGTTTTTAATTTGCAATAGAAGTAATAATTTATTTAGCGAAAATTGGCACAATATGTTTGCATTACAATTCATCAAACTTTCAACGTTGCTATTCATAGGAGCTAAATCAGTTGATTGTTTGGCGAAATTTGTTTCAGTATGTTTGCGTTAGACTTCGTCAAACTTTCAAACTTATTATCTATAGCAGTTATAACCGTGATTTATTTAGAAAACAAAATCTTTCAATATGTTTGCATTAGAATTCGAAAACCTTTCAACATTCATTAGCTGTTTTAAATAAATGTTTCAGACATTAGTTTATTGTGAATTTTGGATTTAAAGTGTTCTCTCATTGATTGAATGTTTACCTTGTTTCCACATTTACACTGAACGGTTCTCTTTTATTTTTGCATGATGCTTTCCTATGCCAGTCAGCTCTTTTTATTTGGATATTTTGTACATCTCCTCCATCCATCTTTTCTTTCTTAAATTCGTGTGGGAGTTGATGTTTATTGTAGTTTCTACAAGCTAATTATATTTTTTACACAAGGGTTCGTTATCATCAACAGCAATTATATTGTTTTACACAAGGGTTCGTTATCATCAACAGCAATTATATTTTTTACACACGGGTTCGTTATCATCAACAGCAATTATATTTGTATCAACAACCATTTATTTTGCATAAATGCCTTCAATCTTTAAACAATCAATTAACTAATGTGACTACTTAATATTACTAAAAATGACTACATACAAGTGCATATCAGTGACTGTCAGTATATATTAGTAACTTTTAGTCATTACCTAAGTTGCTTTTAGTGACATCCTAGGTGATTTACTTTATTGTGTTCAGTCGTCACTAGACACGTGAAATCTTTAGCAACATGTTACAAGCGAACATCTCAACGAAATAAATTAATTTAAGTCACAAACACAACTATGCACGCAATCACAAAAGAAAAGAAAATGCACAAACGTAAATGTTTGACAACTAGAGTTGAAAAATATTGTCGAGGAAAGTCTTGACAAGCCAATTTAAAAAAAAAAGACGACGGAGGAGACCTACAGTTTACTTTCAAATGAATTTAAACTTCAAAGAAAGAAATAATAGCCTCTTTGTTTATCAGCCTAGAGTAGATAAAGAAACGTTTAAACAGACTGACTATGTTTGAAGAGATAGAGCGAAACTGATTGGAAAAATACATGGAACAAATGAATGAAGACAACAAACAACTCGAGAACTAATTGTTTTCCTTCAAAGAAGAGGAAAAAGGGGACAGGCTTTGTCTGGATCACTTCACATATTAAATTTTATTTTGCATATTGGCATCGCCTACATCATTTAAAAACTAGGGACGTGGTCTAAGCCTGTACGAAGTCAAGTTGTGTCAAATACACACGGAGTGTCAGGCACAACGGCGTAGCAGAGCAGAACGTCGGTGGTATGTGCCTTCGTTGCTAGAGGCGAGGTGTCCCGGATGGATATCAACGTACGTAGTTTACAGTAAAACGTCGGATAATACATCATGCAATTACATTGTTTAAATGTTGTAGGTGTATCTAAACACAAATAATGACACTTTAAACCAGCAGTATATGCTCAGCATATCACCATCAAACTTTGTCTAATAAAAACTAACATAAAAAAAATGTCTGAGAGAAAAAATATCATCAACATGATTTTCCAGCAACGCTAGAGAGAGGTTTAACTAGAGCTACAGCATAATGTTGGAAAACTTACAAGATAGGTCCACCGTGTAACATGTTGAATGAGGAAAGTCAAAAATTGCTTTAACCACTGGTTTTATCAGACGTAATTAAACACTACAAGTATCTGATTGTACGTGGTTAATACCCGGTGGAATAGTTCCCAATAAACCAGTTCTCGTCCTTTGTTTTTTTTTTTTTTTTTTTTTTTTTTTTGTTGTTTGTTTTTTTCTGTACGGTTTGTTACAATAGCTACAATGTCTCATGCTTTGCAAAAAGTCCATGGTGTATTGCATTCTCTTAATCAATCAACCAATCAATCAATCAATCAATCTATCTATCTATCTATCTATCTATCTATCTATCTATCTATCTATCTATCTATCTATCTATCTATCTATCTAATCTATGTAATTATCTATCTATCTATCTATCTATCTATCTATCTATCTATCTATCTATCTATCTATCTATCTATCTATCTATCTATCTATCTATCTATCTATCTATCTATCTATCTATCTATCTATCTGTGTAATTATCTAACAGTTTTGATAATGTATGATGTAGCCATAATATCACATGAAACAATGTTAATTTTGTTCAAATTGCTCTAAACAATGTATATTGTCAAATAAAAACCATCTGGATTTATCATTGTTGATTATTTTATTTACGCACAATTAAAAATACATTTTTGTACACATTCAAGGCCATTTTATTCACTATTATAATTGTTTGGTACATCTATGGAAAATCTTGAAAGGATTAAATCATTCACCCACAATATTGTTGAAAAAGCAAAGGAATCATTTTGCACAATACTAAATCCAAATGAGCCAACTAGTAACAGACGACAAAACAAAATTGATTGGAAACGCGAGAGGGTATAGACAAAAAGAGATCGCTATTAAACAGATGAAAAATGTGTACCTGTTTATCATTGTCTTTTACTCAGCAGGTGTTCAGAAGATAGTGTATGTCTCTATCATTTATTTCAGAGCTGCTTGCCACTTACGTAGTCATGAAGATGGGAGTTTCTAACACTGGACTTTAGCTGAGAAAATTAATAATCACTTAAAAAAGGTAGAAGCAACTCTACAAAGCAGATGTGCTAATACGTCTGTTTTTGAAAGTTTAAAAAAATATCCTATGGTGTCAAAACTTGCAGCGTGATATCTACTTGCTGATCATGACGGATACGTATAGTAATTAATGTTGTAGCATCAGTTCTTTTCTTTGTTTATTTTTTTCTCTTGTGATGTAGATATTTTAAATTTTGGCATGTTAGGCAAGGCTTGTCTTTTTTTCTCTTAAATCGATAATATTGTATCGGAGCCTACCTTGTTTTGGTGTTGATTTTGACCTATTTTTCGAGTCAAGACCTGTTAAAAGTATTACTCGTTCTTGGCCTACATAGCTTTTACCCATAGATACGGTCGTTGTTTCCATTTTCTTTCAATACACGTAGTTTCACAACATGAAGTAGTGACGTGAAGAGAAAGTGTCGTAAGTACGTTTCGTATATTTATCGCTCGATTAAAGTGATAGACTAAGTAGATTTTATACAAACTATAAATAAATCTTATTTCTTTATTCTATGATTTCAGAATATGACAGAGTCTTGGGTGGTAATGCAAACCCCCATTGCTCTATTGACCACATGTGAACATTATAACAGAATGGGGTTTCAGCTTATATTTCCGATCTATGGAATCCCAAAGAGTTCAAATTCTTCATCTTTACTAAGAAAGTGCAGTTTACTTTTGTTGATGTGGAAATGATCCTTGAACCTACATTTTAATCAATGTTACATATTGGATGTAGATTAGTAGAATTAAGGCAGATTGACCTTTGAGATGACAAATGGAGAAGAGCATTAAACTAATGGGAAAATGTAGACATCAGAATGAGTACATGTCAATAAAAAATGTATTTATTATGTGCTGTCGTAGATACGCCTGTTAGAAGTTTTGACAAAGTTGACTTCGAAAGGGTGAGATTAACGGACATTAAAATAATTTCAGGAAAAAAAGGCAAGGATACAAAGGTATCATGATAAAACAAAACAACAACAACTATATATATATATATATATATATATATATATATATATATATATATATATATATATATATATATATACATATATATATATATATATATATATATATATATGTGTGTGTGTGTGTGTGTGTGTGTGTGTACGTGTTTGTGTGTGTGTGTCCTCAAAGTTTTGGAGACGTCTGGAAATCACTGCTATTACCAGGCCAACGCTGAGCGGCTGGAACAAGAGCATCTATTATATTTTCAGCATTAAAATATGTAATTATTAAAGAATATGGATACAGAATTACAAAATAAATAGTTCCACAGCTATCCTGGGCTTTTCCAGCCTTAATTAATTTTCTTCATAATGATTTATCACTAATCATATATTTTAGGGTTAATCCAAGACAACTACAGTAGATAAATATTTATAAAACATTATCAGACAAGAAAGGTGAGACTATGATTTAATTATTCCTTGTTATCCATATATCTACCACACATTAAAAATAAAGAGATCACATTTAAAACTAACGCATAAAGATCGCCACGGTTAGGAGAGCGTTTGATTTTTAAACTATTACGCATAGTGATATAATTGTTTTTGGCACAGCTTTGCCAAACCTGTTGACAATTTTGACTAATGTCCAAAGCAGTGTGTGTCAAGAAGTGGGTGTCCTATCTCAAGTGGCTGCAAAGAGTAATTGGTACTGATGTTCGATTATAAACTGCTTCATATAAAGCCTAACTCTGTCTTATATGATTATTGAAGATCATTAGTTGCATCTAAAATCCCTCCAGTATATTGTTATAGAAATAGTGGTGTAAGTAATATATGAATGGTTCACTTTGGTTGTTGTCTGAACTTTTATTTAAATAATTGTATACAAATCTCTCTCTCTCTCTCTCCCTCTCTCTCTCTCTCTCTCTCTCTCTCTCTCTCTCTCTCTCTCTCTCTCTCTCTCTCTCTCTCTCTCTCTCTCTCTCTCTCTCTCACAATAATATAAAAGTAGCAAGCACATTTTACCTAAAATCTCTCTCTGGATGCTTCTCTGTCTTTTCAGTGTATTGAATATAACCTCTTTTCAGTGTATCGAATATAACCCCTTTTCAGTGTACCGAATATAACCCCTTTTCTTATCTTCGCTTGTGTATGCTCCAATGATCATTTTGCTCGCGTATAGGTATGAAAGCGTGTTGTCGACGAGAGTGGAAAAAGATGTATGTGTGATGTAATGCGCGTACATAATACTGATTGTAAAGGTTTTTAACCATGTCTTATACTTTTAGCTATCATTGCCATCACAATTGCCAACTCTTAAAATCGTTTTGTATGAGAAGTTATTGCATTGTACCTAAGTTTCTCTAATTCACTACTTCAGTTTTTGTAAGATACAATTAATAGTCTCGACAACAAGATACAATTAATAGTCTCGACAACAAGATAGAATTAATAGTCTCGACAACAAGATACAAATAATAGTCTCGACAACAACATCCTATTGTGTGATAAGTAAGGAAAGCGATAGCTTGTGATCTTTTGGAAACATATTAATTCAACTCTTGCAATTAAGCAAAATTTTGCTTGTAGACTTATGTTAGTCCTCTGTCTGATACCCAATACTGGCAATAAGATTTGGTTAGTCCTCTGTCTGATACCCAATACTGGCAATAAGATTTGGTTAGTCCTCTGTCTGATACCCAATACTGGCAATAAGATTTGGTTAGTCCTCTGTCTGATACCCAATACTGGCAATAAGATTTGGTTAGTCCTCTGTCTGATACCCAATACTGGCAATAAGATTTGGTTAGTCCTCTGTCTGATACCCAATACTGGCAATAAGATTTGGTTAGTCCTCTGTCTGATACCCAATACTGGCAATAAGATTTGGTTAGTCCTCTGTCTGATACCCAATACTGGCAATAAGATTTGGTTAGTCCTCTGTCTGATACCCAATACTGACAATAAGATTTGGTTAGTCCTCTGTCTGATACCCAATACTGGCAATAAGATTTGGTTTACTTCGTTGAGCTGATGATGTAAGATAAATTTATATCTTTCCAAGTTGCTTATTTCAAAACAGGAGAACAGCTCAAATTATATACACTGGGTATAATAAAAACCCAGCATACTGGAGTTTTGTTTTGTTTTTGTTTTAAAAGCACACATGAGAGTGTCTCTACCTACTATTATTCACATTTATTCCAAGGACATCATGGACATGAAGCAGTACAATCATATGCCGTATATTCAAATAAATCAGAATCAGAAAAGCAATGAATATTTGTTTGTTTTCAAATTATTTTCGTTGAAGATAATATATACTACTTGGGGAAAAAGCATAAACTATATAACAATACTTATTTTGTAGGGTACGCTGTATGGGAAATAGTAAAAACTATATAACAATTCTTATTTACTAGGGTACGCTGTATGGGACATAGTAAAAACTATATAGCAGTGCTTATTTTCTAGAGTACGCAGTATGGGACATAGTAAAAACTATATTATAATGCTTATTTCCTAGGTTACGCTGTACAATTATTCTCTCCATTATAGATATGAAAACAAGGATTTCGTGTAAAAAAATTTAGAAAATCAAGTCTATATTGATATGTCTTCTGTGAGCGGCATAAGTGAATAGTGGAGAAAATACATGTTTTTATGTTGGTGTTTTTTAAAATGTTTTATACAAATCACACATTTAATGAAATGATGTAAAATGTAAACGTTTTTAATTTTTACTACATTTTTGTGCTGTCTTTTATTTAATCTTACTTGAAAAATGAATCCACGAACGTATGCATAGCCAAGCCGCTTGCTGTTTAACGCCTTAAAATCAAATAAGGAGCATTTTTTGCTTGTAGTCATTAACTGTTCATTTAAAGATCTAAGTCAAGATAATTGATTGATTCTGAGTCAGTAGAGTTGACTACACACGTGGAGAAATCGTTAAGTTAAGTAAAGCAATCACTTAATGACATATGCCTATTTATTGACAATAAAACGATCAGAAATGTAGGTGGACAGAAATTACAGTACATAGGTTGATACTAATGATAAATTCTGATTCGTGCAAATTCAAAAGGGTTATAGCAAATAAAATATGATAAGCCTGGCCTTCCACTGCGGATAGCTTCAGGCATGTCTGTATCTTCTTGATATGATGTTACTTTAGTAAGGACAACGAAATCAAAGCTGAAGTATATACATATATAAAATTTAACATTGTAAATTAAAAATATAAGTGAAAAAGAGTGTTTCGTGTCAGCATCGGGGATAATTGGCTATTTAACAACACACCATACAATCTGTGCATTGCTTATGAAGCAACTGTCATACAAAATGTCACTGTCATACAAAATGCAGTAAAGTTCTATACGTTTATTTTTTCATCATCATGTTCCAACATATTGATAGTAAATGTAGTTCATACTCATGACGACATTGTTCATAATATTTTTCAATAGGAAATTAAGGCTTTCTATATTAAGGGTTTTGAATGTAGTAAAATACACACATTCTCTGGGTCTCAAGAAAGCAATTATGAAAGCAGGACTTACAAATTCACGCTCTATTCTAGAACTGAAAATGTAGAGGGTAAGTTCCCCACTCCATTTTGAGAAAGGGGGTGTCTAAATATAGGAGGATTTTTAACAAAATAGGTATAGCTTGCAAATATATAAATTGCTTAATATTTTTTTGAGGAGTTATTTGTTTTTCTATAGTTAATTATTTAATTTTCAGGACATTAATTTTTTATTTACATGTTTTCTTTATTTCTGTGCTAATGTGTTTACTTTTTTTTATCTATCTATATAACTATCTATCTGTCTCTATTTATGTCTTTAAAGCAATTAACAAGACTTTCATGACCCTTGTTCATTGCTTTTCGCAGGAATACGAGAAAAAGAGGTTATAAAATGAGGGAACTTAGGAAAATGAAATCTGAGGTATTTAAAAGAATACTTATTCGCAACAAAATAAAAGCACGATAAATAATTTCGTTCATAGTTTATTTCAATAGACGTTCAGCCTCTACATCAAAGTATGCTGCATAAAATTGTAGTGATTTGCAACAAAAATTTCCTGAAGCGTTTGGAACATGCATTATGGTTACAGCTTACAACATGCACCATGTTACAGCTTACAACATGCACTATGGTTACAGCTTACAGCATGCACTATGGTTACAGTTTACAAACTAAATAAGAAGATAAAGGGACTTTTTAGTGAGATCCATATATCAATAAACCTGACTGTTTTAAGTGGTAATTAAATGGTTGTAAGCTGTATGATTTTGTAATTATTCAGACATAGTACAAATCTTGAAAACAGGTAGAAATTTTAAAATTAAACAACATATTTCATATGATATATGTGGTGTATTGTTTAATTGTAAAAAAAACTGTATGTTTGAAAAACCGATATATATATATATATATATATATATATATATATATATATATATATATATATATATATATACATAATAAAAAGTGAACTTATTGCAATAATAAATAAATGAACGGACAATATAATAATATTTTGAAGAAATAAAAAGACAGAAAGACAGGCAAAGAATAAGAAGCAATTAAATGTATTTTTATTAATGACCAACTAATCTATATTTTAATCAATTAAAAAAAAACTAACATAGTAGCTTAGTATTACAAATGTAACTACAATAATATCAAGGGGCGTGCAAAAAGTTTTTGTTAATTTATTTACCTTTGCTTCTATCTGTATATACTTATTTTTAAAAAATTGTATTTATTAATTTATTATATTTAGTTGGATATAGGATTGGCTTGTAAATACATTGAAAATGATTTATATGTTCTTTTGCTTCATGTTGCGCACGAAATGACATCACCCTGTTTCAGCATTAAATTTCTTAAAATGTTCAATTATTTACAAACACGACAAATATAGAATATTGAAAATATACACATCAACAATTTCTATAACGTTGAAAAAATGGATACATGTATATTTAATTGAACCTTATTATTACAATAAGCTCATTGGTTCCTGAGCATACACACAATATTAACTTAGCTACATTGATAGCAGACAGTTACAGCTTATGAAGTTATCCTACGGCCTTTGCTTTACCATTGCTGGAAAAGAAATTGTAACAGCCTAGCTTAATAAAAACCTATACTAGATAATAGAAGCCGACCAGGGTAGCCGAAGTTTGCTTTCCTGGTAAAACAGTGCTGTCATTTAACATCATATTGTACACAATTTTTATATATTTTCTTCCATCCAGCTGAGTAATCTTTAACCAATATTTAATCATCATATATTAATGCATAACATGCTGCCAACTTCACTGTATATAAAATCATCTTATGTACACTGTCTTACACCAAGTAATTTCTTAATGAACTGTAATTGTACCCTTTCAAATAGTCAGCTCTTGCAAATGCCCAAACTTCTGCTTCGTAATTTAATATAGGAGTTACAAGTTTTGAAATAAATACAAAACGTGGCTTAAAAAAACATCAGTAAATTTATTAAGGTATTTTCCAACTTATAAACTACTTTCTGAGTATGGCCAGAGAGAGTATTTTGAGCTTCTGAAATAGGGCCACCGAATGTAAAAAATATTCTTAAATAAGAATGTTTTTCCACGACTCTATCTCCTTCCTATCAAAGAAAGATTTACATTTTAGAGGTATTGTTTCAAATTTTCTAAATATCGTTACTTTTAGTTGTGAGTTCTTTACCAAACATTTCCATCTATCACAGTTCAATTTGAAAGTTTCAATTTAAAAAAAAAAACAAACAATTGCAGAGTCAGAACAAAATTAGAATTGCATTAGCGTACATTAATCAAAACAATGTTATCATTTTAGAACAATTAGCGTACATTAATCAAAACAATCTTATCATTTTAGAACAATCAGCGTACATTAATCCAAACAATCTTATCATTTTAGAACAATTAGCGTACATTAATCAAAACAATGTTATCATTTTAGAACAATTAGCGTACGTTAATCAAAACAATGTTATCATTTTAGAACAATTAGCGTACATTAATCAAAACAATGTTATCATTTTAGAACAATTAGCGTACATTAATCAAAACAATGTTATCATTTTAGAACAATTAGCGTACATTAATCAAAACAATGTTATCATTTTAGAACAATTAGCGTACATTAATCAAAACAATGTTATCATTTTAGAACAATTAGAGGTTTTTATTCATTAGAATTGCATTAGCGTACATTAATCAAAACAATGTTATCATTTTAGAACAATTAGAGGTTTTTATTCATTAGAATTGCATTAGCGTACATTAATCAAAACAATGTTATCATTTTAGAACAATTAGAGGTTTTTATTCATTAGAATTGCATTAGCGTACATTAATCAAAACAATGTTATCATTTTAGAACAATTAGAGGTTTTTATTCATTAGAATTGCATTAGCGTACATTAATCAAAACAATGTTATCATTTTAGAACAATTAGAGGTTTTTATTCATTAGAATTGCATTAGCGTACATTAATCAAAACAATGTTATCATTTTAGAACAATTAGAGGTTTTTATTCATTCATTACCATCAAAGTAGAATTCATCGTCAAGGCCATTGCAAATAAAAATGGAGAAAGACATTCGCCGGGACATACACCAGAAAGGAATGAAAATTCTTCACTAAGTGCATTCAGAGACTTTATTTTTGACTTTATATTTACAAACACATCTTGAATAAATTTTAACATTTTGCCTCGAATACCAAGTTGAATCATTTTTGCATGGTAGATTTTCTCTAACAACATAATGGCTAAATTCAATCTCCACACTTCATTTGTTTTCATTAAATTCACTAGCTAAAAGTTATTTTTGCATAGTGAAAATTAATAAAATTCCAAAATCATTATAGTAATTCCACAAAATTCACAGGGTCACATAACTTTAAAATTTTATATATAGCCATTTACTTCTCATTTACTAAGAAATCTGTACATGAATCTGGTAATTTTTTATTGTCAAAGATTTCTGTTTATTTTACTAATTAGACATCTACATATGATACTTGGTAACTCACAGTCGACAAGCAATTGACTGTGTACATATTGGTATTTATTTGTACACAACTAATCAGATTTCTAAACAAAACCGCGGAGAGGTGTACTCACGATTTCCGCGAGAAAATAAAAACGAAGCCACACGACGCACCGATTAGCAAATCAGTTAAATCTACTGCACGGCGCCTATAGCTGTCAAGTGCATAAGAGTCGTGTTCCGTCCTCTCACGATAGTGAAGCTGTGATCGTCGGAAATTGCAAAACGCTGCGCAACGGTAACGCAACGCAACTCAAACGCAATTGCAGCCCAACTGTGTGAAATTCGATTTTTCTGTTACAAGAGATGATTTCAACGACTGTCGCGCAACGATCTAGGACAGTTGTAACGGCCCGCAACAGTCTAGGAAAATTTTAACGTTCTATCCGCGACGCTCGATGACACTTGTAACGATGGGTAGCAATGCTCGATAATAGTCATAACTAATGTCCTGCAAGTAAAAAGCACATTAAATATTGATACAGAATGAAAATAGGCAAAATATTTAATAACTAATAGTTTTCATCGGTTTTTCTGATGACACCTCTATATGCAGATAAGACAGTCCTCTCCATCGTTAAAATAACCAATTTAACCATGCTTATAAGGATGTGAATACTATTCTTTGCAATGAAAACATCAATCTTAGACAGTAGTTGTAGTAGGGTTGTATTAGTAGCAGCAGTGATAGTAGTAGTAGTAGGGTTGTATTAGTAGCAGCAGTGATAGTAGTAGTAGTAGGGTTGTATTAGTAGCAGCAGTGATAGTAGTAGTAGTAGTAGGCTTGTATTAGTAGCAGCAGTGATAGTAGTAGTAGTAGTAGGAGGAGGCTTGTATTAGTAGCAGCAGTGATAGTAGTAGTAGTAGTAGTAGTAGTAGTAGTAGGGTTGTATTAGTAGCAGCAGTGATAGTAGTAGTAGTAGGGTTGTATTAGGAGCAGCAGTGATAGTAGTAGTAAGTAGGGTTGTATTAGTTGCGGCAGTGATAGTAGTAGTAGTAGGGTTGTATTAGTAGCGGCAGTGATAGTAGTAGTAGTAGGGTTGTAATAGTAGCGGCAGTGATAGTAGTAGTAGTAGGGTTGTATTAGTAGCAGCAGTGATAGTAGTAGTAGTAGGTTTGTATTAGTAGCAGCAGTGATAGTAGTAGTAGTAGGTTTGTATTAGTAGCAGCAGCAGTAGCAGCAGTGATAGTAGTGGCAGTAGTAGCAGTAATGGTTGTTGTTATTGATGATGTTTTTTTTATGTTATTGTTGATGTTGTTATTCAAAATGCTACAGTAATAGCAATAGTCTTTTTACTGCTACTACTAACGCTACAATTACTACTACTATTACTATTGCTACTAATTAATAATAATAATAACCATCATCATCATCATCATCATCATCATCATTATCGTTCCAGTTTTATTGTTAATTAGTAGTTCAATTAGTGTTGTAGTGATAACAAATTATATAATACCCGATTGGGAGCGTAAAACAATAAAGGAGTCAAGCTACGAGTGCAAACAATCACAAGTGTCGTTAGACGGAAAGACAAGCATCGAACTTTTCAGTTGCTAAGTTTATTATTTTCGAAGAAAATTTATCCACGGAAATTATTTGTACTTGTTACTTTCTTATAACCGTTAGCGCCAAAATAGAAGAAGAAGAAGATGATGATAATGTTAATGATGATGATGAGCTGCAATAATTATATACCGTGGACTTGGTTATATACGTCAATAATTATATACAGTGGACTTGCTTATATACGTCAATAATTATATACCGTGGACTTGGTTATATACGTCAATAATTATATACAGTGGACTTGGTTATATACGTCAATAATTATATACAGTGGACTTGGTTATATATGAACCAATCGGATAAGATAGAAGCATTAGGTACTGTATGATCTGCATTTAATTAACTTCATGAAAGACTAAATCATTTCAAAACTATTCTCTCTCTCTCTCTCTCTCCCTCTCTCTCTCAAAGAAATCAGGGACAAAATGTTACTCTCAAGTGGAATAAATTATAATTCTACTTCTTGCCCCCAAATTATTTCTTTGGATTTTTACTAGGAGGCGCATGTCAAGAGACAGCTGAAAATTGAGATTCGATACAGAGATATTGTAATTTCAATATATAACGTATTTTCAATTTTAAATGTTGAAAACAATGAAGAGGTTTTGTTTAACATAATGATGTTTTCATATCTACCAGACCAGTTGTGAATTATCAATGTTGGTGCTGGTTATGATGTAAATAGGTAGTCTGTTCCAGTATCGAATAGTTCTTGGGAAGAAAGGAGTTCGCATCATTTGATGTGCCTGTTTGAGGTAATTGTAATTTCGGTTGGGTTTAGTTCTTTATGATATACGAAATTAGTTATATCTAATATATGAAGTTGTCGATTTTCATTTGAGAAGACGTGTTAATTTCAGATAGCGTGGGCATACTGTCAACACACACACACACACGAGTTGCTGACCCCTTTTTGATCTTGTTATCCATTAGATTGTACTTGTTCATATAGATATCTAGGTATAACAGTTTCTGTGGCACATAAACATATAGGATACGTGGGCCGCTTATCGTTGCTGTATATCATAAGTATGACTTTGTTTCCTTTTTATTTTTGCTGTTTGATCTGACACTGGCTACTAAGTCTGTGAATCGTGTAATTTATGTATATTACTAAAATGGGTAGAGCGTTAAACACGCAGATTGGAAGTGAGTTGACATGTACTTTGCAACTCCGAAGTAATGAAATATTAATGCTATGAATATGTGACATTTGGGAGAATTGTGAATTTTATAATACAGCAATGAAATTTGATTCAGTGATAGAAAATATCATATTGGAGAATATAAAATATGGAGGCGATTTTGATTTGACCGACTTCCGGTTTTTATTAAGTACAATAGATAATGCAGATATTCGAAGTTATTTTTCTAAAGCACTATGCTATTCCAGCCAAACTAGGAACACATTAATGTGATAATGGAATATTACAATGAGATCTAATGAAATCCGACATTTATATGACACAAAGTTTAGTGTTAAAATATATGTTAATATTTGGTACGTTCAAGTGGTCTTCACACAACAACTTAGACCCCCAAAATATATCTACTTCTTTTGAACCAAATTTAGTTATGACAAATGTGCTTGAAATAAATGGGTAGGATATTTGTTTCAAGTGAAACAGTTCTCTAGTCACCAAGGCTTACACATGAATGGTTACATATTTTCTCTAAATAGACGCCATTGTTTATCTGGGATGTGATTTAAGACAGATCAAAATACAACAAACTGAAAAACTGGCGTTTAACAGAGATATCGTCTACGGGACAAATCTTTCCAACAAAAAAAGTTTTATTTTATACTACTATGACTGCAAGTGCATTTATGTCTAATTCATGAGCCAGGGCATCCAGGAAAAGGTAATCGATCAAGGGCAATTGATTGGTCAACGTGTTGTCTTTGCCAAATACACAAACATGAGTCATTACAATGTCCAGCAGATCAGAAACGAGCTAATAATGTTGGGATTGGATGTTGAACACTTATTGATATTATATTGCGCTTCAAAGAGCTTGACAGTATGCATATATACGTTGATTTGACTGAACTAGATTGATGGTAGTGGAACTGCAAATACTTTCGGAAAGCAAAAGCCACGGTGGCATAAATCTTGAAATATGAAATTCTACTCGGATGAGCTGATACGTACAGAACAGAGGAAACTAACAGATTCAGAAAGCACTGATCGCTTAGTAAACTCAGTACGCGCTGTATGGTTGCATTTGAGGCCAAATAATATTCCAAATGTCTAGCTAAACTTTACAAAAGGGCAAGTGATGTTGATAGAAGCATCAATGCAGATATATAATCCAACAGAATTTCCTATGTGATTGCTCTTGGACATTTCATATCATGCATACAGGAAGCAAAATCAGAATCTGATGTTACTCAAATTTTCTAAATGTGTGAGCTATTCAAATTTCAGTCTGACAGACTACACCAACTGGGCAGAGATTTAGGTGACCGTGTCCATAGTGCACAAAAAAGAAAGGATACTGTTTCGGATATCAGAGATGCCATCCCACAGGCAAGGTGGAGACATACTTTTTGTCTTCAGATAATGACCCCGTACTAAAAAGGAATGTAAGAAAGAATGTGATAATCAAGCATTGTGTTTGTCAAAAGCAGCAGAATTTGTTAGTGAGGGTAAGCTTAGCATACATTCCGACTTAAAACAATCTTTCGAAATCGGTTACCAAAAGGTCGCAGTTACTAAGTCACTTCTTGTTTTAGTAAGCATGATTTTATTTGGATCAAATATTAAGTCTCATACACATACACAGGCAGTTGTGTCCATAGCTCTGTCTTTACAGTACAACAGCTATATTCGGTACAGAAATGATGGCAGAAAAAGTTTCTATAATAAAATTCGAAAGATTCTTCTGTGCTTATACCTTGGCGTGCTCACTCACACACGCACACACAAACGCGAGTTAGTTTACAATTTATTTCAACTGGGGCTGACAGTATTATATAACCGAATCATCTCCATCACTAGTGACTGAGCCTATAGTATTTGCTGTCGCTATACAAAATAGTGATTTATGCCCACCGAAACTACTTCAGAGCGTGTTCACAACCGCAACAGTTGCCAATATCGACCACAATCCTTGCTCCACAACTGTAAATGATATTTATATCGTAAATGAAGGCACATTTCTTCCAAAAACTCTCAAAGAGAATACAAATGAATCTTTTGTACAAGAGCAGTATCTCCAAGGCATCATACCATGCAAGGAAAATTTCGAATTAACGTTCATATCTGCATTACTTCCCTTTTTAATGAACCGGGGCAAAAACAATAAAAAATAAAAAGAGTAGCAGATTTGGCCAGAGCAGTGAAAACAACTTCGTCATCATCTGCACATTGTACTTGCTGCACTGAAGATTCTAGGGAACTAAGCTAAAGAAAGAGGTTGGACCAGCGCACTCGTTCTTGCTGGTGTAGTTTCTTCCGGAACGGCAGATTCGTTCCTTAAGACTTCTCACATTGCTCACACTAGACGTGCACACCAAGTTAAAGTAAACAGTCTCCAAAGTGGACGAGAGCCGTGTCAGTTTCAATGATTGGTGCAGTAAAAGGTCCAAGGAGTGTCACCAATTCCATTTCTGGTTCCTAACAATGCAGTTTGAACTTCTTGGCCTCATTTTATCCGACCCATCCGGCAAACAGACTTTAACCTGTTGTTTGATATGTCTAGATCATACCCAAGGTGGTTGTCCGTAGACCTCAGAGACATTAATCAATCCACACCTGACGAATCCTGAAATCGGTGAACAGTTCATACGAGAAAATTGTGTAGTCCCCAAATCATCTCGACCATTTTCAGCGCTAGAAAATGATCACATCCATGAACAAAATAATGCTCTGGCCAAAGTGGGCATGAGATCTGTCGGTTTTACTGAAAACTCTGAAGCTCTTGTTGATGAATGGTCATTACACCAAAAATTGAAGAGTTCGAGACGTCATGAAAGGAAACTGAGGAGCAAACGTCAGTACATGTCACCATGAGCAGACAAAAAGTGAGAAAAATGCATTCAAAACTATATTGAGGCACTTGATGAAGTCACTAAGGAAATTGGAAATCCATTTCTTGAAGAAGGTTTTGACGTGTTCATTTCGGATTCCAGACAAGAAGTAGCGTGTGTTTTAGTTATCAATCAGTAGTCAGTTGAGACAAGTGAAGCTGTCGGTCAGGCAAAATTTGAGACTTTCCTGAATGATCGACTTGTTCAAAGAACGAAGGCACTGTACGAGTCAGTCAAGACAAACAAGCTGCCACTATTTCGTACTCCATCGGTTAAAAAGACGTCTTCGATTTCTACATGGGCCACACAATTGAAAAATTACTGCTTCTTGTTTTCACGTCTAAACATAGATGCATCAGCGCCACAGATTTGACGTTGTGTGTGATAAGAGTATAAGACGTTGCGTTGAAATCAATACTTCATACTAAGTAATTGTCAAGAATGTCTCAGATAAATGATAATAAATCTGAGCTTTTTCAGATATCTTGCCAGTTGTTTGGCAAACTTGCACACCGAGATTAAGGTTTTGACAACAAATGGAGATGGTGTTTGCTGTTGCAAACCAAGACATGACATCTCTTATTTGGTCCCATGCTCACATGGATAAACAGACACATGCATCTTTCTTCATATAGCAGATGCTATAAAGGAAGGATACAAGACAATTGCAATACATGAAGTTGATACTGACGTTGCCTTAATACTGTTATGTATGATGTTTGTATATTATTATAGATATTTTAGGAAATTATAAATGTTTCTTGACTTTAATATTTGCTTAAATCTTAATTTTGTTTATCAGAAAAAACATGTTTAACTAGTGTCCTTGAATTAGGTTGTTTACTTCAGATTTGAGCTAAAGGATAGTTTTGATCAACAAAATGTTGACCAAATTTGAGGTCAAGGTTGATTTTGTTTACAAATAAAACTGGAAATACCTTAGGAGTTACCTGTCAATGGTCACACGTACATTTATTATTCTAGAATATTCTGTCATGTGACCAATCTTTATATATACCATGTTTAGTGGACAGTTTTTGAGTTTCGACATTACTATCAGTCTTGTAAAGAGCTATTACAGTTGTGGAAAGTAATTCCAAATTCTAAGAGAGGAATTATTTAAAATATTCATTGGATTATAACAGTGCGCATAAACCTTTGGATTTTGGATTTTTAATTGATGATGTTGGAATTTATGTGAACTTATTCAGAGACATTTTGGAGTACTTTATTTTGACATCAGCACATTAAAGACTACTAGTACATCAGGACTTTAAAGACCATTGGCATATCACAACATTCAAGGATACCCGTGCATACGGAGCATTCTATGTTAGGACTTGTGATTAGAACACTATTTCTTAATATATTATTTGGATTTTAATACACATTACTGTAAGTGTCTTTTTGATTTTTCATTTTAATTATCTAGAAATAAATTGCTTGTTGATTTTTACTTGATTTGTTGGTTTCACTTTCTTTCTGTTACATTTTTTTAGACCATAGAGTCGTAACAATACAGCTTTTTAAACTTAAAGAGTTGTGAATTGTCTTCGGCTCTGAAAAGCATGTTTGGTACATTGCTGCACATGAAATTTTAAACGTACTCGGACCGAAGAAGTGCATGGCTTTACCACTGTTCCATGCATTTACTGGATGTGATGCTGTCTCCTTTTTCGTATGTATAGGAAAGAAAATGGCATGGGACGTGTTATTGTGTTATCGTGATATCGCAGTCGTATTTGACGTTATCTCACACCACACGTACATGAGACAATATAAACAGAATAAGTAATAGCTGTTGTTGAAAGATTTGTAGTTTTACTGTAGAGTTAAACAGCAGTAAGATTTATGTTAATGCCGACAGAAAACAGTTATTCACGCAAAGAGGACAAGCACTTGGCTATATTCCTACCACAGCAGCTATTCTAATCCAGGACTTAAGGCTTTCGGTGTAGCAAGGAGTTCTGGCATGGGGTAAATCATTTACGTTGAAGCTGTATCTCCCAGACCCTGCCTAGTTTGGATGGGTTCAAGGAAATAACGAACGTTGGGAGCCATTCTGGGTAGATCTGGAAGACGGAGTGTCTTCTTGTGAGAAGTTGATTCGTTGTGTCTGTAAGAAAGGTTGTAAATCATGCTGCTAACGTGTAAAGGCCTCTCTTCTATGTACTGCTTTGTGTTTTTGTGGCGGTGATTGAGACAGAGGGTAAATCCGAGAATTTCTAGAGAGTTGGTTTGCAGAAGGACTCCTTATTGCCCAATTGTTGTTTAAGAATACGGAGGGTTGACTGAATCATCAATTGCTCTCAAATAAATATTTTCTCGCACAATATGAACAAAAAATTAATTGGGAAAATTATTCTAAGATAGTAATAACTATGACAATGAAATTCATGGCCTTGTCAACACAAAGGATATTGATATAGAGTCAGTTCAGCAGTTTAATCACTCGTTAAGCACAAAATTCTACAGAAAAGAAAAAAAAATCGTTTTATTTCAACACCGGAAGGTATAGGAGTAGAAAATAATTCTATTTATATTTTCAGTGAAAATATTTATAAACATCATGCAAACTCTAAAAAAGTGCCTTGAATGCACTGTATAGTGTCATCTGAAACTTACATTTCAGAACTGGAAGCAAACTAAAATGAATGTCGGCCATATTGGATGTAGTACAGGAAGTAGGTTATGTTTATATGCCCAAATGCGAGATTACTTACTGTGGCTTTGTATCAACGTTTTGCGCACAGATTCATGTCTATTGTACATAAAAGAGCATCAAATTCTATATGAAAGGCACACAAACTGCGTAGCCTAGACGCCATATTGGATTCAACCGGAAGTATGTAAAACTGGGATTACCTCCATATATTATTTTTATCCAAGCTATCTGAAAGAGTTTCATACAAAGTTTCACACATAAAAAACATCCGCCGCACTGCATATAAAAGTCCGTATTCCAGGCTCATGCTACGCATAGAGCGTTACGCTTTCTTACTCTCTTTTTTCTTTCTTTCGTCTTGTCTTCTTTCCTAATTGTGTTTATTTCTGCCAGATGGTAAAAGCAAATACAAAAAAAAAATTCTCAATAATATGAATTTCAGTAAAAATTGTTTATAGTGTTTTGGATGTGTATTAAGGAAAGTCTTTACATATATCCCAGATCGTAATACTTTCAAAGCTAAAATAAAGATGAACTTGCTGGTATGGCTATAAGACTTTAAACTCTTCATTGGTGCATCAGTTCATACCGTCCTGGCATTCAGTTTCTTATTTTCACAAATCTCTATCTCTAATAATTTTAGTTGACATTAAGCGCGTACTTATGTTTACACAGTATTTTAAGTTGTTGGATTAATACATTTTTTTTATGCAAAACAAATGGGCATCAGAGGAAATTATCTAATTTTGTCAAGTTTTCATTTTTGATGAAGTTTTAAAAAATTTACAAATTTCAGTTTTTACAAACTTTTGATGAAAGTTACATTACCACTACAGTTCTAACATGTGCAAATTTTAAATTGTACCTAAAGCGTGAATCAAAAATGAATAATTGAATGTAAAGAAGAAGTTCCTTTTTAATTATTGTAATAGTTGATATGCAATTTAATACAACGCTTCTAACTCTGAAAACTGCTGTAACACACCGTAATGGTTAGTCAGCAACGCTCTAAACGCAACGCTAGTAAAGCATCGCAATGGTTGTAACTCTTGCAGGTTCGCAAGGTTACAAATATCCACTTGGGCTTGCGCAACACAGCGGTATCGCAGACTTTATTCTGTTGCACTTAACGGACCAGGGACGGTACAGTTGATGGACAAACATACATTCCAAATAAAGATAGGCAGATTTATAAAAGGAGGAACAGGTATATGGATGGTTCGATAGAAAAAGAGATATAATTAAAGTCAAGAAGACAGACAATATAAAATGCTAACAAGCATACAAATTCATTTACAGAGATAGATATATTAGATAGATAGATAGATAGATAGATAGATAGATAGATAGATAGATAGATAGATAGACAGACGTACAGATAGATGAAGGCAGATAAAAAGAATGATTTCATCAACAAGAGAAATTCTAACTCTGCCTGATCTATAATAATAATAATAATAATAATAATAATAATAATAATAATAATAATAATAATAATAATATTTAAATGATTATTCAATATCAGAGACAACAAAATCAATGTTATAAATGCATGCTTTATGTGTACAGGTTTTGCCATCTGGTATTGTATTGATTGTGTGTTTGTGCACAATTGTGCATACTCAATATTTCAATGTTAGTAATATATGTTTGCTTAATTACCTATTGGTTTATTGCAATAATTAGAGTATCTGTCATCAAAGATCTCTGCAAGATTAGATAATGATTGATTGATTGATATTTACTAATACTTACGGAATGATACTTTAAAAAGTCATTGACTGCCTCTTTCTGCTCTTTGATCAGATATAGCATAACCTCTGATTTAGAATTAGCCCGATGTGCCTTCGTGCATGTCTTACGAAGTGACTAATGGAGACAGGAATTGTGATGTTTCTGTGGTTAGCTTGCCGCACTCGCGACCGATGGGTGCTGGTTCAGATTCTACCATCGGATCAGCCCGAGTCGGCTACAGTGGTGTGTCCTTGATCAAGGCACTTTAATTGAATTGCCTTAGCACTAAATAACCTACCTGAGTTCCCGTGCCGTAAAACACAAAACCAAACACCAAACCTAAACTTTGATGCGGGTTTATTTCCAGATAATTAATAATTCAAAGCTTACCTTTCTTTTTTCACAATCATATTAAAGGGAAACCAGGTATGAAATATCCCCTTGATTCTTAATCAGTACCTTAAATTAACTCTTTAATTTTTTTTAAAAAAAAACCCACTTGGCAACAGGATGATAGTCATAAAACGCAAGATGAGACGTGATAAATATAGTAATTAATTCACACAATGGGGTTTTATCACACTTGCTCTTCAGTCTCTAATTTCTGTATAAACTTAGTCTGGCTACATAATATAGAAACCAGACGGCTTAATTACATGATGTAAGCACAAATAATAAATAAACATTTATTTCCAGTCTTGTACCTATCTTAGAATAATTTGATTGACTAACTATGTTAGCCGAACATTGGTACTTTTACTGTGAGTGACTCAACATTGTTATTTCACATTTATTTCCAAGAGTTCGAAAAATAAAGATGGCTGTTAAGAATATGAGATTTACAGGGTTTATACTGTATTGCTGTGGAAGTGGGGATGATAGGCCGAATTTAGTACCGTATATACTGGCGTATAAGCCAATACCAACTGCAAACTGCATAGGCCCAGATCTGCCGTCGCATAATGCGCCGGCAGATCTGGGTCTATGCAGTTTGTTGGAACTAATCAGTAGAACAAACAACATAGACCCTGATCTGTCGGCGCATTATGCGACAACAGATCAGGATCTATGTTGTTTGCATTTGGACCCGATTTAAACGCGAGTATATACGGTAGGTAAGTTGGATCAAGTGAAGAAGAGACTGTATCAGAGAGGAAGGAAGCTAAATAATACACAGCTTCTCAGGCTAGCTTTGGATACAGGCAGAATCTGAATCCTGCAACATACAGACTGCAGATGAACAGTTATTCATTACAAGCATTTCTTGGCTAAAGTTGCTGGACAGCACAGGAACTAGTGTTTTCATCAGTCCTCCATCAGGTATATTCATCATAGGTGACATGGGGCTGAATTCAGATTGGAATGTATATCGCGTGGTTTTGATCAAACATGGATTCCCCCTCTTCCTCTCCCCCCCCCCCCCCCCCCGGCTATCCAATGGAAAAACACTCTTGTTCATTATAGGTTTATGCATATATATGTATGCAGTGGGTTGCTTCACTCTCATAATTGTGTCATTTGTGGTGCTGCTAAGATAGAAAAAGTTCCAAAATGCACAATAAAACAGACAATCGATTCATACTGTAATATTGTAGAAGAGAATTGAGTCTTGTGCACAAGCAGTAGAGTATAAGGTTAAACGTTCAGAGGCTGTTAAAAGTGGGCTTGATATTCTACCAAATGCCAGGCATGACTGAGGGAACAAATCCAAATTCACTGATGTTGTGCTTGTGACCAGAAAAATAAATTCATATGAACAAAATAGGTGTATCAGTGTTTTGATGACAAAGTTCGGAGGCATGGTCATGACCGAAATCAAACAATTATACACAAGAGCAGCAACCCAGAACTGTGACCCAAAATCTAGGGCTAGATACAAAGAAGGAACAACTTGGTCTGCACAGCTGAGGGACAAAATCTAGGGCTAGACACAAAGAAGGAACAACTTGGTCTGCACAGCTGAGGGACAAAATCTAGGGCTAGACACAAAGAAGGAACAACTTGGTATGCACAGCTGAGGGACAAAATCTAGGGCTAGATACAAAGAAGGAACAGCTTGGTCTGCACAGCTGAGGGACAAAATACAGGCTGTAAAATCTTATTCCGTATTGAGAAACTGTGGAGATGATACAGGCACTCTGAGAACGAGATTGGACAATGTTGTAAAGCATTAACAAAAGAGCCAGCAAAAGTGCCCAGCATAATCACGGTGCGAAAGAGATACAACTTGTCAACCAATTAGAGAAATCTTGAAAAATTCTTTGTCGATAAACCTATTGAGGAGGACCATCCAAAACTGTGACGTCTACAAACATGCATAAACCTATTGAGTAGGACCATCCAAAACTGTGACGTCTACAAACATGCATAAACCTATTGAGGAGGACCATCCAAAACTGTGACGTCTACAAACATGCATAAACCTATTGAGGAGGACCATCCAAAACTGTGACGTCTACAAACATGCATAAACCTATTGAGGAGCACCATCCAAAACTGTGACGTCTACAAACATGCATAAACCTATTGAGGAGGACCATCCAAAACTGTGACGTCTACAAACATGCATAAACCTATTGAGGAGGACCATCCAAAACTGTGACGTCTACAAACATGCATAAACTATGTTTACCTTGTAATGACGTGAAATCATTTAACAACACTTTCAATTTGTTCCATGCTGAACGGATCAGAATTTTCAGAGTCTCACAAATTGTGCAGTAATATTCATATTTGTTACTGGAATGCGAATGTAAACAATATTTGTTACTAGAATGCGAATGTAAACAATATTTGTCACTGGAATGCGAACGTAAACAATATTTGTTACTGAAATGCGAATGTAAATAATATTTGTTAATGGAATGCGAACGTAAACAATAATTGTTACTGGAATGCGAATGTAAATAATATTTGTTACTGGAATGCGAATGTAAATAATATTTGTTACTGGAATGCGAATGTAAACAATATTTGTAACTGGAATGCGACTGTAAATAATATTTGTTACTGGAATGCGAATGTAAACAATATTTGTTACTGGAATGCGAATGTAAACAATATTTGTAACTGGAATGCGACTGTAAATAATATTTGTTACTGGAATGCGAATGTAAATAATATTTGTTACTGGAATGCGAATGTAAACAATATTTGTAACTGGAATGCGAATGTCAACAATATTTGTAACTGGAATGCGAATGTAAACAATATTTGTAACTGGAATGAGAATGTCAACAATATTTGTAACTGGAATGCGAATGTAAACAATATTTGTAACTGGAATGAGAATGTAAACAATATTTGTTACTGGAATGCGAATGTGAACAATGAAGCGCAGGAGAAGTCTGAAAAGACTTTCTTGTACACAGAAAATTCTGAAAAAAGTGAATGGACATACTTTTTCTGTCGATACCTTTCTAGACATTCATATACTTCTCTAATGCACCTTATCTGACTACTATTTATTACTGTGTTTTACTTTTTTGATCATTTTTTTTCGTCTCACAAATTGGGATTATTTTGGTATCTACATTGCTCCAAATTAATATTTAAACCCTTTCATAATTAGATCTCTGTGTATAATTATGCATCTGCGCTGTGTAAGTAATACAACATGTATAATAATGAAAGCCTTGGAGTTGTGTTTATTTGACTTCTTATTGAACATCATCTATCTATCGATCCTTCAGCCATATTATATATATATCATCTCTTTCTCTATTTATCTATCCGCTTTTTTTCTATCATACAAAATTCTTTCAAGTTTAATACCTATATTTGCGGTTTTAAAATACGTTGAAACTGTATATTTTAGATCCAATTCATTTCATGCTGGATACTTAGTATCGTAGATGTACAGCAAACATACAAGAAAACAAGTTCATACAAATTAATGAATCTGTGCTCAATTTCACACCAGAATGATTGATGTTCGCTTTTTCTGTCATCTTTCTTATCAGGTAAGGTTTGTTTTCTGAAGGGTGGTGGGAATCACAGCATGTGTATCGTGCTATTGCTGACAGAAATATTGGATGTTCTTTCTCCTCTCCACCCCTATTTATCCAATCTGTTAATCAAGTCTGCTGTAGTTTTCCACTAAAAGTGAAGCACCCTCTCAAATTCCTAGAAGCATACAGCTGCACAACAGTCATTTACCTGTATTTGGTGATCTAAAATAAAAACATTAGCACTTAACTACTTAACGAGAATAGATATTTTCATGTCCTAAAATATTGTGCGAAATAGCTCGTTCAAATTTTTTGAAAACTTACAAATATGTCTTAATGCTTGTTTGTGTTTGTTGCCGAGATGCCAATGCATATGTGATAAATAGCGGAACAAAGTTCTACACATGGAAATATATTCAGGTACTGGAAATAAAAACTATCAATGGAGCACAGTCTAGAGATGTTGGTATCAAATGGTGATGGTTGAATTAAAACTGTCTGCTGTCTTCAAAAATTATTGTATACTATCACTGAACAATTAAGTAAGTTTGATCTATGTATCTGCCAAACACCCTATTATCCTGCTCTCAAGTTTTCAAGATGAGAACAGATGTTTATATATATATATATATATATATATATATATATATATATATATATATTGGTTCATGCTACCTTGTAACCAAAAGCGATCTATAGCAAATACATATATAGTCACATTCACACTAAAATGCACCCGAAAACAGTGTTAGTTAATTGTGCTCAGGAGTAAATTATACAGAAGGTTTGTGAGCACAATGTAACCGTCATACGTCATATTTAAATAGGAAAAATATTATGAACGTATTGTGATACCCAAGTCCTGTTACGCACTCAATAGCGATGGGTCTTTGTCTTCAAGCGAATATGAGTAACTGACATGGTATTGGGGTGCGTAAAAGTCTTCAAGCGAATATGAGTAACTGGCATGGTATTGGGGTGCGTACCGTTTACAGAAAACAGGCAAATGCCAATGCTGTATTTACCTGTCAATATTCTACAGACGACATCATGCTTATTGCCAAATTTATCTCTACAAAAATGGTTACTGTTGGCGAGAAACATAATGGTTAGGCATGAAGCTGATGTTCTATGCTGAGCACAATAGGGCGAATGGTGCCATTTTTAAATCCAACCCACACAGCTTGATCCTTTCAAGTAAATTCTGTCTACATGGAGGGTATTTTTGTTAGTATCGAATTCAGAACGAAAAGATTTTGTTTCCTTTTATGACAGCAAAAGATCGTGTACTGAAATGAAACTGTTCCAAGCACCCACGGTCGCTCCATGCTGATGTCACAGGAAAATGACGTCATTAGCGAACTTCATATACAAATTTCAAAAGAAAATGAAAACCAGTAACAGATAAGACGGAAAAGTAGGAACGTGTAAGCTGTAAAGGAAGGGAATGTATGTCATGATTTTTGGCCACGTACTAGGTGTTGTGAACACATTCTTTACTACCTAGTCCGAAATCTTTAGCATATAGATAAGTTAAAGCGTCAAACCTGATCATTTAAATCAGAGTGATAAAGACAAGAGAAATCCTCAAGTTGACATATTAAGGACGGACATCAACGATGTTGGACAAATGTGCTAAAAGTGTTTTATAAACATTTTCCTTTCCTTCTTAGGGATATATGTTAGATATGTAATCGTTAGATAACCCAATGATGCCGTTGATACTACTTGTACAAATTGCACTTCTCTGCCTTTTGTATCGATATGGGTTGGTACAAAATAATGTTTAATAGTGTTCAATTGTCAGTTGTATCTATATTCAAAGCTTATCTATATACATTGTGATATCTATCTTAAAATCAAAATGAATATCAGTAATCTTTAAGTTTGAATTTAGTTTTATTTATATCCTTGTGAATGTTTGTGAGGATATATTTTAAATATAATCTATGGGCAAGATGGAGCTTTGGAAACAAAAAGATCAAGAAGTAAGTAAAAGACATAAAAAATATCAAAAAGCAATGATCAATATTTAATCACTGTGTGAACTCGTGTGCCCCAACCGTGCATCTGCGCATGGTTTGACCGCGTAAACTCCAAATGACATAATTCATAGACGATTCTAGGACTTGGCAAAATCAATGCTGACTGTGGAAGACGATTGGAGGACTAGGCAACATCAATGTGGACTGTGGAAGACGATTGGAGGACTAGGCAACGTCAATGTGGAGTATGGAATCATGATTCCGGAAAGTTGAAGTAACTGAAAATAATTTAGAGTCTTTGTTTGTCTACAGTACTTTCTAGAATTTGTGGAAGGGAAACGGCCATGAATAACAAACCAGTGTTTATAGGCGCATGCTATATATTTACAAGTGTACAATAGAGTGATTCTTCTTTGAATACGCTCACAACTTAGAAGAGAACATTTCCATGTTTTTACACCATCGCGTGTTTTCAATAAGTCTGTCTTATGAAAGATAAAGAGATCTTTTGCGGAAGATTGAATACATTTACTTAATATTTTTGTATCAAATCAATCTCTGTGTGTTTCGTTTGCGTGTGTATTATCCTAATTTAATGACACGGATACTAATAGAGTAAATATGTACGTAATCCTCGTAGGAAAAAGGCGATACGTTGTTTTTACTCTATATCCATCCGTAGGTGTACACGCTTCATACGTCCGACACGTTTTTACAGTTCATATTTCAGAAGTCAAACTTTATTATAGGGTATACATCTGCAGTAAGGTTTTGGAATTTCTCTGCGACCCAGAAACTGCACGGCAGGGTTAAAGGTCTAAAATGCATTAAATGCTCAATCTTCTCTGTTGATTATGTTTTTCATTTTCATTCTGGTACATGGGTGAATGGATTCAACGAATGAGTCGTCACAACGGAATGTCTCACGAGAGTCAAATCAAAGGTCTTTGAGAGTATTGATTACATTGAATGGATTTTAATCCTCTTACTGACCTCTGAGGCTACGGGGCACAGGTCATAATGTCAAATTGGATGTCACTGGGGTAGAGTGGGGGGCGGGTTCTGGGGTTGTGGTTGGGGGAGTAGATGTAGAGATTTGTGATGGCCATCGAAGTTGCACTACTTCATATTGCTGTCAATATGAATCAGAGAACATTTCCAAAAAGCGGATATTTTGTGATGGCGTGCTATCGACTTTACTTTATCATCCTTATTTGCTGATAGATTTCATAAATAGCAAAAATTAAAAGGTGTATAACTGAACATGTGAATATCGTCCATAATGGGTCATAAACAGTACTGACCTGATGTCAATTAACCAAAAATAATTCTTTTGTGTTCTGACGGCCGCTTAGAACAAAAGCTTCTCGTACATTGAAGAATTATTATATTATTGTCTCAAGCTTTGTTTGCTTCGTTTGTATGCTTGTTATCAAATTTACGTTGCAATTGTTTCCTGTTAGTTTGCTCAGCCTCGCCCTCCTCAAGTGACATCAGGTTATTACTATTATTATTAATACGTCTTTCCACCACCTTCCTTTGTAATGTAAACTCATTCATTTCTGGTTGTGGAAATTATATCTGGGATTTAAAGCAAGAAGTGAACAATTATGCATCGCTGCCAATGGTGCCCTATGAAACCCGATCTCATCGCAATGACGAAGGTCATGTCAAGCAATAAAAAACACTATATTACTGCTTGCTTGCATCTATATTTGTTCGCTTTAGCCATAGATAATAGCTCCTTTTCTAGTCATGTACTTAGTTCTGATAGTATTCTGTTTTATTTTCTTACTTTAGACCTCTTCATTATTCTGGATAGTTTTGTTTCTGTGTCAAAATATAAAGACCTAGTGTTCTACGCCTGTCACTATTTGTGTGTGTGTGTGTGTGTGTGTGTGTGTCTCTCTCTCTCTCTCTCTCTCTCTCTCTCTCTCTCTCTCTCTCTCTCTCTCTCTCTCTCTCATTTTTGTCCCCTGAGGAAAACATTGCTCAAGGTTGAAACGTAGGGAAATGTTTTTTATTTTTTTCCCCGCGCAATTATCCAACTTTTGTTCCAGTAGTCATTATTTCTCCAACATTTGTTTCACTGTAGAATATTCGGGCTGTTGGTTTGCATCCCCATTTTATTTCTTTTGAAATTATTGGGAATCTGGCGCCAATCATAGCCTACGCCGATGGATATTCCACCGACTTTGTAGCATCATTTTTTTAGTGATGTGTGCATGGTCGAGATGGTATAGGGGCTGGTGCTTACAGGCAAGGCGATGGGTGCCGTAAACCCGGGACCAGGGTTCGAATCTCCGTAGAGTACGAATTAAAATTCTCTAACCTGTATGATAATATTTTTTTTATTCGTATTTAAACATTATGTTAATGTAATCAAGCTTTTTCCTGTAGTATATCACTTTATCACTTTCCATTCTGTTTGGTGTATATTTATAATTCTCTTTCTCTCTCTCTCTCTCTCTCTCTCTCTCTCTCTCTCTCTCTCTATATATATATATATATATATATATATATATATATATATATATATATATATATATATATATATATAGAGAGAGAGAGAGAGAGAGAGAGAGATATAGAGAGAGAGAGAGAGAGAGAGAGAGAATTATAAATATACACCAAACAGAACGGAAAGTGCTATCCTACAGGAGAATGCTTGATGACATATATATATATATATATGTATATATATATATATATATATATATAGAGAGAGAGAGAGAGAGAGAGAGAGAGAGAGAGAGAGAGAGAGAGAGAGAGAGAGAGAAATATTTTTATAACGTTTCAGAGGTCCTGGGACTTTGGAACGTTAAAACCGAGAAACGTTATATCCAAATTCGTTTATTTTTTAAAATGTTTATGTATATGTCCATGTCAACGACGTTGGAGATACATGTAGTAACCAGTTTATACTGGTACGATTACTATCAGAACTCGTATGTAATGGTAATAAAATCTTCAAAAAACAACACACATTTGTATATATACATGTTATCATGAAGAAATTAAAATGATAAATCAGTAAGTTTTACCATCTGATGAACTTGTCAACATATATATATATATATATATATATATATATATATATATATATATATATATATATATATATATATATATATATGTGTGTGTGTGTGTATCAGCCAGTGAATCATACAAATCACTTTTATGTGAAAACGACTTTGTTTACGACTAGTAAATTAGTCCTTTATTATTTGGATGGAAATAAATTGTCAATAGTCATCTGTTTTCTAATAATCTGAGATTTTTTATTGATATGTTTTCATTGCAATGCAAATGCTCATATAGCTTTGCGTCTAAAGAGACATTTTTTCTTTTTCTGACAGGCGAACTTAAATTCCTTTTCACAACAGACAGAATTCAAAATGAACACAATAGAGATAAACTTCAGTTAGTCAACATACAGATAGAGAATGATAATTAGAGGATATTTCTAAATTATATAGTCAAAAAAGTACAAAACAAAATCATTTCTTTTCATGCTTTGATGCTTTAATTGCATTGAACCAGCAACCCGTGATTCTAAAGTACCGATTATGAATGAGGTGTGATTATCTCGCCTTTGTTACATGGAGCCTTTGTTAAGCCATTGTTATTTACTAATTATGAATGACGTGTGACTATCGCACTTTTGTTACTCGGCACCTTTGTTGTTTACAAGACCGCCATTGTTTTTCTGGCTTTGGCGCGTCAAGTGATAAAAACGTTATAACTGAGCTAATTTTCTCAGGTGTACCACACAAATCAAACGCAAGAGGCATCTCATTTGTTAAAAGACCTATGAAAAGGAAAACAGTGAATACAATTGAATCATTATCGTATGAAGAACAACATTATCAACTGTTTCACCAGCATATTACGACTATGCCAGAAAAGTATAAGCTTTCTATTTTACACGTTCCTATTATCATCTGCACATTGCTTTTCAAGGTTTTGACGAATTTTGAATCTTCCAAAAACAAGGTGTGCCAACAAACGGAATGTGTTATCTCAGCCGGATACACATACACATAGGTTTTTACATTTGATAACAATTTGCTTTCTGCCAAGTCTATCGCTTGCTGAACTGAGAAAAGCAATACAGGTTAGTTTCTACTGGCCAATAATGGATTTGACCAAACACCCACATCCTTCACGACACACGAGAATCGAATATGGTTGTAATTTTATGTTTCCGTGGTTCGCCCTGCATAAAATCAATCTTTCTGTTTAAGCCCAATATGAACTCTCTCTCTCTCTATCTCTCTCTCTCTCTCTCTCTCTCTCTGCTATACGATAGACCAAGAGGGACTTGTGAATTTTTCAGATCAAAGGTACATATTTGATCTTTTTCTTTGTCATTTCAAGCATGATATTCTCACTTGAGCATGTTTATGCAAGCATTAATACGCCAGTGGACAAACGTGTGTGTGTGTGTGTGTGTGTGTGTGTGTGTGTGTGTGTGTGTGTGTGTGTGTGTGTGTGTGTGGTATTAGTTGTATACATATAAGGAGTGCTGAACCATAGGGACATATAAAATATGACTGAACATCTTTTTCTATCGTGGTATTAGAAATTTGTCTACTATAATACAAATAATGGAGATGATAAAATGATATAGTTGTGGTATTAAAAAATTACCAAACCTGACTGATTTAAATGAATGGTCACTAGCAAAGCTGCCTTGCTTGCAGAGAAAACGCAGCGAACACAAAATGTCAGCATACAGGTAAAGTATATGATTTATTTTTACAGACAAGAAACGTTTTAATTCAACAAATATATACCAAATCTGTGAGAGGGCAATAAATAAAAATAAAGTTCAAGACTATGGCCATTTAACAGCATACATAATGAGGGAGTCGTGGTAGCTTAGTAGAGTGTCAGACTCGTAATCCAACGGTCGCTGGTTCGATATCCGCCCCGGCCGGCCCGATTAGACTGTCTTAATGTGTTATTGGGAAAGGCACTTAACTCACATTTCTTCGCCATGATGTAGCCAACAATGTCTTATAAGTACCGTTAAACCCCACAAAAACTGAACAAACCAGCACATAATGAATGAAATTTAAACTCCAACTATCCACAATAGATACAGTTGCTCATTCATACCTTGTTCGGTTACGACAGTCATCTTGCTGATCAAGATTGCGTAAACATGACGAAAAGGTACAAATCATACCGAACAACGGCGAAAAATGTATTTCATTCAGCAAGGATTTCACAGTTGATATATTAATGAAAGAAGGAAAAGATATAAGAGTAAAAAGGTAACTTAGATTTGTATATAGCTTTATATTCATGGGAATTATATGAGTTTAGGAAAGTCTGTGTGAAACATTACAAACTAGACAATGTTTATTATTACAGTGCTCCTGATTTAGCACATGATATAAGTTTTAAAATATCATATGTTAGATATAGAATGTTTGAAGACTTTGATATGCTTCTGATGACTGCGTGTGGAATACAAGGTGGAATTAGTATACTACCCTTTGATACACACAAACAAATCATGAATACTACTTGAACAAAGATGGCAAAATAAAAACTGATGGTGAGTACGAAAATTCAAGGTCAATGTCATTCATTTTCTAAATACCAACAATCGCTATGAATGGTGTATTTCGTAACATATTGGGGGTAAATATTTTAGATGGGGAACCGATGAAAAAATTAGATGGGTGGAAGACAATTTGTTCAAATACCAAATTACTGTCATATTGGTTGTATCTTAAATGTGGATTTTGAGTTTCTATTACATTTGCACGACCATTGCAGTGACTAAGCATTAGCTCAAGAGAAATTAATTCCATATGAAAATGATTTATTATATATTTAATAATGAGATATTGAAATATATCAGTGGAAGAAAAATTATATCGCCACTTTTATAGCCACAGTGGTAATATCACTTTTGGAACTACTTTCCAATTATGACTGTAAATATCAAGATATGACGGTAAATATCCATATATGACGGTAAATACAATTTTTAAAAGCTTGCTGTAGACGTTTTGGATCAGCAGAGTTTATTATTACAAGGTAAATTGTATTTATGAGAGTTTTTTTGAGTTTACATCTGGCTGGAAGTAAATACAATGCTATTTATTATCCAAAATGTTAAAGCATTTAGAAATGTAATTTTGATTTTACCTTTGTACAGTGTTAACAATTGGTTCCGAGAAAAGTCCATGTGCTGTTGGCACTATTTGGTACAGATTGGGAACTGACAAAGTGAAAATGAAATATATAATTTTGCAATATCTCCAATATGCATCTTTGATGGTGGACCTATTGACATTTTAAATTACTTTATTGACATCTTAAATTACTTCTTCAAAGCATGATGTAGGCATTGGTAACAGCAGAGTTTAGTGTTGCATGGTAAACAGAGTTGACAATATTTTTTGCATTACCTGACTTTTGCCTGCAAGGAAAATATGTCATTTATTACCTGAAAGGTTAAAACATGTCTGATACTGAGTTGTAACATACTGGCACGGTTGGACTTTGTCCGTCACCTTTGGCAAGTTGTTCTGAGGGAACAAGTGTCTCTGATGTTTTCTTTCCTTGCTGTGATTTGGTTGATTGTTCCTTGTTAACTTTAACGTTTTTATCAGCTGGATATTGAAAACTTTACTTTTTGACCCCCCCCCCCTCCATTACCTATCGAATAATATATATTTGTTAACTTCGTGAACTTGTATCTTTTCCTTCAAGTAGTGTGATGCAGTATCTTCTGATGTTTTAGATTCTTCTTGTTAGTTGGTATTATATGAGAGTTCTGAAACTGTAATTAAATTTAAAATAGTTTGATTTTGCTGCTATGGGCTGTCACCCACAGACAAGAAATAAAATAAATGAACCCCGTCAATAATTCAAATTACTGGCTATCTTGCTCTCATATATTACATACTATTGAAACACCCTCAAAATGTATATGTGATGACTATTTGTGTGTTTCAGTAGTAAGATATATGACTGTTTGGCCCATATCTCTCTGAAAGCTTAGTAGTAAGGAAAATGTTCCAGTGATAAGAAAAGCTTGCCATATATTAGTGTTTTTTAATGTTCCAGTGATAAGAAAAGCTTGCCATATATTTGTGTGTTTTTTAATGTTCCAGTGATAAGAAAAGCTTGCTATATATTAGTGTGTTTTTTAATGCTCCAGTATTAAAGAAAGTGGTCGAGAAATATTCTCGTGATCACATGAGCATATTGAGGGTGTTTCAGTGGTAGGTGATTTATACAAACAAGATAGCGAAGTAATTAGAATTAATCAGTGATTCGTTTTATTTTATGTGTTCACGTCCATCGCTAACGTTAGTCCCCACCCCCACCCCCCACCCCCCGTAAATCTTCCAGGTTGTTTTGATGAGCAAAGTCAAAAACGTTTCTAAGCTGTTGTTTCAACACTATAAGTTCAAACATTTCACTAGAAGTTATAGAAGAATACAAAGGGCAGAAAAGAAAAGCAAAATACATGGAAAGTATGAATTACAGCACAATTTAGACAAGAACAACCTTGGGATACATAGCAAAGCACCCTTTTATATAAATATGATGACAAATTAGTTCCAATCTCAATGAAAGACGACGTTAGAATAACGCTAGCAGGCGGAACAATAGGAGATAACATTGGAAGGTGTTGTTGGTTATATTGGGTTAGACAAAACAGGTAGTAAATTGACACGTCTTGTTGTTAGAACCTGCTGTTATACAAAGATAACCAAAGAGCCGTGGTAGCTCAGTTGGTAGCTCAGTTGGTAGATCGTTTGACTAATTATACAAGGGTCGTGCTTTTGATATCCGCCTTGGTGTGTCCTTGGAAAAGGCACATAGCTTACATTTCCTCGGCATGATATAGCCAATTATGTTGCAAAAGCGCATTAAAACATATAAATCAAACCAAACAAGGGCAACCAATACAAGTCGCTTAGCATAAGGAGATGCAAACAACAGACACAAGCGAAACGCTTGGCCAACAGTTTAGAGAAGCAGATACTTTAATAAATTCTAAATTGCTGTGTCATCTGAACGTCAGAAAAAAAATAAAAGCAGAGAACTTTATTTTCATTTAACAGACTATTTGCTACACAAGAGAAAATACAACAAGGGGTTATGTAAATGCTGTCGATTCGAAAATTTCAAATTTCTGACGTTCAAACGTACGTAAAGCAGATTCAAGAGTTAAGAAAAAAAGCAGCAACAGTTTTATCCGGTGTATCGATAGTGAGATAAGTTATTTGCTTAAGAGAGCTGGCCAAATTATTTTTTCCTTGGCTGAACTTGGTATTTTACTTGCTTTGCATTAGTGGGTTACCTATTTGCAGTTTTGATCGGAAGTGTAAATAATGCACCTGGCATAATTGTGCAATGCACGATTAGTAATTCGTAATTGTCCACCGCTACTTAAAAAAGTTAACTAAAGCAGCGCCCGCAACCATTAGTATTAATATAAATGATTGCTTGTTTATTTCATGGTCAATATTGTTTTTTATTTTACTTTTCTAAATTGCCATGTGTCATCTGAACGTCAGAATTTCAGATCGCATTAGCAGATCTGTCAGTAAGACTATCATCATCATAATCCTTCTATCCTGCTAATTGTTATTCCCTTTGTGTTCAATTTTGCCCCCAACAATTTCTTGTCGCACTTTCACATGTTGTGTATATGTTTTTTAATATTGTTCGTCACTACTTTTTATATTGATAGCAGAGTTCAATCCCAATTTAAACTAGTCTTTCGATTTCTTTAAATTGTTCTTGTATCCAACAATTTGAGATGTGTTGTTGAGAACTGGTCATGATGTTTTCATCTGAGTCGCAACCTTGCTGTCCTAAATTAATAACGCCTTTGACTTGTAAGCAGTGTCTTGAACAGTGGAAAATACTGTGTAATAGATGTTTTCTTTCCAACTTGAGCACCTAAGATGCAGATTGTATAATTCGTGTTTCTTTGATTTAACCTTTCAATACCTTCGTCTATGAGTCCATTCATATCTTTTGTACAGAAGTAAGTCCATGCAGTAGGGTCATATGCATTAATGTTCTCATTAAAATATCTGTATGATGATTTACTCTTCCAGTTCCACTAACCAATCCCACCAATTTATTTTTCCCAAGGTAAATTTTATTTTGACAACATCAGATAAATCTTTATATACTTTAGTACCTACCATCGTCTACGACTTTTTTTATTCTTTCCATTGATGCATCTCCAATTATAAGTTTGTGGAATTTAAAAATTGCTGCAGGTCAACTTAAGTTGTTTTAAGTCAGTGTTGATGTTATTTGAGTTGAATGCATGGTCGTTGGGTAAGGTATTTTACATTAAGATAACAGTTTTCACATATGAAATAAAATGCGAAACCTGTGAACAAATTTAACCATATCTGAAATACTTTGATATGCTCAATACCAATAGAAAATTCTGCAACCGGCTGTTACCATCCACACTGCTCAGTTTGATTGATTTTGTCAGTCACATGTCCTACCTTGTTCTGTGTGTGTCCAACAAATCTTTGTCATCAAATTGTTAAAGTGTAGTTATAAAAAAAATGCCTTATTGTTTGCATGTGAAAATTGAGTTTCTTGGTTGTAAACTTTAATCTTGTTAAATCTGTATGCAATGCCCGGGTAAGCAAGATAGTCGAATGTAGTAGCTAAGCATAGGTAAGGTGTTGTACTGTTTTTTTTTTGTTTGTTTTTTTTTTGTTGTTGTTGTTGTTGCTTTTTGTAAAATCTAAAATCCATTTCAGCAGGAATTGGTTTTGATGAGTGAGGTGGTAATTGAACTTACAGGGATATTTCTTTTCCTACCAAAAATTATTTCTTGCTATCTGGACCAGCATCAAATTTAACATCTACAGCATCATAATATTTTCCATCAATACAAGCAGTAAAAATATTTTAGTGACTTTACAATTCTATTATATAAATAAGCATTGATTTCGACGTAATATCTGTTAAAATACTTATCGACCAAATAAACGTGATACATTATATTTATGTGGCATTAAATTAATGTGAAATTGGCCTATCTTGTGCAAATACATTGAGCTTCTATTTACTGTTTTTCCACATTCAAATTAATTTGTTTGTTGATTTCTTTCTCCAAACTGTGCGTTCCCTCCACTGTAGTTCCGTTGAGTTCACACATTCTTTACGTCAATTGTATTTTGTATTTCGTTTTTCCATTTCCTCTATTAGTTTTTCTCTGTTCCATTTACAATGTTTTAAAACTGGTTGATCTTTTACCACAACATTTTATGTTGATTGTGCCATTTATTTATTACTAAATTTCAAATGAAAGTTCTGCAAAATTTCCATCTTCAAAATCCGTATATCTACACTCTTAATAAAGACGGTTTGAAAGATAGAGACAAGGTTGGAGCTACCATTGCATCACCCCACGGTACCATCTACAGCCAGTTAATGGATAAAGCCAACATTTTTACTGTTGAAATTACAGCGATACTCAAATCTTTGATCTATATTGAAACTTCTCAAATATCAAATTTCGACATCATATCTGATCCTCTTTCCACACTAAAAGTATTGGAAAACCTTCAATTTGACAACCCGTTAATATCCCTGATTTACGGAAAGATGATTTGCATATACAATCTGGAAAAAGGTTATTCTGTACTGTTGACTGCCTAGTCACATTAATATTAAGGGTAATAAAAGAGCAGAGAAAGCAACCAAAGTTGCCCTGCCGTCACCTATTTCTAAACGGAAGAATCCATACACTGACTTCAATATTATATAAATCTGCATGTTGAATATACTTGGCAAAATATGTTGAATGAAAATCCCACGAACTCGCTTTGTAACATCAAACACACTACTGGAGATTGCATCCCTCATATCGAACGCAACGTAGAGATGAGGTTGTATTATGCTGATCGCATATAGATGCACATACCTAACGCATATATATCTCCTGTAGGGTGAACTTCGACCTTAGCTCATGAATAAAAGTGGAACACTTTCTTGTCAAGTGTGTCGACCTCCACCCTGTAATACTTAATTTTTTACGTCAACTAAATTAGCAAACAAATTTTGACCTGATGCTTTTAAGGATTTTATATTTTTTACCTTTATATATTATTTTATATACACTGTACAGAATTTTAACATCTTTACCTTTTATCGTGAAATACTTCATGTTTAATTTTTGTGCAAGTCTTCATTTTTACATTTTTGGAACTTTACTCTGAATTGGCACCATTTAGCCATTATTGTGCTGTAGTATCGTTAACTGCTAATACATACATACTAGCTGTTTCAATTATTTTAATCTTAGGTGTACCAAATGTATCGGTTCTCATGAAACGGAATAGGTGTATCCATACTTTTGATCTGTTTTGTTCCTTGCTTCCTTCAACCGGAGGCATGTCTATTGACCTATAATGAGTGTCACTGTAACCATCAACAAATGATAAAAGGTCAACCCATTTTCTGGTTTCATTCTGAGTAAAATACATCCGCACTGTAGTCTTTAAGATTACCTTTCCACTACTGTTTTTTTTTTCTGAATGAACTGAAAAGTGTTCTTCCTTTTCCTTTTCTGACAAATCCCTCCATTTTTTTTTTTTGGTAAAATTTCTTTTCTCGTCTGACGGTATCTTTTCAGGCTTTGTCTCTTTAAAGATTTCACTAAAAACTTTGTTTGTCAAATACCATTTTCAGCCTAAGAGTATTTCGAATATATATATATATATATATATATATATATATATATATATATATATATATATATATATATATATATATATATATATATATATATATACATTAAGGTGTCAGCATTCTGTTTTACACATTTATGCTCCAAAGCTTCAGCGCTATAATCACTAGGTCAGTACACTACAATGCTTAGTCATGTTGCCATTTTTAAATATGCTTAAGATTGAGTTCTTATTATGAAAGTAATATATGCAGTGTTCAGTTTAGGACATACATGGAGTTAGTGTCCTTCTACACTCCCCTTTTCTCACAATGTGCCTTAGTAAACAAGTTTCAACTCGAGAAGTTTGAAAAGAGTTGTGCACCGTATTTGTTATTGTCTGTATTGCTCATAAAATTACTCATAGCAGCGTGTATCTGCAAAGGCCCGTCTGGTATATTGCAAAGGTTATTGTTTGTCATATATATATATATATATATATATATATATATATATATATATATATATATATATATATATATATATATATATATATATATATATATATATATTAAAATGTTATCATCGTTGTAAGTAATGTGTAAATCTGCATTTTTCTTAAACATTGGAGTAGACACTTTTATGTTTGAAATCAACAAATTTACACTTTTATTCTCTTTAATATTATTCTTCGACACAACTGTCTTTGACCACACTTTTATTCCATTCAAACTTGCAAACGTGAGGCATTATTTCTTTATAGGGACATTGTTACTTTCGCGTTAAACTCTTGGAATATATTTATCACTTTCCAGAGAACTATTGAATTCAATACAATGTAGCTTTGTGTTATTATTTATTAAATGTAAAAACATTTCAAACTATTATTTTGTGTTTGCTGCTCCCCACTCAGGTTTGGTGGTTTTTCAATAGCAGAGTTGCATCATTGTATTTTCAATATCACGATGGTAAGGGCTACGTTAGAATTATGCGCATATGGGGAGTGCTGAGATCATGATTTCTTAATGTATTCATTTAGTACTCGTTGCCCGTGGGCTTCATACAAACATATTAAATTTCACTGTGGTTCAACATATTGTCTATATGTACACTACTGGTATTGAACTTAGATACTTTGATATTGAGCTCGAGTTTCTTAAATATATTAGACCATGTTTTCTATCCTGCAGCTATTATTGCCATTGTGATGACAGATAGGCCATTGTAATGATTCGCAAAGATTATCTTTTTTTTTTGAGGAGAAGCTCTGCAATGAATCACAAACTCTAAAATGCAATGCCCTAGTTGAAAGCAATGCCCTAGTTCTTCTATTTGAAAGCAACGATGCTTAGTCTTGGCATAGGAAACCTGATATGGCTAGATTACGCAAATCGAGAGAAACTTATCTTTTGAAAACATTATGAATAAATTCCATTCGTTCAGAAAATGTATTGGGCAAAGACGAAATAAACTGGCTTTTGAGGAATCGACTGGTTATTAAGGTTTGTGTTCACATTTGAGCAAATGCCTCATTGACTAACGTACATCTATTCTCATTTCGGCTTTTAAACAATGAGAAACAAGTCACGAGTTAGAGATGGAGGAAAAAGACAACAATAATTGACTTTCCTGAAACAAAGAGAAAGCAAGCATCGTCTTCCCATTTTCAATTGTGTCTAAAATACAAATACTAGGAGAACAATATACGAATCAAGATGAATTCAAACGTCTTTAAATCTAATGAGAAATTTATTCCAGTTTAAATTCTTACATTAATGGAAAATGATGTCTTGTTACTTGGGAAATCGTACGAGGCTAGAATATAAGGCTATAAATTCAATTCAGTAACTTTGATATCAACTTGACAATAACAGAAAATTAAGGTTGTATCCTCCATAAAATAAACTTAGGAGCTTTTTAGTTGTCTTTTTTATTTAAAATTAAGACGGAAAGAATATGAGTTTTCTTCTGCCTGTACAACATATTTTCCACCAAAAAGTTCATATGCTTTCATGAAAAATATGGCATATGTTAAGAATCGCTAATTATATATATATATATATATATATATATATATATATATATATATATATATATATATATATATATATATATATATATATGTGTGTGTGTGTGTGTGTTAAACGAAGGTACATCGCAATAATTTTTTTAACAATTACATAATTTCTTAACTCGGTCATCGAACCTGTGTTATTTGAACTTTGCACATCGAGAAAATTACAAAATTGTTTGTAGATTTCTGAGATATATTTGTTTTTAACATACATATATAGGCCAATTCTGATTCATTTATATAAAAGAAATGGTCAAAGTTTATGCATTACAGATCTTTACTTTTTCCTGTGATCTTTTGCTTCATACCTTGTAAATTCTGAAAGGATCGTGTTGTTAGGTCTTTCTGCCGACGTTATTTGCTTTATTAGTCTTCAACTGACAGTTTATAACATGATAGACGCAGATAAAAACAACATTATGCTCATAATAATTTCCCATAAGCTTAATTCTTGAGATAATGTAGTAGTAATAATTATCCTTTTTCAGGTCCGCAAATCCGTTCCTCTCTTCTTTTTGGAGACATTTTACAGCCAGTAATTTTCTACCCTCTTCTTTTATTCCTGTTTGCAACAGTTTTATACCGCATTGATTATTGGTACTTTCCTTTTAGAATCATTTGCAAAATTGGCTAAAAACACCTTCAACGTAGCAGGGAAACCATTTAAGATTTATATCATTTGGTGTGTCGCCAAGATCTAGCGATAAAACCGCTATAGAGGATTAGTTACGATCAATATTTTCCCCCATTTTATCTAGTCTTATCAGGTTAATGTTTGTTATTGAGAGACCTGGAATTTAGGTCATAATAGAAACTTTTGTACGCAACGACACTCAACACAGTAGAAAGCGATACTTTCCCTTCGTTTAATGTTCTTGCAGCGCGAGCGCGATAGTTTGGCAAGTATTTCCAGTACACTTTCAAACATATCGGTTTTATCTTTGCAGCGTCGTATCTTCTGAGGAGTTCCGGCACCAGGGTAAAAGAGGTTAAAGCTTTCAAATATATCCGATGTCTGTATTTATCTATAGATGCATTTGTTGTCTAATGAAGATCAAAATTCTTCATGAAAAGGATATAAAAGGCACTGATATGACCGTTTGTTTCCGATCACGTTTTAGAAAGCGATAATTATCCCGTTGCCCATTAAGCGTACAATCAGAATTGACATGATATTGTATGAGTAAATGAAGTCTAAGCACATGTGTCGCAAATCGTAATTATTTACGTCAGTTTTTCTTAAAGATAGAAGGCCTATACTAATACCTTTTTGTCTTCCTTTATAATCGCCATCTTCACTGACATAATCGTATCAAACAAGACTTTTTAATTTTCTGACTCGGTCTTTCACCCAGTATAGTTCCTTCGCATTTTTTTAAATATACTGAACAAAAAATGAAACGCATAATAGATGTGTTATTATCAACTTCACTTTTAATAATTGTTTCTGATGTCAATTAGATTTGAAATCTTCAGCATATGTAGATTATTTATCGTGAAATAATCGCTTAATTTATTCACCTACTGCTGAGTGGGAATGAAAATCAACAGAAAGTTGGGTATTCTCACTGCGCGGGTTCATCATAGCCTGACAACATCTTTACATCAAGTACGCACTCTTGGTTATTGTTAACTGTGGTATCAATGACCACTCTTGAAGTTGTGCTTACTGCAGCTGGTTCAGATTTACAGGAGATGGTTTTCTCTTTAGAAAAATTCTTTGAGACCACTCCATACATGCATTTTGCAATGGAGACGGATGGAGGACGGTGAGTACACCCAGTGGTAAAGTGTGAAAATGTAATTTTTGAAATTCACCCCTGTCACTCAATCTTGACTTTCATGCAGCAAAAGGTCAAGAAACGACGCAGTCATTTCACCTTATATGTCGAACATTTCAGTTCTAATAGACTTCATATCTGACATATGAAATAAAATTGATACTTATAAAGGGCTGAGATAATTAGCATCAATATAAGGTTAGTTTTGCTATTGAAATTGTGCGTGATTCTTCAAGTGAATTGGTACTTGAATGACAAAGGAATATTACAGTTTGCTTTGTTGAAACGATATCATTTGATACGTATGTCAAAGTAAAGCTTTCTATTCTATACTGAAATTTCTTAACTGTTCCATACGTTCTCAAAATTATTTTACCACCTTTTATGACAGTAAATTAAAATCTGTTTAGCTATTTTCGAGTACTACTTCAAGGAAGGTCTTCGAACAAGCTGAGTATTATACCCATTTCCTTGATGTACAAATAAATATGCATGTATCTTCAGCGTAGAGTACACTGTATTAGTTTATAAAGCCAATCTACGAAGCCTATCGAAGATCTTTTAGAAATTCTCGATGTTCATCGAATTGCTGATGTTACATCTCTCTCTCTCTCTCTCTCTCTCTCTCTCTCTCTCTCTCTCTCTCTCTCTCTCTCTCTATATATATATATATATATATATATATATATATATATATATATATATATATTTGCGCAGTATGTTCGACTGAGTTTCAGAGCACTAGGCGCTTGTTTTCCGACCCCGATTTTGTGTGCATGTTTACAACGAACGGTTTAGCAAATGAAATGCAATTTGGATTTGAAAACAATTTAGCGTGAAATAATTCATATTGCACCATAAATTCAAGTCGAAGCATCTCTCTTAACATTTTGGCATTGTATGTTGTTCGTCCTTCGAGGTCGAAGATGATCATGACATTACTAACTGGTTTGGTTTCTGTGAGTACGTGAGTGGCTGATCAGGCTTGAACTACCTGCCCGTGTGAGACCCTTAGGGTCCGGGACCCTGTCCTTCGATCTTATCCTCATCAGTTTTCTCAGGCAGTGCATGTGAAAATGGTTTAGCTTCTTGGCATGGCGTCTGTACGCCGTCCAGGTTTCTCATGCATACAGCAGGGGTGGCAACATTTGCGCGTTGTGTGCCAAATGCCAAACTAGCTTTAGCAATTCTGGCGCTGGTTTCATCATTGATGTAGACTACACGTGACAGTGTACTGCCAAGATAGGTAAATCTGTCCACTGCCAGGAGTGTTTGGCCATTTACTGTGATGGTAGGCCTTACGTAAGGCTTTCCTGGTGAATTTTGGTGCATAACCTATGTCTTCTTGATACTGATTGTGAGACCGGAATTGTCACAAGATGAAGAAAAAGGGTCCATACTGTGTTGCATGTCAGACTCATATTTGGCATTCAAGGAGCAGTCGCCAGCAAATAGGAGATCGCGAACAGTCACTTCCTGTAACTTCGTGCTTGCCCTTAGTTTCCTCAGACTGAAGAAGTCTCCATCAGTCCGGTATCTGATGTCAATCCCAGTGTAATTGTCACGGAAGGCATCAGTAAGTATTGCAAAGAATATCATACTAAAAAGGATTGGGGCCAACACACATCCTTGCTTGACTCCAGTTGTGACTTGGAATGGTTCAGATGACTCACTGTCGTTCACGACACGAGCGAGCATGCCATCATGGAATTGCCGAAGCATTAGAATGAATTTCTCTGGGCAAAAAAATTTTGCCATGATCTTCCAGAGGCCCCCAGTGCTGACTGTGTCAAAGGCTTTTGTCAGGTCGATGAATGTCGCGTACAGGTCGGAGGTCTTTTTCTGGAGTTGACGAGCTGCAAACACCATGTCTGTGGTCCCTTTTCTTTTCCTGAAGCTAACACTGACCCTCAGGCAGGAGCCTTTGATCAATCTGATGCACAAGAGGATTCAGAAGAATTCTGGCACAGATTTTGCTGGCTAATGACAGCAAGGAGATGCTCTGATGGTTGTCGCAGGATTGTATGTTTGCCTTTCCACTTGTATAAGAGAACAATGGATGCATCCTTGTACTCCTGGGTTATAGTTCCTTGAGTCTATATTGACTGGAAGAGGTCAGTCAGTTTCTGTGTCATGTGTGAGCCTCCGGCTTTGTAGACTTCTACAGTTATAGCATCTGCTCCAGGTGCTTTTCCATTTGAGAGGAGGCCAATTACTTTCTCAGTTTCAGTCAGCGTTGGAGGATCAACAAGTGATATGTTAGTTTTCACTTGGGGCAGTATGTACATTGCCTCTTCACTGAGAGATGATTGTTGATTGAGGATGTTGCTGAAGTGTTCTGCCCATCTTTGTAGTATTTTTTCTTTGTCGGTGAGCAGTGTGGTGCTGTCAGCACTCAGTGTTGAAGATGTTCCTGATGGCTATGACCCGTAGATTGTCTTGAAAGTATCATAGAAGTTCTTCATGTCATTTCATGTCAGCATAGGACTGAATATACCTTGTTGCTCAGCCATGAGTCTTGCAACTCTGAGTTTACATTGGACAGTCCTCTTGATGTTCTTGAAAGCCACAAGCAACTCACTGGCTTGCTTATTAAGACCTTATACAGCATGAACGTTACATAGCAATTATAAAGAAATATGGATTCCATTGTCGAGAGTTCTCAGAAAAGACTTTTACTAGCAATTTGCCCACTAGGATGTTAAGCGACTTTAATGTTACATATATACGGGTTAACTTGTACCGTTAGGGTAGTTAAAGTCATCGGGACCATTTTATAATGTGTGTTCAATCTAGTGTATTTGTGTCGCATAGATTGCAGGGGACATGTGGTGAAGAATTAATATACATCTTCATAGATTGAATGGTGTCAGTCTACGGCAAAAAGCCCCAGTACAAACAGTAAATCTTCGATCGCATCGTAGTAAATGCCTTATTCTATACCAAAAGTAGTGCTTCCACTTCATTTATATTCAGGTAAATCGGGTTATTAGAAAAAACAAGACAAAAACGACCTGCAAAACATGGCATGCAATGACAAGTATCAGGCCTAGTTATGTGGGTGATGGGATACCCTTACTTCTTGTCTATCCCACAAAGATACGAATTTATAACCGATGCCCTTCCGTGTAACTGATCTATCTAAAATTAATAAGAAGTCAGGATGTCCGACCCGACCGTTGATATTTTATGACCTGCTCCTTTGGAAATAATTGCACTTATTTAGGCTCACTAAATGTTTTTTCGTTGTATAATATATATGAGAGAAAAAACTGACAAAACAAAGGAGCAAATCCGCTGTGGAACCAGCCAAAGCGCTTTCAGAATCTACAGTTGCCTTTCTCAATAGCACTAAGTTACAGAGAACGATTACACAAGCGAGACAAAAACAAAACACAAAAACGTAATTACTTCACAGAATGTGCATAATATTTGGCTGTTGATATTCACAAAAACGATATAACAAAAAAAATGGACAAGATTGTACGCACGCATGGCGGAAATGGAAGGGTGGAGGGGGGCTGACTGGTAAATGTTTAGGATTTTGCGGTCATTCACCTCTAACAACGTTATCTACAATTTTAAGTTGGATGTTAGACCTTTTTGAAAAACAACAATCTGGTTATCACTAAATTACGAGCCTAATACCTATAAGGACAATTCTGCAGATAAATGTAACGCACACTTGTAACCATGGATGACATTACAAGGTGCGTGCATGGATAACATGCTACAAAAGAAGAAAACACTCTGTCGGGAGCAGAAGATGTATCCGTTATAAAATTATAAGAAAAACAGAAACTTCACTTGACATTACCGGTTGTCTCAAAGGTGAAGTACAAATCTGTATAGGCTGATTCATCAGACTGTGTAAAAGGTTTAAGCTTGCCTAATGTACTTCCTTCTTAAGGAAATAGTACTTCCATGTCTGGCTTTCCTTAGGTCTAAGTTGAAAGAAGTCCCTTTTTTTACAATGAAAGCAAACATATATTCTATAAATTTAAGAAATCGATAATATTAAAACATGCAAATATAGCGTCTGAAAAACAAAAGAAATGTCAAAACATTAATGAAGGAGATTAATGTGGCATATAATGAAAAATAGGTGTTGTTAAGGTATGTCTAATTACCATTTTACGTGAACTTTAATTATGACACACCTTAGAGTGATTAATTAGCTCTTTGTTAAGTAAGACACCATTAAATACAAAGTTTGCCCAATGTGCACTTTAGAGAACGAATGCTTTAAAAACAAGAAAGGCTGTAGTAGTTGAGACAATAGAAGGTGCATTTTCAGTTATTTTCTACGTAACTTCTGCACTTGAAACTCATGTGACAAACTGTTACATAAAACTGTAAATTTGTATACATCATGTTTACTGTGAAAAGTTTAATGTTCTCATCAAATCTCTAGCCTTATAGAAATTATGATTTCCCACTAAAGTTTTTGATGTTATTTCTAAATAATGAGTTTTGAAAATCTGATCTTACTACGAAGTCAAAGTTGAGAGTTTATTTTGACAGCGGATGGAGAATAACGGAGCACTTTAATCCTAGTGCTAGTATTAACATAAGCAGGTCATGTATACCCGCCGTAATTTACTAATATAAGATTACTGAAATATGGTGTTAGATAATATGTAATTAACAGGAATTCATGCGTAAAGTTGGAAGGATATCCCATAGCCTATGAAACTGTTCCATGACTAAAGAGAGTTGGAGTTGCCGTAAGGGTAATCGCAGATAAACATGATTTATTGTTATTAGATGGAAGTAATAAGGACTCAGAAGAATACATTTAAATGAAAACTGTTGAATGAAAGTAATATTGATATTCCCTATGTTTGATTTCCTGTTAAATCGAGTTTCTGAACGTGTCAGAGAGGAAAATTCTGAACACATTGCAAAATCAGATTATATTTATAAATGATCTTCCACATCAATTTATGAGTGTTTTAAATACATCTCTCTCTAGATATACAGACTGATTTACAGTCAAATAGACTAATTGCTTTAGATAAAGCTCAAGGGGAATCGAATATAGTACAAACATTTAGTATGCAGGCCAACAGAAAAGGACATGCGTCAACAGTGAAAAAAAATAGCACAATACATAATTATCACATACAAAATTGCTTGAATCTAAATATTACAAAATCTGAAGAAAAATTGATAGCTATTATATTTTCAAATTAATACTAAATATTGACAAGCAAGACATAAAGAATCGTATAGCAGATAATTCTGCTCGCGTAAAATACATTTAGCACTTAACGCAGGTCTAAAAACATAATCTGTCAGACGCCGACATCTCATAACGGACGATATGATAAGCTACAACATCATCCGGATCTGGCTGTCAGGTATCAGAGAACTCGATAAACATTTGGCTTATGTCAGAACAATGAGATTTAGATAATAATGTTTATCAAGAAAACCACTCGGCACAAAACCCAGCTTAACAATGCGATATTTATTGTCAATCGCGAGATAGTGTATGTCTGAGAAAAAGCAGACTGCAGTCTTAAACTATCATGTTCATGGATGGCGCCTTTTTTATATAGATCTACCATTGCAAAACTCTTCCATCTGTTTTTATATCTTTTATGATGTATTTTAATAAGTTTTTGGTAAATCAGAAAATGTTATCTTACCTTTATCTTGACTTTACTGTAATTGTACTTTGCTCATACCATATGTAACAGTTAAGTGTAATAATTCAGTTTAAATGTCCTGGAATAACCTGATGTAATGTCAATTAGTCATGACCCCAGTTGTTTTAATAATGTGACAGCTGAAACCCACTGTGTTAAGACATAGTGTAGGTATGGTACACCAATCATATATTAGTTAGTCAGATATTCAATATTATTTCGTTGGTCGTTTGTATCACTGTGATAACGCTGACTTTGGACTTACACTTTCCCAGTCTACTTTGTTTCGTCGTATCATTTGTGGTTTATTTTTCATTTCCCTTTTCATATAAGAATCCTTATTGTTACAGAATATGCTAATATCATTATTCGATCCGGAATGGCACACTGATTTCTTTCTCTTTTTGTGGTGTTCTGTTGATTTTCGGCACAAATTGGCATCAGAGACCTTTCAGAGGAGTACCAAAACGAAGACTGTAAACTTTAACATGACTCAAAGCAGGTTCTTGTCCCAAGTATAGACAGAATATCATATAGAGGGGATAAATGTTATTTTGAGAAAGATGAACCATATAATATAAGGTAAAACTTACAGGGCAAAGTTTACAACAACGTAAAGAACTTACGCAAACAAAATCGAAGTATACGAAAAAGCAAGCCACAAAGTAATGTTGACTGGGTCGGAAACTTATGTAAAGAAAGTGGTATGGTGACGCTGATTGACACACATCGTAAACAAATCATGCCGACTGATACGATTTACTAGACATGAAAGAGCACCAGGTACCTAAAATAGATTTATCAAAGTTTGAAATTTATAATACCAGTTTGAAAGAAAGCAGAAGCAAAGAGTTTTGTGGTGGCCGTTGCAAACAGTAGATAGAGGTAAAATGGAACTTAGCATAGGTATCTACTATAACTATAATGCTCGCTTATAAAATGGGATCATTTTCCACTGGGAATGCTTTTTGAGAAAATAGTTATCTAAAACGAATTACGCATGCAAGGGAAAGAAACTGAACAGCAAGAACACTTAATAATTGGAGCAAGACACGAAGAAGGATGGAAATGTATACCCAGAAGATCATAAATGAAGATCAAAAACAATGAATGGGACACGAAACATGTTAACAGGAAATAACAACAAAGGAGCACTGTATAGGAGCGATGAAAAGCGGAAAGCTGACAAACTAAACAAAACATGACACAAAATAATAATATCATCATAAATGGACTACGCATCAGATAAGTACTTGAAAGCTGGAGAAAAGCACTCCGGAGGAAACAATTGGACAAAGGGATCAAGAATTTCGTAGTAATAGATAAAGAATGATCGGTCTATAATTGAGTACCACGATTCAAGTATTAGATATTAAGTGGCGGCAAAAATATTATATAAATAAATCATTAAAAGTAAAAAAGTATGTAGAGACTTGATTTGAGGTTTAACGGCGAGAGAAATACAGGATTGAGACATAGGACAAAGAAGAAACATGAGGAACATATACTGGCGGGTTAACGAAGAAAATTATAGCATTGCATGTTGGCATAGAAGATCATATACGAGTGTATAATAGCAGAAAGAGACACGTACAGCGGCGAATAAGTGATACCTTTAATATATATATATATATATATTTATGATGCATTGAGGGAATAAGACGTATTAAATTTGAGCAAAAGTAGAAAGTAAAATAAAGATGCATGTTTATAAAATAAGTAAATTTTAAAAAAACACAACAATTACACGGAAAACACAACAGAAGCTTTTTATTGCTTTTATGGAGCCACTAAATCGTGATATCAGAAAACAGTCAGAAAGCAATAAACTATCCATTCTTGAGTGCACTGTATACCAAACGTCTGAAAATAGTTCTAAATAAGTCGGATGATTATATTTTCTTGGCCGACTGCCATTACTTTACTATAAAAATTGATTCTAGCAATCTATCTCTTCGCGATAGAATGCAAAACAAAGCGTATGTTAATCAACAAATGCAGTACATCAGAAAAGTGAAGATAACAAATCAGTGCAGGATCTTTTCGTTGAAAACTCCGTTAAGTGTAAACCATGATACTTCCGGTATCTGGTAACCTAGGACTTCGCTAAGCATTATATACCAGATCAGTTCGGACGGACAAAATGGAAATCTCTAACATAATCAAATCCAATTTGTGAAGTAAAGTCCTTCGATATTTACTTGCATATTAACAAAAATCAATAAATATCAGAATTCTGCAATAAATAGTTCAATATTTTAGCGCATGTTTCAGCCTGTAATTTAATTTCTGTCCAAGCCTTTTGTGGACCGTTACATTAGAATCAACACGAAATTGTTAGATGTGTAATAGACATTTTGAAATCGAATAAGTGCTGAACAATTTTATATACAGTATGAATGGCCCATGATGAACGTACCAAAGTAGTAATTATATTTTCACTGAGCTTAAATGATAAATTCAATGCAAAGTTTTAAAACAACGCTCATTAGACCATCAGTATAAATTTAACTTACATGTTTAAAAAAAATTCATTTCATTAATTCATTTTAAATTTTCGAACATACATATTTCTTCTACCCAATCAAATGATATGTGGAAAAATATGATAAATCAATCACACCACTGAGTATGGCAAATGAAGTATCAATTATTACCGTATTAAAACTGGCGCTTCTAACGGTCTTGTTCATGTTTAGGATTGGCTTTAACTTGCTACTACTGAATATCAGTAATTGAATCAGTGCAAAGGTATTCCGTTAATTTAGCCAAGCTACACATCCATGCTTATTGTATTCTAAATTTAACTATATTTTCACTGATAAATGTATGATTTAATTTTGTAGAGCTTCAAAGTGTAGATATAGAACATATAAAATAATAGTGTCCGCATTATAGAAAATATTTTATCCATGACGTGAACCATGTATTCGTTTGAAACTCTTAAATAAATATTCATTGGAAGAAATTGCATTAGGAGAGAAAGGTTGATTTAGAGGGTGCATCGTTTAATTTATTTGTACGTTACGATGCTCACAGAAATTACAATCAGAGGTAAGGTGTGAAACTTTGGTATATCTGCTGCATAAGGACTACAGATTTTTCTCAACCAAGCTTGTTCTAGTAGAAACTCTGCTTTCTATTTACTTGCCTTTTAACCTTAAGTTATACTAAGGCCATACAGAATACCGGGTTTTAAAAGATCATGTTTGATTGCTTCCTTCTTAATTAATGAGTTATACCGTTACATGCAAAATCATGTTTGATTGCTTCCTTCTTAATTAAACAGTTATACCGTTACATGCAAAATCATGCACTTAACATGATTAAAGCATAATTTAAGTTGAAGAGTTTACCGTCAATAAGAGAATGAATACCCTTAAGAGATTTTCGTAATATTTGAACTTGTGTTACTTAATTTACCGTAAAAGCTAATTACAAATTTAGCAGTAAGAATGCAATGTAAAATTAGTGCAATGTTACTTGTTGCAAGCCTAATTACAAACTATGCCTCTAGTAAGATATAAATACATAACTTTCACTTCCAATGCCTGGTGATATGTAGTGAAAATGTCCTCCTTTTCACGCGTTTTTTTTTTTTTGTTTGCCTTTGATAAATACACCCATAGTTCTTTTCATATTTCTTCTTCAATAGATAAATGTGATTTAAGTAAAACATTTTCTCATTTAATTTGTTTGAAAAATTGGAGAAGTGTCCAATTAAACTTTGTGAGACAAGTGTTATACACTGATTATCTGTCTGATGCAGAAATATATTTAGCTGTAGCCCTAATCAACATTGCGAACCTGGAGCACTTGGCTGCAGTCTGAGCATTACCAATCGACTGAAAGATACAGGTAACGCAATTTTCTTTTCAAGTTAAATTAACCCACATCTTTCATTTTAAAAAGCAATGCACATGTCGATTAACATTTACAGATTCGCAGGGGAGGTTTTTTTAAATATAAATTTGGGAGTAAAAGTACACAATCAGATAACAAGTAACAATTAAAATGTTTAAGTGTCAATCAATGGAGATAATCTGAGAGGAAAGAAATCAATACTATTCGTGATTGAGCTAGTCATAAAAATGACATGTAAATGATCGTCTCTTTTGGACTGTGTACGTGTCCTTTCTATCATGTTACCTCCTTTGGGCAACCTCTTAGAATTCTTCACATGTTTGAGAGTTTGAAACACTTAATATTTTATGACCGTATACCTATGTTTAATAACTGTACTCGACCTTGATAGCCGCATTATTTAGGCAATGATAGCATCTTGTTCTTGGTGCACGTCTGCATTCCTCGAATTATCTACCGCGCGAGTTAATGTAAAACACAAACATTGCATTTTTGGTTGATTTGTTAATCTTATCACTCCAACTAAACCTTTATTATTCCTGACAGTTTCTGATTGACACCGAATAATACAATCTTTGAATTTCTCGTTTCGTTCTTATACCACGAGTTTCAATGTAAAATAAAAAAGCAAGAAATAAAACCGTCGCTGCAGATCTAAGTAATAATTTTTTTTTTTTAACAGTTTAATACAATTGGCAGTCTACTTTTAATTTTTAATCTCTGTTCAAGTATATCCAAGACTTTCAAAAGTGAAGCAAGCCGCGGTCAATGTATTTTATGAACATAAATTCGGCTGAACAAACATTATACTCAAACGTGCGTCTCTCCTTTTCGTTTTTACTATGATAGCATATCATAGCATAAGTTGTAAGCGGAAAAGCATAACTTTCTTTCAAACTCTTTTGCGTCACTACAATAGACCATAACAGTTATAATTACACATATACTGGCTTGTGATACCTTTTACTTAGTAACACGTTCACGATCTGCTGGTTAAACAAACGTGTTATTTATTGTATACCATGCCCTTTAATTGACTGAAAGCTAGCATGCAAGGGTAAATGGAATGCGTGTTAGTCACAGTGATCAACGTTTTTGATTGACAGTTTTAATGTTCTAAAATACTATATGAATTAAGTTCTGGTGGAGCACACAACACATACACACGGAAAAGTGGTTTTATTGAAAATATATGTTATTTCCAGATTTTATTTCTTGAATGCATAAATAGAAAAATTACACTTTTACATTTATATGCTGCAAGTTAAACAAAGCAATGCGCCAGTACACACTGTCAAGTGAGATGCACTATTCTTTGCAAGAATTGCTGTTGTCTTATTATGTTTTTACTTTGAACAAGCGAGGTAGAAAGAATATATATGCTCATTCTATCTATCTATCTATCTATCAATTGTGTTTGTGTCAATATCTGAAATAATATTTCTGCGGCAAATATGTTCAAGTAGGTGGCGTTGAGATTTTCGGTCGCGTCTATGTAAGTCGCTCAGTTATCTATCGTATAATATAAAATCTTTTGTTTTCGAAAGAGAAATGGCTATTGGTTTAAGAGGGTTTAGAATGATGGACATGACTAAATGATTAAAGACTGTCCGAAGTAACGGTCCTAATTTTAGAAGAGGAGCCTGCTTAATGCTATAATCCCTGCTTTCCTATCAACCAGAACCACAACTTGCATTGAGAAATGGCACTTACATCTAAAAGGTTCTAATCAACATCATTTTATTTTTCAAAATAATTTTGATATATATTCATTGCAAGGCAGCTTTTATAATTCAACATTATCAAACAAATCTTACAATTATTTAATTTAGGAAGTATTGTAACGCTTTGCCCAAATGTTGCTTTATACATACATACATACATACATACATACATACATACATACATACATACATACATACATACATACATACATACATACATACATACATACATACATACATACATACATATATTCGTAACAGTTGATTCCCATCGTCAATACTGGCGCCATAAATTTAAAAAATGTAGGACTTTCTAAAAGAGTGCGGTTTATTTTTTTTTAAATGAGGCCTATATTCAAAGGATTGTGACTTTTTAACCTTTATTTGTTATTTGTTATACCTTTGTAAGAATTGTTCTTATTAATCTTTGATCTTAAAGGAGATCACGTTTATTTTTATTCAGAAGGGTTTATGTTCCTACAAGTTTTTGCAATCTTTTAAGTGTATCACCTTTACTACCTTATATTTACTCGTCGTCATATAGATGTTGATGTGCCGTTAAACCCATTGCATACCATACCTCTGGTCGCACATGGCAAACGTTGTCTAAAACACTTGTATACTCTAAACTAACTTTACACACACACACACAACACACACACACACACATTATATATATATATATATATATATATATATATATATATATATATATATATATATATATATATATATATGACTGTACAATCTCACACAAACACAAGTTGGAATGATTTAGCGAATGGTTATAATAGCAGCAGATTTAACGTATTTGCAGCCACATTTGCTCTAGTTCTGGAGTAATAGGCAAAATCAGTTTCTGAAACTTTTCCATCCACTTCTCATACTTTCCTTGTTTGATGATCAAGCATGGAGTACATATTACATCTTAGCAGGTGCCTATATTAATAAATGATCCCTGTCAGAACTGAGTGCACCTCGTCTCCGGCGATGAAAATAACGTCTACCAGAAGTACAATGAAACAGTAAAGCGTAAAACATGTACAGAGTCACTAAAAACGGCTAAAACTCTAAATGTTAAATCTCTCACACACACATATTTATATATATATATATATATATATATATATATATATATATATATATATATATATATATATATATATGCTGAATAGGAGGCACTTTGTTTTGATTGGATTAAAATTAACAAGCCAGAGATTTGCCCAGTCCGATAATGTTTGAAGATCGTAGTTTTATACGCTTTGAACTGAACGAAAAGTGTATCAGACGCGATGCATTGTAAAAAGAAATCGACTGCAAATAATCTCTTCAGTGATTTTAAACTTTCGTCTATATCATTATTGTTTATACGAAAAAGAAAGAGACCCAATACTGATCCCTGAGGTATTCATGCGGTGAGTTGTCCAAGGTCTGAGAACTAATTTCCAACCATGACTCCCTGACTCCTGTGAGCTAAGTAATCATCTATCCATGCCAATGAATTTCCATTAATTCCATAGATTTTCAATTCAAGCCTTAATACCCTACGTCACACTCAATCAAAGGCTTTAGATATGTCACATAATATAATGCACGCAATTTAACTTCGATTAATTGCATTGCAGATGTTATGATAGATATCCATGAGCTGATATGTTGTTGAATGCATAGGTATAAAACAAGATTGATATTTGTAAAGAAAATCCTTTTCACAGACGTAATTATACATATATTTAAAAACCGATCTTTCGAAACATTTTCTAATGTTACTCAAAAGGAATATGCGTTTGTAATTTGATGGAATAGATTTGTCATCTTTCTTGAATATTGGCACTACATTACCCATAATCCAATCCTTTGGAAATTTTCGTAAATTTAATGACTTATTTAAAAGTAGTAATAGTGGTTTGAAATTTTAAAATTTCGTTGTCTTAAGTAAGAAGCTGCTAATATCATCTGAACCAAAAGCTTGTTTTGTAGTGTACCAATTATGTATATAATCTCTCTTTTAGTTAGCTGGATTTGATTCAGTGTGTATCGGATCTTTATCTCCAAGAAAAGCAACTCTCTTTAGTGATCGTCAATAGAAGATATTGAGGGAAAATAATTTTTTTTTTAGCAAGATTGCATTTTTAAAATTTGAATAGACTAGTTCTGAATCATTACTATGGATGGGAGGAACTGTTTTTTATCGAATGCACCGGTTCGTAATAAATTTCATTATATTCCAATAATATTTTGGATTATTGTATTATTTTCGAACAGACGAACGTCCAAGGTTTTGATACAGATTTGTCTTGCTTTTTTTCAATTATTTACTCTATTTTTTTGCCTTTTATATCCTGTTATATGATGAGGGCTGTTAGATTTTAATGCTTTTTTCCTCAGTCTGTCTTTAATCTGATTTCTCCTTCTTAAATCTGTGTTAAACCATATTTTGTACCTTGGTCTAATTGTAACTAATTGAGAGGGAATGCATTGTTGAGAAAACAAATTTATTACATTACAAAAAAATTCAAAAATTTCTTCAATGTCGTTACATGAATTAAAGAATTCATTCCATGTGTAATTACCAATTAATCTATTGAATAGTTCATAATTACCTTTTTTGCAGAGCCAGATTTTGTGCTTGAATGAATGAATTTTGAGATAATCTAGTTTAATGCTGACAAACGTGGCCTTGTGATCATTGATAGGTTCTTCAGCAGGCAGTGTACCAGATTCAGCTATATCGTAGCCTGCTGTTGCGATAATCGAATCAAGCAGGGTCGCTGTGTACGTGGAGAAGTGAGTTGGTTCATTTATTATGTTAATGGGATTGCTTTGAACTAAAAGATTGTGCAGTGTATTGATCATAGGTTTGGTGCAACATTAACATAATTTATTGCAAAACCTTTAAAGGAAAAGTTGATATATAGCAACGTTTAAAATATGATGAAATAGTAGCATCTGCCATTAATAAGATTGAACACTATCGACTACATAATAAGAAAGGCGATCAGTGACAATGAAAACTACAAAGAATTTATTTTGATCATCAACAAGGTCGACAGGTGCAATGAAATAAAAAAATCATTCAGAAGGAAAATAAACAATCCAGAAAGCTTAGAGGAGAATAAATTGAAAGAGAAAGAGCCTTTGGAGAAGCTTACATAGAACAGAAAGTCTATTTTCACCGTTCTGAAGTAACACGTGCAAGGCGCAATAAAAACAATTGATACAAACTAAACAAAATAAGCTTAGCTCTTCGCTGTTTGAACTTCTCCTATACAAATGTTTTGCATAAATGATAGAAAACGAAGAGTGTTCTTGTCCAAAACAACCTTGATCGTTTCACAAATAGCGTATAATCTGCAGAGTCGAATAGAGAACTATATTACAATAGACAGCGCAGAACAGAATATTTCTGATGGTCTCTCTGAGAAAGAAATATGTCACAACAATACAACTGAAAACAGAACAGGTATACTATCCATTATAGTGCAGAAAGTAGATTTTGTTGTTAGGTATGAAAACGAGGACGGTAATGATGTTAAAAGTTTGAAACACAACTTCAGTATCAAACTCACCAAGAGCAACAACTGCTCAATGTATATCACTAACTAAAACCGTATTACAAGTTTACGACAGAGACATATCCATTTAAAACTGACAAAGACAAAGACTTTTGCATTAAGTAGTAATATACTGGAAAGTGGAGAAAGTAACCCAAAAAAACTTTACAACTCAGAAATTGAAAGTATCTTAGTGACTAAAGAATGCCTGTAAAAACATGGTTTATTCAAAGGATTTGAAATTGATACAACAGTTGCAGAAATCAGTAAATAGTTTTTGATGAATAAGACAAGCAAATAGAACTAATCACAAGTATTAAAATTGTTTACACCGATGACCATTGTACCTGGCTTGATTTGAGAAACACACGCGATAACAGAGTGCATCGTAGAGGTCGTAAATCAGTTAACGTTCAACAAAGTATTCACTTTCAAATCAACAGGAGTTAATATTTTGATGCTACAAGTGTATTATTTGTCTAATGCTCAGGCGAATACTCAAAACAACCAACTAAACTCAAGTAGGTTTTAAATACATGTATCTAAAGGAGCGTCAAAGCCTTTACTTACGTGAACGTCATAACATGATAATTTATGGAGTGACTAACTGTGGGAAGACTACGTTTGCCCTAAATCTGTTAGAGACAGAATATAACAACTGTTCTCACTACATAGTCATCATCCGTTTAACTTTTCCATTCAACAAGACTTACAATGGAAAGTGGTTACCCAAGGATGATTACAATGGAAAGTGGTTACCCAATGATGATTACCATGGAAAGGGGTTATCCAAGGATGATTACAAAGGAGAGTGGTTACCCAATGATGATTACAATGGAAAGTGGTTACCCAAGGATGAAAAGGTGATTGTGATAAATACCGAAGATAAGTTAGATAAGTGGTTAGAGTTACTGGTTAATGTCTTTCAAAATACACATATTTTAATTGTGACTGATGATTGTGTCAACAGTGATGATGTAAATAAAAGACAACTAACCTAGCCTAACTTGTTTTAGTTTTCTACATTTTGAAATATATGTGTTAGGTAATCGTACAATAGTACAAGTCTGTAATGAACAATTTCAGAGAGAATGCACATTTTTGGGTTGGACAAAAACGTAATAGAAACTGTGTTTGGAGAAAGCCATTTTATTCCAGACGAAATGAAGGATAAATAGTAGATACAGTAAAAGTTTGATAACTCAAACTTAATAACTAGAATACCTTGTATCAGTCGAAATACATGCTTGGTCTTGACTTTAAGTCTTAATTACTATAATACCTTGTATCAGTCGAAATACATGCTTGGTCTTGACTTTAAGTCTTTATTACTATAATACCTTGTATCAGTCGAAATACATGCTCGGTCTTGACTTTAAGTCTTCACGATATTCACATTCATCTACTTCAAAAAAATTAAGCGTTCATTCCTCGAATTACTTAAAGTCACAGGTCGGTCTCATCTTTGTATCTGTACATATGTTTACTCAGTTTCTCCATATTTTATCGAATAAGACGTTGTTCATTGGTTTGAAGAAGTCTGCATACTTTGTAAACTATTTCAATGTTTCTGTAAATTTATCATCGTTAAGGGTTTATTTTCTTAGTTGTTCTATAGATTATGAAAAGAATCTAAAGCTATTAACAAACCTCATTGTTATTTTAACTGTTATTTCATTTCCATCTTTCTTGTACCTATCAGCTGGGAAGTTCGAGCTAAATTAAATGTATTTCTCGTCGTTGTTTAGCAATGCTTTTTACCTCTTCATCTGGATCATTTTTATATAATGTCTAAATGAACCGTTTGCTGCCATAACAGAACAAGATATGAATGAACAATGATATATGTGTGGATATTTAAATTGCATTCGTTATATGCTGGACCTCTTTACTTGCCTGTTAAATGGTCATGGTCTCGCACCTTTCGATTTGTGATATTTCTCTCGCAAATGCAATATTTTTGTTGAGTTAAAATGTGTTTCAACTTCGTCTGTGAACTACATAGGTTTTACATTATTTGTGAGCCCTAATTCTCAATACACTAGTTTCCAGTCGAACAAAACGCATTGTAAACTACTTCAGTGCAATTTGTTCCTCTATAAACTAGTGGCTTTTATCCCTTGAGGATTGATTTGAGATAAATACAAAATCCCGATGGAATGTATTTAGCTGTTTCTATTGTCTATGATATATCAAATTGTTGAGTACAAGTCTGTACCTCTGGCAAGGTGATATTTTCAAAATCAAAACACATACCATACTGAAACTTTGAATTATTGCGGATAATTCTTTAATTTTGCAACAGTACCTTCTTCAGGCATTTATCTACCGAATTATCTACATTGTAACATAGTCTTTTCTGTTCTAATTACTTGTCTTATGCATATAAAAATGCAAGCATTTTTGTTTTGTTTTACAAAACTATTTCTGTTCCAGATTTCTAATAACAACAAGTTAAAAAAACTCTTTTATTATAACGTAATGGCACATTCCATCGGTATTATGACCACACAATTGAAATATAATAACAATCTCTCTCTCTCTCTCTCTCTCTCTCTCTCTCTCTCTCTCTCTCTCTCTCTCTCTCTCTCTCTCTCTCTCACTCACTCTCTCTCTCTCTCTCTCTCTCTCTCTCTCTCTCTCTCTCTCTCTCTCTCTCTCTCAGTTACTCTCTAATAAATGTAATGTAATTCCTTTGAATTTCATCTGGCACAGCTCTGAGGTCTCCCCTTTCCAATATTTCAGACACATTTACCGATACAACATATTCATTTTCAATTTTTCTAATGTCCTTGACGTTTCTGAATATCTATCAGACCAATGACTGTATCTATCCAATTTGAATTTTGAAAGCGTGCAAATGGGGGGCAGGGGGAGTATTTAAAATGCATTCCACAATATAATACACTGATGCAAGTTGTTATTGTTCTTAATCCATTCATTTAAATCTATATGAGATCTTTCTGTGAGCTTTCTCTAAGCAGATGAATACCTTTATCTGCGGGAGCTGCAGCAGCTTACTTGGTAGAGGGTCAGACTCGTAATCCAATGGCCGCGGGTTCTATGCCCGCCCAGTGCAGCCCGGGTCGACTACCTCAGTGTGTTATTGGGAAAGGCACTTAGTTCCCATCTCCTCGGCATGATATAGCCAATAATGTGTTAAAAGTACCGTGAAAACCAACAAAAACTAACAAACCTGTATATGCGCAATGTTAGATACTCTATCTTGTCAAACATCGTCTAGTACCGTCTTTTTTCCCAGTCCAAATCTGGTATTCAAAATGTCAAATAAAGGTTCAATAACATTATCACTTTCACCTCTATTTAATATATTTTTAGACGATTTTTTGTTCTGTGGTAAAGTTTGTTTGCACAAAACGTATTAAAGGTGATTGCAATATTTTTCTCACTTGTTTTGGTATAGGAATATCAAGTATTAAAGTGTTCATTTCGATTTATTTAAGTAGAAATATTTCAGTATATATTTAACATTTAAATTTTGACCTTAATCATAACATTTTGCACAATATCCATCTCGCTGTCGGTAGATTCATCTCCTGGAATTAGTTATAACGAAACTGCACCATGTGCCACCTTTGTGTGGTCACTTTTCTTACAGCAGATCTCTATGTACCCTCTACGCTCGTGTTTTGTGCTGCGTAAATTATGAATTGTCCGTCCTATTTATTTGATACTTCCTGAGCATATGGCGTACGCATACATAGTGACTGTGTCATGCGGTTCTTCTGCGTAAGCCGCACAAGGCAAATTTGTCACTTTATTTTTGCATGCCTTGTATTTTGTGCAGACATTTTAAACGTTCTTCGTAATCACAGAGCTTAGATTTATTTTATGTATATTTATATTTTATCGCGGCGTGTATTTAATTTGCTTTAATTATATACTGAGCGTAACAGACAATGGGGTAGTTCTCACTTATATGGAAAAAATATTCACCTAGGGCAGAAACTGAACCACATACCTTTCGATGTGTAATCTCGCGCTATACTGCAAGACCAAGCAGGTCAGTTACTGACATACTGTAAAATGAAGAATAAAAACGATAAGTCTCCTTCAGCAAATATCGATTGTTTGTGACATAGTCTTGAAGCGCCAGTGTATATGGATTTTTTTATTTCGGTGTCGTTGTATCACCTATACAAACGTGTTAGTGTGAAAAGTTTATGCGCTATTAATTATTGTATATTTTTGTATTTTAGTGGTATCGTACCCCGACATGAGTGGGTTGAGGTAGCAGCAAAATATTATCAACAAAAACGTTTTTTGAAGTATTTGATGGAGGAATATATTGAAGCTCTTGCTGCTTCTCTCTGAAGTCTATATTTGGTCTCGCTTGCCTTAGCAAAAAAAAAAAATTGCAAAAAACAAAGAAATATAGTAGTAGGTACAAGCTATAGTTTATGTGACAATTTCAAAACTATATTTGACGAAAGTTAGAAATGCTTTAAATTGTAAACACTAATCTGTTTACCTGCACGGAAATAAATGCATCTCTGACGTTTTGTCTGTCCCTGAGATAGATTAAAGACCCTTGGAATTTGTGATAAGGCTCTTCGCAATAAAACTTCATCTTTAGGATCCATGTACCAATAGTGGACTGCCACATAGTCCGTGAGCATTACAGAGTTCTTCGAGTACACTGTATCACAGAAAAACATGTTTTACTTTACCGAAGGTATTTTTAACTAACAAATGTATTATGTCACCTGCGAATTGTCGAATATCTAATTTAATTATTTTGCTCTGCTCATATCAATGTGTACAAAGAACATACAAGGATAAAAAAGCTCGTTTTATTGTCTCTAAGTCCTTCAATTAGGGGAGATTATTAGCTTGCTAGCTGTGTTCAAGGTATATATTGTGTGCGCCTGAGAGCCACGGGCTAAGGAATAATGGTTATAGATATTGGTCTAAACAAACACTAAATAAAACCCATATTCGACAATTAAAATCCGTTCATTCTTGTAATTTACACCTTATAACTGTATTTTATTTCCTGGTTTCACTAAAATTAAAAGTTCCATTTGCTAAATGAAGTGTCATTCTCTGAATACAGCAAGTTTTCTATTTGATCTAATCTTACACCCTTGTAATCGTCATTTATTTATCTTCTTGATTATTCTCATTCGTGTGTAAATTTGAGACGATGAGAAATTGGATAGTACTAGATCAGTACACTTGGGCGAGTTTTATCCAGTGCTTTGCCAAACTGATGATTGAAAATAGTTTAAATCGTATCGACGAGATGTCGAGCACTGAAATAAAATCTGTTAGGAATTCTCGTGGAGTAAATATTCAAATGGTGATTAGCTAGCGATGCTGTTTTGGAATCGTAATAGCCAGGATCATTTTGTTCTTTGAGTATTTCTACGACAAAAGTGGTTTCAAGACTTGAGTGGGCTATATGATTTTTTACCAGAGCAAATTTCCAATGAGCTTTCGTAAACCAGCTGTATCGACTGAGGTAATTTGACCGTAAAACAACATAATTTTTGTTGGGAAGCACATCAATAGAACCGTCACTTGATAATGTTAAATAAAATTGATTATTCAAAGTTCATTGGTTCTTGTCTCCGTAGAGTCACTCGTTGTCAAAGGATGATTTTCCAAGGAGTGTTCCATAAGATTACTGCTGTGATTGGAAGAGGAGTTGTGACTCGTGTTGGCGAGGCCATCATTGTTGTTATGGTATATTTTAACGAAGGATTAGGAATAATTTAACCAATACAACTGCTGAGTAAAATAGTCCATAATTGTTTATCTCCTTGTTACAAACTCAGATTTCCAATGGCTGCTTCAGTGAAACAATAAACCACAAAGACCTGGCAGAAAAAGACGATTTGAGTTTTAGGAACACGTTCTCCAAACCACACCCACAGTATTTGTTTTTTGTAGTTCTTGGAGAGAGGAACTCTAAGAAGGAGATGCAGGAGTCTTTAATGGTCGTGATATCTACTTCTTCTTTCAGTCGATGACTTGTGAAGCTGCACTCCAAGAGTCGAAACTGTGTGGATATCCTTTTCAACAAACGTTGACTTCTTGGAGTCGATGTTTTCCCACTTTACGCGTTCTTCGATCGAGAAGAATGCTTTAACATATCGTACACGTCTTCTTTCTTGTTCACTCGTTGTAACTCAGGCAAGTAACATCTTCCTTTTAACACTCCTTCGTTCATATCTTCCAATTTATAGACAGGAGGATCCCGTCCACGCATTTGTCCCGTGACAAGAAACAATTATGTCGTCCAGTTGTGTGAATATCCTTTGCGAAAAGTGCATTTTCTTTTTCCGATGCAAATCCAATCTCCAGTGTTTAATACTTCTTTCTTTTTTCTGGTCTTCGTCGTTCTAAACAATCGATCAAACATCATAACTTCCTTCTGAGGTGTCACTTCCTCTGAAGCACATTCGATGCTACGATGTTACGATTGATTGTAAGCTTTGACTAAACGTGGTAACATGTCCATGTATTTGAGAGTATGTGTTAATGTGTGCAACATTTCCACATACGTTCTAAAACGTTCCACAACAATGGCTTTCCTTTCAGGATTTTCAGTGGTGAAACAATGAATGTGTCGTTTGTTTTTTCTTGTTTTTCTTTTATAAATTCTTTCATAGCAGCTTGGTTAAGAAATTGGGCGCCTTTGTCTGTTTGCCATCGTAGAGGGTGTCGACCACTTTGTTTCAAGACAAGTTTTAAAGCTCGCACTAACTCTGAACTTACGTTAGAAATCAGAGGGACCACCCAAGCCGAATTTGAAAACACGTCAATGACACAAAACAAATATTTGTAACTTTGATTGTATGACGCTAAATAAAAGACATCTGTTAAATCTGCTTGACATTGATGATCGATTACAACTACTTTAGTTTAACTTCTGGACAATTTTCGTCGAATGGGTTTTGTGTAACATGTACGTCGATTGTTTTTGTAACCATTGTCGTACACCTCGCAGATGTAAACTTTTGAGTTCGGTATTGCCGCAACATACAGTTTTTGAATTCCTCAGTAGCCCGCGGCATGAGCTGGATTGTAGTAAATGCTGGTTAAAAGCGCATCCATGTTGTTGCTGCTTCTAAATAAGTCATCACTGTTCGATTCTCCTCTTAGGTTGTACAGGTGAGATTTTGGATTGCGATATTTTTTTGACGTGTCCGACTAGCAATAAGAGTCGAAGTAGTCATCAGCTCTTTTCTCATTTCTGTCTTCCCTTCTTTCTTTCTTTCTTTTCTTCTTTTCATTTCTTCTCGTCTGGGAGCAGGGGAAGGTGTCAACAAGGTGGTCAAACCGGACGGATGATGGAAAAGGAATAGACAGACTCTGAAACACTTCTCTTGTTTCTGTCTCTTCTTTCATCCCTGTGTTTCTGTCATCGTCTTTGCTGCTTTTTGTATTTCTTCGCTTTTCATGGAGCTCCATCGTTTGATACGAACAACGAATACCACATTTTCCTCCTAATCTTAATCTCACCGCGATGTCACATTTACAACAAGAATTAAAATCATTGATGGATCGAACAGATTTGTTAGAAACGGAAAAATTGCACGGTACGGATAATTAATGCAACGTCTTCAACTGTTTCATCAGAAAGCTTTATACAAAACGGCTGTTCTGTCTTGTACTTCTTTCTTAGAGGATGCCACCTTGTTTGCTACTTTTTGTTTATCAAAAAACGTTTTGTTTGATGTGAAACGTAAATGATGCCTTATTGGAAGTGACGTGCTGTCAAAGTAAACCACCTCTTGAGACTAGCTTCTGACAAATGTGAACGCACTTGTGCATTCTTTTCGCGACTGGTGGCATACAGTACACAACATACTTTGGCAGGAAGATGAGAATGAAAGGAAGTCATGTTGAATACTGTTAGAAAAAAAAGAAGTGAATAATGCTTTTTATAATTTATTAGATAGACGAAAACGAGGAAGGTGACGCATAAATGTCTGGGCCTACTTCTTGACATCAATCGTGAAACAAATTCTTACGAAATCCCATATATTCTGAAGTGGTAGGTTTTACATCAGTGAGTAAATACGCATGTGACAAATGAGTGGCATAGTCATAAGCATACTGTAGTATCACTCATTTTCGTGGGGTGCCAATTTTCGTGGATTTCGCTGTTGCACCGAACCACGAATTTAAAGACCCTACGAAAAATTAGCCAGATAAAATAAAGAACCCCCTTCTTTTTTACTGCGTTTCATTCCAAGAGATCAACAACGCTATTTGATAAATCAAAAGTTTTTTCTGTAATCTGGTTACAAAATATTAGGTTTTACAATTGTCTGTCTTATTTTCACCCTTTCAAAAAAAGAATTAGAAAGCATTTTATGTTGTTTCATTGTACACGTATCTATACGGTATCAGGTAGCCGTCATTTCCACTCACTGCCTTAAATCGATATGTTGTGAGATAAGTAATGGAAAGAATGAAACATAAGGTATATACAGGAATTAATACAGAGTATTGAAGCTCACACTTCACCGATTTTCGGACAAAACCACTAAATCAACATAGCGTTACTCAATTCGGCTGGTACACACACGTTTGTCAGGTACATAATCCTGACGTTGTTGAATTAAACAAGTCCAATATTCTCAAAGCCACGGATAATTAGGTTCGATCTTTCACGCATTTTTCGTGTGAGCCGCAATTATCCATGCAGCATCAATCGGCTGCATTTACGGTGTTTTAAGTACAGTCTAGTGATTGAAGTTGGTTCGTACATGAAGCAAGCTCAAACAAAGGAGTGATTCCATTGTTTTTCAATTTAGTCTTCTCACTTTGATGGACTCTGAACACATCAAATGACCGCTTGATAATTGCATTGATCAAGGGGCAGCTGGCCACGTGTTTGGTTCACATGTAGATAGATGACATTATCCAAAATGACGGGGATCTAAGTTGATTTTTACCACTCTTAAGCCACTGTGTTAGGGTGCAGGGGACAGTTTTTATGTACAAATTTAATGCCGCATCCACCTGCCAAATAAAAAAACATTAAAAAAAAATATTTAAAAAAAATACACAAGTGAGGTCAGAAAGGTCCATATTTTTTTATAGCTATAATAAAACAAGTCATAACAATATTATTCACTTGACCCGACAAGTCAATGGCAGTTCATAGCAAATGAAGTGTATGCACCCCAACCCAAACCCAAATTTATACCTGCATTTTTCATGTTAGAAGGTCATTTTTGACACCATGTGATGCTCACAGTACAAACGCAAGCCCTTTCACTAGGTGATAATTCTGAAAAAATATTGGGTACTAAACAACTAGATGCAACTCAAAATAGTTGCCATCCAGACTGTTGTTAAGATATTCTAATTGCCTTGAACCCACATGTCTATTGCTACAGGTGGCTAACTCTTCTTCCTAACCGACTATTGGTATTTCACTGTCGACATACTGTGAAGTAACTATGGTAGGTGTACACGCCTCACATCAATTTTAAGAATCATGCAAGCCCGAAACACCTAATTTACAAATACATCCATATATTTAATTATTAAACAATAATATCTGAACAAGTCACATTATAGCCTTAAGTTAAGAGATTTGACAGGGGTCAATTTACGAAATTATCCCCTTGCACCTTAACGCAATGATCGTCAGAAAGTAATTGATGGTGCAACTTTATGGACAGTATTTTAAAGAAGAGATCATACAGATGTAATTTAATAACCGATAAGTAGCTTAGTGTTGTTGGCTGCGTCGGCTTCCTTTGGTGTCGAGTGTAGGTGATTTATCTTGACAGGTGTTTGATTCGTACTCATATAGGTGGTAGTACTGTTTTAGCCATGAAAGCGACCGTCATTTTGTTGTCCTCATAGTTTTGTTCTTTTGTAATCTTTACTTGAATTATTACTTGAGGTTAATCCACGAAAATTAAATACCTATAAATATGCAAACTTTGACAAGCAAAACCACGAATTTAAGTACCCACGAAAATGTATTTTTTTTAAAATCACGAAAATAGAGACCCACGAAAATAAATGACTACAGTAATTTACCCAAAGTGTTCCTAACTGTTTGGCTAATACTTGAACATAATATTTGTCTATCGGACTTATAAACAACACGACATGATGAGCATTGAGACTGATGTATTTCGTGTAAACCAAAGTTTAATTTAATCTTCGTTTTCTCACAACATGTCATCGAAGATGACGAGATGTGTTTGACTAAAGTCAGACATGATCTCATCGTCTTCGCGAGGAATTCCTTCTAGAAACGAAATGGATACTCTCTGACTTTTTTTAGTAACGTGTAAGCCTATTGCCACTCTTTGCAACACCATGCAATATGTAGTGGAGGACAATCAAATAAAAGTGATTTGTTTTCGATCACGCGTTTGACAAATTCGGTTTTGCCTGAACCACTAGGTCCAGCAAGAAACATGTTAAAGAGATGGCGAAGATACAGTGACAAACTACTCAGACGATCTGACCTTTTGTTAATCACTTTGAGAAGGGAGGATGTAGCCATAACTTTCATGTTGTGCTTAGAATTCTTAGATTCCATCAACGACACAGGACCTTTTATACATTTTATACACGTTTATTTATATATTTTTTTTTCGTTTCATGGCGTAACAACAAAACAATATTTACATTTCAAAACACAAAGTTTATATTTCTCTTTCTTTCTTTCATCAGTCACGCGCGATGTCTTTGGCATAATCAGCCAACTCTTGTTTCCAAGCATCAAATCCAAGACTTTTACAGTCACGTACATCCTTCCAGTCGTAAATCTGTTGTGTATCCAGCTTACTATACTCAATTCTTGGTAGGTATGAAGAGGAGATAAAGTGCGACGAATGTCTTCTTTACATGGTTGTGCATACGTCGTATTCATCCCTATTCACAACAGTGTTGACACAATAAGTTTTTCTTGCATAGATAAAGTGTTGGTGGCCATGTTTTTGCATGTACTGTTCATGAATTTGCCACAAGGAATCTGTTCATAAACGAAATCCATGAAATTATGTCACTAACACACACGACACGTCGTCCAAAATTCAAAGGAATCGTATCGTTTTGTGGAATCAATTCTTTTACAAGTACTTGGTAATCCACTAAGTTTTGAATGCTGCCATTTACTTCCTTTCACGGAATTTGGTGCAACACTGCTGCAGAAGTGGTAGCACTGTAAGCCTTGTAATGTCTTTGCAGTTTATTAATGTCTGACCATTTGAACATTTAAAAAGTAATCAGTCTTTTTATGGCATTCAGATACCGATGATTGAAAAGGCTATGCCATTTCGGGTGCAGGTGTTATTTTGGTTTCACTTGAATCTTGACAAACTCTCTGTAAATGCGTTCTTACAGCTCCAAAGGTAGACTTCTGAATGTACTCTTGTAAACTGTCCACTTACCAAAATGTAATTCGGTGCCACACTCACGACACACGTCGTAACATGGCTAAGTTTTTAACGTCTTCGCAGAAGAGTCTTGTTGTGTATTGGCACAGAATTTTCTTTCTGGCTATGCTACAACCTTCTTCAATCATGCAATTGTTCTTTGCGTTTCACTTGATTTTCTGCAAACTCTCTTCAAATGCGTTCTAGCAACTCCAGAGGTAAAGTAGGAATCCTCATCACTTCCAAAGTATCGAACACGAGGATCATATTTTGGACTGACTAAAGGAAGGTTGCAGCAGCATGGGGACCATCTGGATAAGTAAAGGTGTATCTTTATACTCCCATTTGTGAAATTTCACACCAGAACTAAAACACTGTATTTGCCTCTTTCTGCCAAATAGACAAATCCTGCTCTGGCTAAATATTTGGGATTAGGTCCTTCCAGATATTTAGGCCATTTCCCTTTGAACGTCTTGAATTAACTTTCAAAATTACAATAGCTAGGCAAAGCCATGTATTCTTCTTTGATTTGTGATTCTTGAAGAATTTGTGCTGGTATCCAGGCTGGTTTGTGAGTGAATGGATGACATCATAGATAGGCACACGAACAGCATCGCGTTCGATAGTAGGACGGCAAGAATAGTGCTGCATCGTTTATGTCACAGAGTACAGCGTCGCCCTGGTCGCAGGGCACATCATTGCACTCGATTTTATTGAACTTGGAGTCAGTGGGTCCATCACACTGTTTTATGTCAAATTAATTATTCTCGGTTGAAGTTTCTTTTCACAATGATCTTTCTTTTGATTTTTGAACTTATTATACTGGAGAACGGGAACCTTACGGTAACGTGTGGTGATCGGGAAGTCACACTCGTTTCTAGTAGTCTTTGGGATGTTCATCTGTCCAAGCTTCTAAAAACGTTCGCCTGCGATGTGTGGGTGACAGCCTCTGGGGCGATCGATGTACATGCAACTATCGGTGTCAAAGTAAAGGACTCGATCTCCTAAAGGTTCCAAGACAGAATACAATCTTAAACGGGTATTATCTGTCATGTAAGCAGCAATGATGACATATCAAACTAGTAGGGTGGTGCAAACTTTGCGACTTCTTCGTAATTCACCAAGATCAAATCTTCACGTATGATTTCCACGTGTTTAATTAGTTTTCCTTTATCGTTGATGAGTTGAAAGTATCGACTTGAATCAAACAAGCATCCAATCTTTGACAATATCGGACGTTGGGCCAATTTTTCCCACAAACAATTCCACATGACTTTAGCAAATTTGATCAAACCTTCGTACTGGCGAATCCACGTCGATGTGTTTTATTAAAATTTCAGGATGACCGGTGGGAAATCGAGCATATTTACATACCCAAGGATACAAGAAACACATATCGATGTATTTGATTTGTTATCCTTGAGATTCGTCCACTTCGTACAGCAAGCGTGCAGCATTGGTTCGTCCTCCAAACAAAATGTCGCGTGATTTAAAAAGTTCGATATTCACCACATAGTAATCTTCGAAGATGTGTTTAAATTCTGGATCTGTTTTCAAGCATCAATCGTAGTCGTGTTCCCGCATTTATATCATTTGGTATTCTTGACTTACTAAACTCTGCCGTCGTTGATATGTTTTCTCGTACAACTCTTCCATGGGGGATTATGTGAAAGGGTTTTTCAGGTCTCGTTGAGGTAAACAATCAGGGCATCCATGAAATAAACATCGCTGAAATTCGTATACTATCTGTGGGTTTTCTAATCCTCAACCATCCACGGAAAAGGATCCAATATTTCAACATCTCTTCTTGAAAGTCAAAAGGGTCTGAAGAGTGAGTTTGGTACTAAGCGCAGAAGGCTTCTCGCTGTCCTGTTCGCATACCATAAGTATCCTAGTTATGAATTTCAGGCAAATGCGGAAGCACGACGTGTTGATTGGCTTCGGTATTGAAAATGTGTGGAAAATAGCCGTTAGCCGTTTCTGTCATTCCAAACGTTTTAGGCATTCTACTCAAAGGCATAGCCAAATAACTCATGGAATCTTTAAACTGTACATTTCCCACTTTCATGTAAAGGATTTGGCTCCGCTTATGGTGACTGTTGGAAATATGGTGCCTTGTTCTGAATAATATTTCAAAAGAAATTGTCCTTCGTATCCCTAGAAATTGTGCAGTTGTTTCATGCGATGTCGCTCATAACATGCTGGACTGAGGAATGTTCGCTTACAAGTAGAACATTGAATTCTTTCTTTTCCATCATGAATGCAAGGCCTTGAGGCTAAACAACCATGACATCTCTCTACACAATGAATATGTTGCTCCCGATTGCTAAATCCTTGGTCACATTGTGACAATAGTATACATCTGAGAAATCCTGTGCTAGTGGTAATGGCATCGAAATGACATTGTGATGATAAATGTGAATGTATTTTCCGCTTGGAAAAGCCGGTCCTCGAAACACGAGATCTCCGCGAACGACTTGAGGGTAGACTTTCAAGATATAACGAGGAACCAGCACGTCTTGAAGTTTTTGCATTTCAGGAGCTCCACACACGGTCCCTTTGGAAATGCCTGCTTGTTTCAAAAGGGGTTCTGTTTCTCTCCTTTGTTTTGTTTTGTTTCTGTCCGTTTCTCTATTGCTCTCTCTTGATCTTTTCCATTCTGCAGTATAATTGTTCTCTGCATAAGTTCAAACCATCATGATGGCACGGAATGAACTTCATTTGGAACTGGGAAATTGATCCACCGATAAAACGTTTTTGCGTTTTCTGCTGTCCATTGTTGGTGAAACGTGTGTCATTTGAAACGTGGCTTTTCCATCGGTCATGTCAAATGCATCATTGGATTGTTGAACGTGTTGAATTTTGTCCAAGATTTTGGAAGAAGTTAATCCACCGATGTACTGAAGTCGATTTGCACAGAAGATTTCATATTGTCATGAGTGATGGATAGTCTCAAATGATATTGATCTTGAGCTTGGCACTGTTCTTTCATTTCCTCTAACATTGATTACAATAAGTCCGTAATGAAGTAAGAAGACAGCTGCTCTCTCTGCTGAACTTGAGACTTGAACTCTTTAAATTTGACCGTTGTTCTAAATTTTCTGGAACTCACTTTTTGAGTAGCATAAATGTGAAAATAATCTTCAGGGGCTACCGAACGACTTTCTTTCTTGGTTTATCTTAACTCTCTCGGTCTTGTGGTGGAGGTAGGTGGTATAGGATCTGGATCATTCATGTCTTCTTCAAAGTCGCAATCGTGAACTTCTGCTATCACTTCTTTCAGCGTATGAGGAGCCACAGAACATTGTTGTCGCTTGGCTTATGGTTTCTCATAAGAAAGGCTTGATCTTTTCATGATTATTCCAAATTTGATTTGCCTAGGGTACACACTCTCTCCCTATATATACAGAGACCACTGTACCTAAAAGCATACACTTATTCTGTTTCAATCTGTGAAAATGGAAGAGCCCAAACTGATCATTTGAAAGTACACTTCCAACAAAACTTCTGACTATTCCTCTCGAGATTAAAGTCAAGACACCTGCTATGTTTGTAAGGAAAAAGACACTGGGCTCTAGAATGTCCACAACATCAAAGAAAAAGATCTAAGAAAGGAGAAAAGAGAAACAAAAGTACAGATAACTGTTATCAATGTAAAGAAAATAAAAACATTGGTCTTCAGAGTGTCTCAAGAAAGTGAAAGAGTTAACAAGGAGGAGCGATCACAAGCAAAAACAGAAGAAGAACCCATTCCAGTAAAGAAATTAAAAAAGGTGAGTCAAGGAGAAGAAACAGCAGAAAAAGAACCCATGCCAGTGAAGAAATTATTCAGAAAATAAAAACAGTCAACATAAGAGGGAGAACAAATGGACTTTTGTTACGTGTTTTGAAATTTCATTGTGATTCTTATTCAAGAGAATATACCAAAAAACGTAATTGTATCTTTGTCTTGATTTGTTATTTTTTTAGTATGCATAAGATAATACACACACAAATATTATAATGGAGGGATTTGAGTTTTGTTTGATTTGGCAATTGTTTGAGCATTATCTCTTTTCTAAGAGATGTGGGTGGCCCAAAAAAGGGCTGTTTGGGTGTTGGAAACAAAATTATGGACTTTTCAACATCAACTGCAACTGTCTTAAACCTTTTCCACGTTCAAGTCCTACTCCTGTTGTGGTGGTTGTAGTAGTGACTGCTGGCGTCTCGGTGATGAACCTCGATGTAGTCATAGACGGTTTAGAAGTCTTGGATTGTGAAGGTTTCTTTCTCTTTGATTTCGCCAAAGAAGTTAAAGGCATTTCTCTCAAAAGTTTCAAATGTTTTGTAACAGACTGACCATTTTGTTTTCATTCGTTTCCTTCTGCTCACTGTTCCAAGTTTTCCTCTTCTCTCCTTGTTGATTTATTTTTTCTTGTTGTTGTTGCTGTTGTTGTTGTTATATTTGTTGAACAAATGTTTGTTCTTCATCTTTCCTGCGTTGCAAAAAAGTATATAGCTCTTTTTCTTTTTTTTTTTTTTTTTTTTTTTGCTTCTGAAATGAGTCTAGACTGATAATGATGGAGAAGGAAGTGAAGGTGGTACTACTGGCAACAAGTCTTGCGATAATAAGAAAGCCAAATTGAAGTCATTCTCCTCTGGAATAATACTCACAACAGCAGCGGTAGTCGTACTATCACTCTGGGTATAAGAAGTATTCACCGCAGGCGTACCCCAATATATCGTGTCTTCATTTTAGCCATGTGTATTGTACTTAACTCCTCAGCAATGGTACATCATAGGAACGCCGGTGCGTATATATATATATATATATATATATATATATATATATATATATATATATATATATATATATATATATATATATTGAAAGTGACGGTACGCGTCTCTGTATTCTAATTGGAAGATAGAAAACACGCTCTGACTGAATTATGTTACACGCGTTCTGATTGGTGGAACATCCGAATCAGTTTGGATCTAGTCCTAGACTATACAGAGGGGCGCGTTGGCCCACTGTGTCGTCTGCTCTCAAGACAACCCGAAAGGATGTTGACAAGCGTCGAATTCTGCACCATACTTTCCAGAATGATGTTTAATCCGGAGTACTCCGTGTATGTGAAAGCAACGTAGGTGATCACACGCATCACAGAGACAGCTATATGGAAGAGAAGATTATATGTGGAGAGACAAGGATACCTCAAGCGAGTATTAGTGTATGGACCAGTTGTAAAGAGAAGCTTTAAAGTAAGAACTGTGAAGCAGTGCCACCATTGTAAATCCTCTTTGTTTAACCACGGTCCTTTTCGGGGCCATCCAATTTTCTTAGAAAAATAGATTATACTCAATCATTACCAATAGTTGTATGTATGTTTGTGTCTTTCTCTATTCACAACCAACTAAAACTAAAAATTTCTTACCCATCTTGTGTCATAGTATTTGTGTGGGCATAGTGTTTAAATAAACACTCCCTCCCTTTGGCGTGTGACAGTATATTTGTGTCTATATAAATATAGTATGTGTATTAATGCTCATTCCCTCTTGTATCTGATAGTTTGCGATTTCATCCGCCTTCTTTTACATCCTACCCTTTTCGTTGGATAGTAGGTGTGGGATTTTGATCACTACACACAGCTTTTTGGATAGTAAATGTGGGGTGCTGGATAGTATGTGTGGGGTATTGGATAGTAGATAACTAGGTGTTGGACAGTAGATAACCTTTTCACATTACATTTCCCCCTTGTGGCGCATATCGACCCACAATGTTAAACCTACGGACATTTTAATCATTACATTTCCCTTGTGCCCAATAAATTTTTCAAACATAGAGGAGGGACAATTTTTATATTACATTTCCCCTTGTGTCCCATATCGACCCATAATGTTAAATTCCCGTTGTACCCATATCGACCAACAATGTTAAATTTCCCTTGTGCCCCATTGTGCCAGTTCCATGTAAACCTACGGCTTAATGTTAATTCGCATTGTGCCCCATACTGATACATATTACTACTCCTGACCAACCATGTCTTAAAATTCGTCAAAGGGAAGCATTGACTTTCATTGTTTTCTTTTTCTCAAGATTTGAATCGCTTTTCAAAACTAAAAATAATGTATCGCCAATAATGCTAAATTATTGTGGCGGTATTAAAAATGCTTTCATGTAAAATTCATTGTTCAGTATAAAGAGTATTATTCTAAGGCAATTTATGGTCCCTTGAATGATAAAGTGTTTCTTCTAAAAGTTTGCAGGACATATGGTCAAACTCCTAGTAAGTATGTTTTACATTAAATGATAGTGACCATAACGAAAGCAGCATTCGTTACAACTTTTGTTCACTATACGTCATATCGTACATCAAATGAATGGGAGCCGAGGTACCTCAGTTGATATAGCGCATGACTCAAAGGATCGCGGTATCGATATCCACCTAGTACAGCCCGGGTCGGCTGCCTCGGTGTGTCCTTGTGAAAGGCACTTAACTCCCATTTCCTCGGCATGATATAGCCAATAATGTATTGAAAGTGCCGTTAAAACCAATGAAAACAAACAAAACAAATCGTAAATCTGTCATATTGATCTATAGTTGCAGGCTAGAAATATAATTTCTCTGTTATTCATACATGTATCCATTCCTTTTCGTTCATTCAAATGCAATATACTGCGTTTTAATTTTTTCTCGAGCGGACAATCAAAGTATGAAAGTCCTCTATAAATGACTGAATTTCAACGTTTTGTTCTTGCTGAAAACTGTTGTTTCTGAGAATGACGAAAGAAATACTTTTTCTTTGATTTCAGCTTAGGGTAATCGTCAAATGTATTAATGTGAATAAAAAGTAAGCCAAGAAATTCTACCAGACGAATTGCAGAGATGTTGCTAAAGCAATAAATTTTTCATTCTAATGTAGGAGAACCTTAAAAAGTATTTTTTTTTTTTGTTTTGTTTTTTTGTTTTTTTTTAATTCTGATTCTGTAGTTCTGTAGTTACATGGAGTTGATATAGTGTATTTAAGTTTAGTTCAAACATATTTTATTAGCATAATAGGATACAACGGGATTGGGCACAAGTTTTAACAACCTAATTAGCCCTCTCCCAACATAATACAAGTATTGCAACATATTTCAACATGACAACAGTGCAGGAAAAACTAATACAGGAAAATGATTGGAGGAGAGAGAGAGACAGACAAACAGAGACAGAGACAGACAGACAGATATAGACATATATACAGACAGATAGAGGGGGAGAAAGAGATAGATATGTAGGGAGGGAGGTGGGACACAACGACAGCATTCACGATTTGAATAAGTTATTGAAATTGTCCCCTAAGTTATATATTTGCATACATGTTGTAGAAAACTATATTTTTTCATTTGCATCGCCCTTTCCCCAAAGAGGTAAATCTAAGCTAACAGCTGCATATGGGACAGAGCATGAAGAAATGCAAGGTGGTTTCTATCCCACCGCAAGAATAAAACGTGTTCTCAACAATCTGAATGCGGTAAAGATCAGTTTTTCACGAGCTTATTTTATGTCGCACTCTAGTATGGATGATATCTAGGGCTCAATAACAAAAACTAGGAATTTTACTTGGTTCAGTATCTGGACATGAACACTTTTTCAAAGCACTGTACGACATGCTACATTGGGTATCCTGTTCAAGATAATTCCACGAGGCCACTGTTGAAGGTATAAAAGATGATTTAGTAGAATTTAGCCTGCAATTGCAAGCGACTATATTATTTCAACGTCGAAGGTTATAATTTGTTTATTCGGTCCGAGAAGTTAGTTGCAATTCAATGAGATAGTCCTGAGTTTGCCTCGTTTTAAAATTATAGAGTGTTAATAATTTTTGTATCTTTCATATAGATTGCAAGCTTTCCCACCCTGGTCCAAAATAAAAAGATTGATTACTCGTGAATTTTGGAAGTCTTGTAACTATTCTTGCCGCTTCAAGCTGTAGTATTTCAAGATTTTCTGAATCTATCAACGAAAATACATCCCAGACTACACAGGCATATTCCAAAATGGGCCTGATATAAGTTATATATAGTTTTGATAACATTTGCCTGCGAGGTTTGTATTTTAGTTTTCGAAGATTGGCTTTTCGAGATGATGCTATTTTTAGAATCCTATCAATATGACAAGTCCATTTGATATTTGATGAAAGTAATAATCCAAGATGACGATGAGAATCCACATTCTTATACTAGTATTTTCAAATACAAGTTCAGGAATATTTGTTACATAGCCACTGTTCTTGCCTGGATTAGCTTTAGGAGCAATTACTTGGACCATTTAATCAGTTTTATTAGATCATTATTTTTTAGTAGTTATATTTCAGCACAATAAGGAGATGAATAATGCAGAGATGAGTTATCTACAAAGAGACGGGTGAGAGAACTCATACCATCGGCAATATCATTTACGTAGATTAGAAACAAGAGAGGCCCAAGTACGAATCCTTGTAGTACACCAGCGTTTATACTCGTTTCTCGTGAACAAGTATCATGCAAAAGGACCAGTTGTTTTCTGTTACTTAGATAGTTTTCAAACCATTTCATCAGATTACCTGAACCACCCTATTTGTTCAGTATAAATATTAAGCCTCTGTGCCAGACCTGATCAAAAGCTTTTGATAGATCACAAAGTACTATACAAGAATGCTTAGATTGTTTCAGTGAATTACAGTGGAGTGACCGGGAAGAAATCCTGATTGATACTTGTAAAAAGCAACAGTTTTTATTGAAATAATTGTAGATATGTTTAGAAATGCATCTTTCACCCTTTATTTGCGACAGAGCTAAATATAAATATAGTTCTATACTTGAAAACTCCGTATAGATCATCCTTGTTAGGAATTGGAAAATATCTCTAATTTCTCTTTCAGAGATTGTAATTTCATTCAGGGTATCAAAGCATCGTTTGAAAAGATTTCACTTTGAAGGTCAAAGAAGACATATTGCGGAAGAAGTTCAAGCAATATTTTATTAAAATAAAGAATGTGAATAATAAATATCGATAAATTGTCAGAGGTTTAGCTTTAAAGACCGAAGTGAAATTTTTTAGGTCGGTTGCATTTTTGTGTTTGCTAGTGTGGATGGATGGAGATACTGACTTTGATTTACATTTACATTTACAGTTATGTTACGATTCTATGGCTTTAATAAACGTAACAAAAAGAAAGTGAAACCATCAATGTTTGTAAAAAATTTTAATGGAAAGGAATAAGCAGCTAATGTATAGAAAAGTCTGCCGCAAATGGCAATATCTATACTTCACATATATGTTTTATATTGACCGCAAGTAAGTAGAGCTTGTAGAAAGTCCCATGATATTATTTGATATTTCCGGTCCTTAGACCCAAAGGTATGGCATGCAGCCTTGTGGGCGGATATACAACATAAACGCAAAACTAATCCGCACTATAGAAACCCTGTATTACAAGGCGACTAGTACAGTTCTCGTCAATGGCAACATAGGAGACTGGTTCAGAACCACAGTAGGAGTCAGACAGGGGTGCCTTCTCTCACCTAGAAAGGATCATGTCCGACGCCTTGGAAGACCATGAGGGCAGTGTCAGTGTTGGAGGCAGAACAATCACCAACCTGGGCTTCGCTGATGATATCGATGGCTTAGCAGAAGATGAAGAAGAAATGGAAACCTTAGTGAATCCTCTCAATCAAGCATGACTAAGATATGGGATAGAGATCAACGCTGAAAAGACAAACCTAATGACAAATAACACGAGTGGCATCCAAAAGGAAAAAAGAGTGAATGGACATAAGCTGGGCACAGTAACAAGCTTCAAGTACCTAGGTGCTATCGCCTCTGATGAAGGTTCAAAACCTCAGGTTCTTTCCAGAATTGCGCAGACAACAGCTGCTCTGGCTAGGCTGAAGTCTATTTGGAAATACAGCAACATCACGGTTGGGTCCAAGATCAAGCTTATGCGCTCCCTCGTCATGTCCATATTCCTATATGCATGTGAGACATGGACCCTAACAGCAGAATTAGAGAAAAGAATCCATGCCTTAGAGATGAGATGTTATCGAAGGATCCTGAAAATCTCATACTTAGACCACGCCTCTAATGCGGAGGTGCGCACTAAAATCCAACGTGCAATTGGACCTTATGAAGATCTACTCACCACTGTAAAGAAGCGCAAACTAAGGTGGTATGGTCAGGTCTCACGCTCAACCGACCTGTAAAAGACAATCATACAGGGTACAGTGAGAGGAAAGAGAAAACGAGGCAGACAGAAGAGGAGATGGGAAGACAATATCAAAGTGTGGACAGGCATGGAGTTTGCAAAGTCCCAAAAGAGCAACGGAGAACGGCAAAATGGAGAGAGATGGTCGCAAAGTCATCAGTGGCGCCCCTACGACCAGCGAGGTTACGGGATAAATGAAAAAAAAATGAGACCTATCTGATGTGTTCAAGTTCGCGCTTGCATTCCCACTCTTTGTTGTTTTGCGACGATAGTGAAGTGTGAAAAACTACGAAGTCTGATATTTGAATCGTTCGTAGTCAATTTACAAGGTTGTTCTGAAAATAAAATTAAATTGGAGAGAATTATTTATTGAAAGCTTGCAAGAGCTATGCTTAAACCTCTTGAAGACTAATTGTTTATGGCCTATGCGATCTTTGTATCAAACGTGAACTGGGTTTGTTCGTTGTCTTACATGGTTTGAATTCTGGGACTATTGCTTGTGACTGATGTGGTAGTCTCAATTCTGTTGTATCAGCATACTATCCCTAGACATATAGATAATGCACAGAAGAATGGTTAGCAATTAGGAAAATAAAGTGACTTTGACTAATGTCCTCGTCAAATTTGTGGCAAGCTGGGCACAAAATATCAATTATTATCCTCTTAGGTAGAAGCCTAAATATAAAATATTCTCAATAAAAAAGGCATAATCTTGTTCAAGAATAACCGTCCGATGTTCTAAACGTCACTGTGCTGCTGTTATTACCGTGTTGCAAGGTCAATATGAAGAACCTTGTATGCACATGCAGTCTGAACATCAAATCATGTTTGTAAATCGATAGGGACTTGCCCTACTTCAACAAATATCTTAGAAGGTTTTTCTCCGCCATTTCTGTACGATTGCCCATCATTCATAATTAAGCCGGTTGTATCACCACTTATTACATATCATTATTGTGAAGAACTATTTTTAAATGTACAATAACATTTAACTTTTGATTTATATTATTTTACCAGTTTTCAGAGACTTAGTCATTTCACTGTATTGAAAGCAAAATTCTATGAGAGGAAAATCGCATGAAACCTTTAACATGCGATATACATTGGCCAGAACTTTGGACAAAGGATAAATTTCCACCATTTGGATTAGTTCAGCCAGCATGTTACGAGCTGCCACTACCACGACGGGACAAATACGTTTCTCTTTCCTTTCTACTACTTGTACCATGACCATCACCACCATCACCACCATCACAACAACAACAACAAAACTAATGTTTGCTCCTCCTCTGCAGACTCCTCCTAATAGATGTTGTAGCAGCAGGAGTAGTGGTAGCAGTTGTTGTTGCTGTTGTTGGTGTTGTTATTGCTGCTGCTGTAACCAAGAATGATAGTATTGATAGTATTGGTAGTGTTAATAGTATGGTAGGTATTTGCAGCACTACAGTATATTCTCTCACTCTCTATCTCTCTCTCTCTCTCTCTCTCTCTCTCTCTCTCTATATATATATATATATATATATATATATATATATATATATATATATATATATATCACACATGCACACTACATTTGAAAGCACTGTACGGTAACAGGCTTTTGACAGACCCTTCGGTGCACCAAAAAATCACTTTGCTGTATCGATAACTCGTTATATCCCTACAATAATAATTATATACCTCTTCAGTGGGTATGAGAATTTACTTTGTACTAACCTACACTAATAATTATATAACTCTTCATCTTCAGTGGGTATGAGAATTTACTTTTATACTAAACTACAATAATAATTATATAACTCTTCAGTGGGTATGAGAATTTACTTTGTACTAACCCACAATAATACTTATATAACTCTTCAGTGGGTATGAGAATTTACTTTGTACTAACCTACACTAATAATTATATAACTCTTCAGTGGGTATGAGAATTTACTTTTATACTAACCTACAATAATAATTATATAACTCTTCAGTGGATATGAGAATTTACTTTATACTAACCTACAATAATAATTATATAACTCTCAGTGGGTATGAGAATTTACTTTTATTATAACCTACAATAATAATTATATAACTCTTCAGTGGGTATAAGACTTAAATTTGTACTAACCTACAATAATAATTATATAACTCTCAATGGGTATGAGAATTTACTTTGTAGCTTTACTACATTCCATGTGTCCGTCTTCACAGTAATAGGGTTTTACTTTATATAAATTTAGTAACATAATAATCTAAGAAACATGAAATATAATTTTCATTAAACTTAAGCGACAACTATTTAAAATCAAATCCTATTTTCACGAGGAAGCGTCGTACATGGGTAATCAGCCTTAATAATCTTTGAAAGTTTACATTGTCTTTCCTTGAAATGAGTAAAGGTTCAAACATGTCTAAGTGTCAAACAAGTTTATGCCTTCAGATTACATTCTTCTGGTTTGTAGTATTTATAACCCACAGACGAGCATGCAAAATATATGATATGAAGTATAATGAAGGGAGTTTGTAAAATGTTTGCATTAATTTGTAAGCAATGCGTATCCGTCTTAGTTTCTTTTACAAAAGCTATACACAAGTGGATAACTAAAAATGTACATATTTATTTTAGTAGTGTGCAAATACATCACGTTCTTAGGTGGTAATCAGGCGATGATACAAATCGCGTTAGATATCCTCTTTATTAAGTTTGTACATCATACAGACACACTGAGAACATTTGTGCAATAGGATGAGTTCATGCCAGTTAGAATGATTTATCAGGGGCTGCTCAAGGAATATCGTTTAGGTGGAGCGTAAACAAGTAAGCAAGGAGTCAGCGGGATGAAACCCCTGGTGAGGGACCAGGGGGCGAAGCCCCTTGAAGCTTTTGCATTTTAAGCGTTTCCATGGCATAATTTTAACTATCTAACTGTAAAGAAAACGTACTCTAGGAACGTTCAGGTTGTTTTTCGATCTTTTAAAAAAAAAAAAAATTTTTTTTTTTTTGGGGGGGGGGCGGGTGGATGGGCGCACGGCCTAAACTACACCCCTGGATCCGCCCCTGTTTACCCTTAGTTTGTGCAGATGTATCGCTTTTACATGAATGCGTAGATAAAAATTTAGCTATTATAAGGTAATTTAATTCTGGCTCAAGACAGAGATACACAAACAAATATCAGTGCATGAGTATTTGTCAAGGTAAAAATGACAATCAAGTGTAATTTATTTGAGGTGTATGACCTACATACAATGGGTAAACAAAATCTGCATCTTTTGATTCATTTTAACTAGTATTGAAGCTTGAGTTTTCCTTGACTTCGGTGGCTGTGGAAATTGGTAATTCAGAGTCTAATCCTATAAATTAATATAAAGTTACTCTGCAAATCAGCAAATAAATAACAAAGTTTGAACCTCAGTTTCGAATAAAAAATATTTCATCATTATAAATATTTCCTAAATGCATTGAAATTTTAAATATATCAAAAGTCTTTATCTCGAGTGTTTTTAATTTAAAATAATATTGTAAGAAGACTATCAATTCAAAAGGATTTATCTTTAAAGTTTCTGTACATTTTATATTAAAATTTATATACAAGGAACGAAAGGGCCTATGGCTATGGTTTTCCTAGAAACACTGATGATAATGCGCAGCTGAGAAAATCATCAATATAATGTCATCATCATTATCACAACTCCACCATGATCATTATTGTATTTTTTCTGGGTCAGGTTATGCGTTGGCCACAGCAGCATCTTAGATCCATCAATGGCAACTCTTTAACTGAAAAAGTCGAAATAATTCTATCATTTTACATCAAAACTTGAGTTTGAATATTGAATTCATTTCTTTTCAGGGCATGTTAAAACAATTCATTCAATTGGAACATACATTCTCCAGTATATTATTAATCCATTTATTTTTACAGAATAGACATTTTGCCAGCCTGCGACCAATACGTTAGTGATGGATACATGTTTTTCTTTATTTTTTATATTTCCTAACTAACTAAATCTTAGGTATTTTGAGAAAACGAAAAGCCGCACTGTTCTCGTTAGTGTAATAAAATAATAAGGATAGGTGAAGTTTCCTATATATAATCCAATAATACATCTACGCTTAACTGAATGTTACATATTCTTGCGCCAGTTTTCGACAGCTCTGAATACTGTCCTAAACCAGTTTGCGAACGAGTGAAACGTCATGTATCAAGTGTGCAAATAATAATAATAATAATAATAATAATAATTCAAACTTGTTTCTGGTCAGGTTTATGGAATTCGCAGTGGCTCAGTGATTGAATCGTTAGACTCCTGATCAAAGAGGGTGCGGATTCGATTCCCACCATCGGATCAACCAGAGTCTGCTACTTGGCCAAGACACTTTACTCTACTTGCGCGGTACAAAATAACCTTTAAATATTGCTGTACCGTAAAACACAAAAAGAAAAATACCCGTGTGTGAATACAGAAAATAATTTATTTTAAAAAAAAAACAAAAAAAACCAATACATGTTTCAACATTCGTGGAAGTTATAAAGACCGATAATTCATTTGAGGAGAGGCTTTGCATTGTGACTCAATTTTTTACATGCAATCCAAAAGTTCTTAAAATTGAAAACATACGGGACCACTTTATCCTTGTCTGAGTGTAAATTACAGAAAGCAATAACCGATTATCTACAGGAAACATGGCAGATGAGCTTCATGTCATTAATATATGGATTTGGATTCATGCTACATGACATTTTGATATACTACACAGACCGGTAATAAAGTTTGGTAAATACAATTGCACATATGGATATTAGATTTATCCACACACTATCCTTCTTGTTTCTTTTAAAGACAATAAAGAAACAATTTATTATTATTTCTTCTTTGCTATTTTTCATTTTGTCTAGCAAGAAACAAGAATCAACATTGGGTGAAATTTGCTTCTTTTTTTGCTTTTTTCTGGCAAGGAATCAAAATGCGTGATTTTTTTTTCTTTTGTCAGGGAAGAAACAAAAATCAGCATGGGTAAAATTTGCTTTATTTTCTTTTCTGCTTTATTTTCTTTTGTCTACCAAGAAACAAGAATCAACATGGGTGAAATTTGCTTCTTTTGTTGCTTTTGTTTGTTCTTTTGTCTAGCAGGAAACAAAAATCAACATGGGTGAAAGTTGCTTTTTTTTCTTTCGTCCAGGAAGAAACAAAAATCAACATGGGCGAAATTTTGCTTTTTTTACAATTAAGAAACAAAAATCAACATGGGTGAAATTTGATTTTTTTTCTTTTGTGTAGGAAGAAACAAGAATTAACATGGGTGAAATTTGCTTTAAATAAGAGACATTTGTCACAGTTTCTCAATTTGATTTTAAGACTAATAACTTAACCGCGAATATTTATAGTACAAAACATATAGGAACAATTTTTCATCAAACGAAATAAAACCTCAAAAAAGTCCAAAAGTATTTTTTATTTTTTTTTATTTTGAAGTTCGACAGACAGGGATAGGTAGTATTAACTACATATGAATTATGACTGGTCGAGTTTGTGTGTAACTTAGTTACCTAATCATATCAAATAATGTGCAAATAAGAAAACACCTACTGGCCAACCTCGTGGCTCATTGAATAACAGGCTTATTAGTTAGTTAACACGGACAGACGATCAATAAGGTGTTAAGCCTTACCTGTCAAAAAGGCTGAAATTTTACCAACATTTTTAAACGCGTACATTGTTTACAATAACCAAAATTATACCGAAACACCCACACCCACACCACATCTATACCTTAGGATTACTGAACAGCTTATAGCTAGTGTTTGCCGTACCTCACTTAACTGGTACTTGTTTCATTTGCTGTTCGTCTTTAACCTCTTATTATAACATGATTCAGTTTGTAAGACATGTCTTTGTTGAATATATCTGACAATTTCAGTAAAACATTCCTAGGATCGTCGTGATATAGTTTCCTACTGCTAATTATATGTACATGATGAACAAAATTGATACTGCATCCAGGCGTAGTGCCTGGACATGCGCATACGATGTTTTTGTACTATCTACAATGACTAAAAAACTATGATGTCGCCCACAAACAGTGTTTTTTTCGAAACAAAATATTTCTAACCAAATTTTATGTTAACAAACGTGTTTCAAAAGTAAAAAAGTGAAGCTTAAAGACATTTTTATCATCAGTATCAGTAAATCAACCTGATGTGTAATACTGTGTAACGTGAACAACAACCAATTCTCGTCAACTTCTATTTTTTCCTAACGTTGCCACATCCAATGTGAAATTATCCATACTTTACTAAAAGAATTAACAGAAAAATCCTACTAAACAGTCCTCTTAAGAAGAGATGTGAAAATATATCATATAATTGGAACGGGTTGTTCCTGCAACACTGACAGCCAGACGCATGATCGTTTAGACGTTTACCGATTCGGTAAACGTCTACAGGCAGTAAGCTAAACTAAGCCCTTTACACGTGTAAACGTTGCAAACTTACCTGTCAATCACTGTGTCAGTTTCACTATGTCATCCAAATTCAAAGTGAAGAAAAAGAGTACACGCTCCCTGTTATAGTGAGACCTCGGGTTTTAAAAATTTGCTACTTACATTAATTTTATTTTCGCGACGACATTGCAAAAATCGCGAAAATTGAACCAAGAGGAAATTCTTCGTGTTTAGTATAAGTTTTAACCCGGGCCTATATTTTCAAGTACGTTTTGCTGTTACAGTCTTACATGTATAGATGTCTTTTTTCTAAGATGTGTGATTACATACATTTATTTATATATTTCATTTGTTATATACATGTATATTATAGACCACCTGTTCGATATGTTTTTTAGGTTCACAAAAGTTTAACTCTGATTTTTATACATTTATGCGTTTATTGTTCACATGTAATTATTGATGGTGTCGACTTCAGAACAAGAAGTTGTTACGATTAACAAAGCTTCCCAAAAATCTAAAATTTCAAATCTGAAATACCGTATTATCTATGTTTTACAACATCAAGTTTTTCAAGTAACATTTCGGGGTATAAGATAAAACTGCTTAATATATTTGCAAATCAAAAGATGTTCTGTTTGTTGTAAATCCTATTCCCGTAGCAGATTTATTAATTCAGGAAGTTGATTGAAAAAGCTTCTTATTTACCTTCTAGTACATGCCAAACTCACTAACATGGGAACATTTATGTTCATATGTGACAAATTCTGAGGGACATGTAAAGCGGATTTGCTTTCAATTTTTGACGTTCAAGTATTTTGCATTACCCATCTGATATTTTTTAACACGCTTCCCGGTCAGTTTTGATGTACCGTCTTTACTCGCGTATAAACTGATACCAACATAGACTCAGATTCACCGTCGCATAATGTGCCGGCAGATCAGGGTCTATGTTGTTTCTTTTACTGATTAGTCCTTACAAACTGCATAGACTGAGATCTGCCGGCGCATTACGCGACGGCAAATCTGGGTCTATGCAGTTTTCAGCTGGTAGCGAGTTATACGCGAGCATATACAGTAATTGCCATTTTGTTTAAATATAGAGGCAGAATTTAAATGTTTTTTTGGACAGTATTGCCTGTGGGTTTGAGAGGTGCCAAATGCATGCTATTTCTGCATTTAAAAAGTCTTTTTTTGTTCCCTCCAGTATAACTTGTGAATCAAAGATTTAATATACCGGAATCTACAGTCTTTAAGCTAGCGGGCAATACTGCGGTAAATGAAATATTTGAACTTTTCGTGTTGTTTATCAATTAATTTATCGATCTATATATCTACTAACCGAACCTATAATTGCTTTTCCATCCAAAAGTTACAACAACTTTTGCTGTAACATAGCACTTTCTTGGCCATAAGTTTTCTTTATGATTCAAAGTCCTAATAGGTATAGCATTACAGAAGTCAGATAAAGACAATTATATGTCAAGAATGCAAGTAACTGGTACGTGAAAGAAAAGTAAAATGTATTAGTTAACTCAATGATTTTCATGCAAATCCTGGCAAGAATTATTATTCATCAGCATTAGAACAATTTAAAGGTAACCATTTTACTTCCATCAATAACTGACATGCTTCCGATTATAGCAGAAAGGTGGAGAATTATAATAAAGTGATACGTTACATTTTCTGCAATAATGTTCTGAAAAATTCGCCAGTAATGAGCGGTAAATATTCGTTCAGGTTTTCCATCTATGCTGCCACTGCGGTTTCTTATCTATGTTACTTCGTTCACCTATGCTGAAAGGATTAATGTAATCACTCGCATTTTAGTACGAATACATGTGTCTGTGTTAGGCGTGGGTAGAATAATTAGAGAACCGTTCGATAGAATTATATACAAATTAATCGGTAACATTGTCGAGGTTGATGAGAGGAAGAAATTATATTAGATTTAAGAACAATTTTGTAAGCAACCTTTGAAGTATTACCAAATATGAATAATAGTAATGCGCATCCGATCAAAAGGATGTGGAGTTGCCTCCCCTATAAATCCAATATTGAACCACTGTAGTGAATACAACACCGACTATGTGCATTTTCAGAGCGTGGGGAAAAGCATTCGAACGGGCCGGGTTTGCATCCACAAAATCACTTTCAGTTCTAAGTAAAATTGACCACAAGCTACATGATCTCTATTGTGTGTCAAAGTTACGAAATTTAAATATTCCTTAACCAATATATTATACAGGTATCAAGATTAGGTGCATATCGGACACATTGGATGGAATATTCCCAATGTTTCTTAAAATATCTGATATAATGCTATTTTGAGTCAAAAAGTATATCGTTTTTACGACTGTTCTCTAATTTCAACGTAATATATGAAATCGTTGAGATGTTAAACTTGCATATTTTGTCAACAGAAGGGACCAATAGTAGACAAATAAAGATACAAAGACCCAATTTCAATTAACTTGAACACTATTGTCGCAATTATTGTTCCCTCTTGGAATTGCCGATATTTTGTGGACTTTACCTAATTATTAAAAAAAAAGATAATTTAAACTTTCAACGTATTTAGAAGTGATATTAACACTTCTTTATTTTTCCTAAGTATTGGCTTTCAAATGAAATGGCTATTTGCCAGGTAGAGCAGAGAACAACAACGATTGAGAACTGCATCAGCTGTCTCTCTAGATTTCTTTGAGAAATAAATTATCGTTTCACTGCCAGAATTAGTAGCGATGATAATCTTCTGAAAAAAAACTCTTTAAACTCCGAAGAAAGTTTACAGAGATAAATTAAATATCAGATTTAACTGATTGTGTAGTATCATTCGTCTGTTGAATCGCTACAATATACCATTCCAATTTGATGATGTACTGAATCAGATCTTATTTCTATCACCATATATACCTGTATGTACTGAATCAGATCTTATTTCTATCACCATATCTACCTGAATGTACTGAATCAGATCTTATTTCTATCACCATATCTACCTGTATGTACTGAATCAGATCTTATTTCTATCACCATATCTACCTGTATGTACTGAATCAGATCTTATTTCTATCACCATATATACATGTATGTACTGAATCGGATCTTATTTCTATCACCATATCTACCTGCATGTACTGAATCAGATCTTATTTCTATCGTTTGTATCGCCAATCCATCTCCTAAGGCATACAATTAGATGTGCAATCGAATGAAGTTCCGGCAGATCCGTGTCTACGCTGTTTGCTTAAAACTAAAGTTAGAGCGAATAGTACAGACCTTGATCCTCTGACGTATTATATGATATGGGTGCGCTATACAAATAAGCGAGCACGGTTCCTTTCTTTCATCCATCACGATATGACCTATCTTCAGAAACTCGGTTTTTGTTTAATATCCTCTTTCGCAAACACACCCTAAAACATTAGCATAGTGACAGTCGGCAGGGGCCTGGGTGGCAGAGTGGTCTAAGGCGCGCTCGCCTTTATAGATCACTCTCATCTCTGTCCACGTGAGTTAAAAATTCGGCTCCACCAACGTGGGTATGTCTGAAAGCTTACCAATAGCTTCCTCCACTAAATATACTGGCCGCCATGTATAGCCTATCATGTGCTGAAAAATGGCGTTAAACCCCACAAAAACCAAACCAAACCAGACACTCAGTAGGTCACGTGTAAGAAATATTTATTTCCATGAAACGTAATCGAAATGGCTTGGGGATCTATTTCGACACAGATTGAACTGGAAGCCTGATCATCCCTGACTCAGAGTTCTGGAAAATTTCGTTCCAGTAAGACAACGATGGCCATAATCATGGCTACAAATATGTTTTACCTTTATATTTTATTTTAGATATTTTACAGAGTTGTAACATTTTTACCGTTTATCTGTTATCTTATAGTGCTTCATGTTTATGTTTATTTGGTATTTGGAAGGATTTATCTGATTAACTTTTTTGTGCAGTTCTTCGTTTTTAATTTTATGTAGAATGTTAATTGGCACCATATAACCATTACTGTTCTGATGTGCCTTTAAACGCCAATGCAGACATGACCACAATTAAATGTATATGTGATACATATACTCGAATATTATATACATTGTAAGCGGTAAATTACGACTATACATGAATGATTCCAAATATACCCATGGTGTGATGGTTTTGACTCTTCAGCAGCAAAGATTAATTAAAACAGGTTTGTTTTCTTATGTCCTTTAAAGTTGATTAGGCATTTATTTCTTCATATACATTTAGTATGTTTCTATGTATTTAGTATGTTTCTATGTTAAATTGTTTCATGTTCGTAATACGAATACTAACTCGCTAAGGTTATACAGAGTGTAATATCAAGTGTTACTCTCTATCTTTCTTCTTTCTTTCTTCAAAATTTATATTTTTCTTGGTTTATCTATCTCAATCCTTTTGTGATTATCAGACACACACACACACACACACACACACACACATATATATATATATATATATATATATATATATATATATATATATATATATATATATATACACACAGACACACACACAGAGGGGTTGATAGAAAAGTCTGAAAGAAATGCAATATCTTCTGAACAAGGCAAAAAAAAGTCATAATAATTCGCCCGTCTGAAATTGAAAACATCCCATTTAGGACACGCTGTCATTTTTAACTTGATGAAATCACAGGTTTAGTGACGTCATCTTTTTCTACGCCATATATATAGACGCGGTGGCAAAATGGCAAATGAGTCCGTTTTTGAACAGAGAATTATTGTAGCATTTTTTGGAAAATCCTTTACACAGATAAAGGCTGACTTAGTTGCTGTTTATGGACCTAAAGCGCTTGTTAAAACTGAAGACTTTTAAAGATGATATAAGAAAAGGTAATCCAAGGACTTTCAAAAGAAATAGTCCATTCTGTGGAAGTATGTGAAGGAAGACAGACGTGTAAATGTCCGTGATGTAGCAGACGATTTTGATATTTCATAATGAAGTGCAGAAGAAATTATGATCAAGGAATGCAAGGGTTTGTTTGCCCGTTGGGTACCCACATTGCTTTATAAAGAACAAATGGTTTAAGGGTAAATATCTGCAAGGAATTATGATACAGGTGAAAAGAACAAGGCTAAAATTTCTAAAATAAGATCATTACATGTGATGAAACCTGGATACTCGACTTTGAACCCGAGTGTAAAAGATAAAGCAGTGAATGAAGCGCACAAATCCACCATCGCTTATAATAGTATATATTTCCGAATCTGCTGGAAAGGTTATTGGCATCTAGGTCTTCAACACACAAGAAATAATTTTTAACCACATGGTAGCAGAGAACACCACAGTGAATGGACAGTATTCTGCCACTGTAATCAGATATAATTTGCGTGAGGATATTTGCAAAAGGTGTCCAGACAAAACTTAGCATTGAAACCCTAAATTACTCACCATACAGTCCAGATTTAGCTCCATTCTACTTCTGGCTTTTTCCAAAATTGATTCTTTATCGGAAAACCATTACAAAAGCAGAGAAAAACTAAAGGATGCAATTACCCGGTTGCTACGAATGCTGTCACGTGACGGGCTGCTGCACGTGTTCTGGATATTGGTCGCAAGATGGAAGAAGTGCATTAAGTCGAAAGGAAGTTACTTTGAGAAAGACTCCTAAAATTACTGTTAAAGTTAAATAACTTATTCTTGACAGCGTTTGTTATAGAACTTTTTGATCAACCCTCGTTTATGTGTGTGTACGGGCATTATTTATAAACGCATTAGAATAATAAATTAATCACACTTGGTTTCAAAACCAAAGCAAAACATACATGCGACAAGTCTAAAGTGCAAACACAGGAGGTGCTTTTATCGACATACCAAACGTATACCTAAAACAACTTTTTATACTAATTTTAAATCAGTCCTGTTTTAAGTATAATAAAAGAGTAAAGCAAATTGTTGAAGAAGTAGTAAATTGGGAAATCATTAAATAATATATCGATTGCTCTTTTCTTGAACCCAGTCAGAAATGACTAAATATAAGTAACATGTAAGTGTATACTCATATTCTCTTCATAGTTCTGCATCCACATACTTATTGAAGCGTACTAACTTAACAATTATAATAATGTACATCTTAGAACATAAGAAAACTGTCATGACTTGGTAACTGTCATGACTTTGTAATGAGTTTAATAAAACTTCATAATATTTAAGTTGCAGGCTATTTACCCAAAGTACCTGTCACAACTATTTTCCACACTTAATTTTAAGAAAACAACAACACTTCTCTTGTGTACTGGTGTATGTCAAGTAACCTGTATAACTATGTAAGTATGGAAATGGTGAATGTCAAGTGACCTGTATAACTATGTAAGTATGAAAATGGTGAATGTCAAGTGACCTGTATAACTATGTAAGTATGGAAATGGTCTTTCTTGTGCCATTGAATGTCCTCCAAACTGAATGCCGTGCACATCCGTGAATTTCTTAATGGGCAGACAACTCTTAGGGGTATTTTGTGTTTCTTAGCTTTAACTGACAATACAGTGATCACTTGTGAAACAGATGCATTTCCAAGCCCATATTTATTTAACCTTTGTCATTTTGGACATATTTTTCATCAATTTAACTTTTTGCTGAGAGAAAAACTTAAAATCAGTTATCTGAGCCCATTTAGACAGAAATACATCATGAACGTTTGCTATATAATTTTATATATAAAGAAATAAGTACATTCTGTAGCATAAAGTAAATGGGGAGGGTAATACAAATATACGTCATTATAATTATTATTATCTTTCATCTTTCATGATAATTGCATAATTTAGATATAAACAAAATCCCCAAGAAACTCATCATATACCCTAGACAAAATAGTATGCACATTAACATTAGAAATACCTGTAGTAGTTATCAGAAAACAAAATAGTATGCACATGAACATTAGAAATACCAGTAGTTATCAGAAGACAAAATCATTAGTTGTCTGCTATTTCAGTCTAAATATGCATCATTAAATTTTACATACAATACAACCATATCGACGCGTGACGCTATATATATGCATCATTAAATTTTACATACAATACAACCATATCAATGCGTGACTCTGTAGATATGAAATATTCAATACGAAAGGTCAACGAAAGGTCAACCATATTTGAAATAAAATTCATTGTCATAGATGGTAAAGAACAACCCATAGTTCTTTTATAAATTAGAAATACGCCATGTTATAAATGTATCTACTGCTATCTTTTTGAAAAACTCTAAGATTTTTATCTCATGGGCTGCATAATAATTGAAATTTTAAAAAACAAGTCATCCACGTGATTAAAGCCATTCATAATTGGCTTATAACAACTGTACATACTGAGCAGAGATAAAACTCAATCTCGTTGTTTAGTTTAACGAAGAAAAAAAAAACAAAGATGTCACAAATTGTTGCAATTATCACTTAAAAAACTGGAAAATCTGTTGGAAGTATATAAGTTCATTTGCATACCATTATTCACGTATGTGCAATAAAATACAAGCGCAAAGAAGAATTATTCACACTTCTATATGCACTACCGATGCCATAAACAATTTACTGAAAGCGAATTTCTCTCTGAATTATCTCATAATGCTAGCTCATTGACCTTTCTAAAACATACCCGGATTATGATTTGTCTATTTATAACCACTGTTGTCTAACTGTCGTAAATAAGCACTCTCCCAAATAATTAAAGTAATCAAACAATCAAAATATATCAGTATGGTATACTAGTGAAATCGCTGACTAGCAACGTAAACAAATCTATTAACCTAAATGTAAAGAGTTTACCAATTTTCATTTATGGCGGAACAAACTAAAATCCCCAATTGTAAAAACTACATGCTTCTTTTTCCAAGAAGCCATTGCCTCTAACTCTAATAACATATCGATCTGGAATCACATAAGATAATAACTTCTGCAAAATCAGTGCTTGAAAATTATAGTTAATGACACTAGTTACACTGACGATCACAATATTGCAAATCAGCTGAAACCCTATCATGTTACTTTCAATATCCCCCTAATTACATTAACTGATACTATTGATATTATCACTAAAATAGACACTAATAACTCCGCGCTTCTAGCTGGAGTTCACGCCAAAAATCTCAAAATGTCGGCTTTGTCAATTCCTTATTCATTGCAAAATGTAATTAACTGTAGTATCACTTCCAGAACATTTCCTGAGTCACTGAAATTAGCCAAAGTATTCGCAATTCAATAAGGTAATTAATAGAATGATCCATCTAACTATCGACTCATATATGTCCTTCCTGTACTTTCAAAACTGATTAAAAACATGTCAACAAGCATCCTTTCATATATCGTAATAAGTACCAACTCCTCCATAAATCACAACCAGTTTTCAGACACAAACATTCATGTCACACTATCTTGACGAAACTTATAGACCAGTGGCTACTAGCTATTGAATCCGTCGAACTTAATACAGCAATCTGCCTTCACATTAAAAAAGCATTCTATTTAGTTGCCCATTTGGTGCTCATTGGTAAATTATCAGCCTTTAAGTTTTCTTAAAACTCAATTTCTTGTTTCAATTTATATCTCGCCTACAGATTACATGTTGTTTGTACGGGTAAAAATACTTCTGATTCGCGTCATATTCTTAGCGGTGTTTATCAAGGCTCTATAATAAGGCCTCATCTTTTGTTGCTGTTTATCAAATACTTTCCTTTATATCCATTGCACTCTAACAATAATATTTTTGATGACGATTCTACATTTCACGCATGTGGTAAATCTCTCAACTCCATGGAACACAAACTTCAGATCGATCTCAACAATTTATCTGTAGGTTGCCAACAAAACAGAGCGTATATCAATGCATCTAAAACACAATGTATGACAATCGGAACAAGACAGCGCATCCACTGACATGGGCTTACTTCTCATTCTCAGTGGCTCATACTTGTCTAGCGTAAGGAAACAAAAACTATTCGGGTCTACATTGATCAACAGTTGTAATTCGCATATCGAACGCGTATGTGCAATGGTCGTCAAAAGAATTACTCTCCTGAATTTAATGTCAAAATTATTACCTTCCCAGTCGTATGAACTTTACTTTTTTGGATTCATACTACCACTGATAGACATCGCCTACACCATATTGGAAAACATATCGAATTATAATCTATCGAGAAGTGATAAACTCCAGATAAAGACAAATAACTTTGAAACTTCCTATTGTGTTACCAGCTGATGCTCTCAAGTCTATAATGGCTAACAATACAAAAACTTATTTTTTGTTTTAAAGCAATTATGACATATAAGTAGTTGAAGTGAGATTCAAGGAGTACTTGTAAGTGATTATTATTATAATATAACCAGTTAATATGTGGAGGACCACTTGGCAGATGGATCTTTTATGAACAAATGTGATATCCTATTATTATTATTATTATTATTTCTACGCCTTGTTGTGATGTATATTGTACCACATATTAACCCTCTCGGCGCACGTTCTTGGCGGATGATGCACACGAGCAGCTGGGTTTGTATATACAGATGCTCTTCTAGCGCTCCTTCCATTTTCTAAATTGCATGTCATGTGTGCGTAAGTGTGCTTATATATGTATATATATATACATTCTTGCTTTACCTAAATAAAAATTCTCCGTTTCTTATACACGTGCAATTAGAAAAATATGGATGGCTAGATAATAGTGCATACCTACTTTAAGCATTCACAAACATAGCCTCATCTAATATTTCAACGTAGCCTTACCAACGTGGAAATATCATCTACGTAGACAAGAACACTGTTTGTAGAAACATATCTTATCATAGTTTGTTTAGATCTTGGGGACACTTGTACCAATTAATTCATATCGGCATGTCCAGTAGAAAACTAGAAATGTGTCATGAAAGGGACGTTTTGAGATTTTCATATCTTTCGATAGTTGAAACTGTCACCTTTTAAATAGTGCATATTTTAGCGCTATGTTCAAAATGAAACAGTCACGTTTGTCTTTATTATGGTAGTAAAATATATTGGAAAGGTTACTTCGCAGTCAAAGACTTTACTTTAAAATCTAACGCGTCCTATAAAGGAAAACATTGGTTGTGTTCAGTATGTTAATATTGCATAATTAAAATTATAAAGAAAAGCGAAAGCAAATGACATTTAACTCAATTTACTTCAGTATTCCTTTAATGTAAAATTCAACTAAGTATTAAATGGTATGATCGAGAAAAAAAAGAAACACGATGACATGTTTGCTTCTGCAGCATGATATATGATACGAAATTCTATTTAGTGCCATGAAATTACTAGGATTAGTTTCCGACCGTTCTATTCCATGCTGGATGATACAAGACAGTTTTTATTTTTTGTACGGAAGAATTTGTGAACCTCATCCATTCAGGTTAATATGGCTACCCACATCTGATCGTCTTGACCTATTCACCAGTAAAGTCGTTTGTTGTTTGCAAATTCAGAAATTACCGGCAATGTATTTTTATTTGTAAGAACACAATGTTTATGACGTCCAATAACATGACGTCCAATAACATGACGTCCAATAACTACTCTTTTCTTAAAAGAGGCTACCAAAGCAACAGCAACAGAAAAAATAAGTAATAAATTTTTCTGTTAAATACAACTATTTCTGTGGAATCAACTTGATTTTTAAAAAAATCTGAAGCAGATACATGAATTAGAAAGAATGATACCAAAGTAGATCCTGTTCCTTTATTCTTAGTTTTCTTTCTAAAGATAAAAATCTACTGCACTCACTTAGCTGAATTTCAAATACAATGATAATGAATTAATAATACCCAAGATGTTTTTGTCTACAGTTTTTAAATTACTGTTATTCAGAAACACAGTTAGGTCAATAATTTATTTACTCGTGGCTTGGCATTGAAATACTCTAGTGAAGAAGATACGTCGCGAAAAAATGTTGTAATTATAAAACACCTTGATTATAAAATAATAAAATAATTCAGTATTTAAAGTTATCATGTAAGGGTAATGGTCATACGTTTTTTGACGTGTGCAAATGTTTGTCGGAGCACTCGAGAAATAATTTGAACCCTTATGTTCAAACCCCTCCCTCGTCAGTGGCAGATACAGGAATATCTTTTTTGGGGAGTGGGTGGGGGCGGTTTCTGTCCCATCGCAAGAACAAAAAGGTGTGTCAACAAGTTGAAAGCAGCAAAGATCCACTTTAATGCGCTTACATTATGTCGCAATCTCCTATAGATAATATCTAGGACTCGAGGACTAAAACTAGGTATTTTACTGGATTCGGTATTTGGACATAAACACTTTTTCAAAGCACTATAAGACATGCTACATTGTGTATCCTGTTCAAGATTGTTCCACGAGGTCACTGTCGATGGTAGAAAAGATGATTAGTAGAATTTAGTCTGAAATTGCAAATGGCCATATTATTTGAACGTCGAAGATTATAATTTGTTTGTTCGAACACAGAGGTAGGAAGTAATTCAGTGAAATAGTCACGAGTTTGCCTAGTTTAATTTTATAGAGTGTTAGTATTTTTGTCTCTTTAGTCTAGATTGCAGACTTTCCAACCCAGTTTCAGAATAGAGAGATTGCTTACTCGTGCATCTTGGAAGTCCTGTGAATATTCTTGTCGCCTCAAGCTGTAGTTTTTTAAGTTTTTCTGAATCTATCAACGAACATCCATTCCAGACTACACTGGCATATTCCAAGATGGGCATGATATAAGTTATATATAGTTTTAATAAAATTTGCCTGCGACGTTTGTAGTTTAGTTTTCAGAGATTGGCTATTCGAGAAGATGTTGTTTTTAAAATGCTATCAATCTGACAAGTCCATTTGATACTTGATGAAAGTAGTAATCCAGGATGACGCTGAGAATCCACATACCTAAGAACAGTATTTTCAAAAACAAGTTCAGGAATATTTGTTACTTTCTTGTTCGTGAAAAACATAGCCACTGTTTATTCTGGATTAAACTTTAAGAGCCATTGTTGGGACCATTTATGCAGTTTTATTAAATCATTATTCATGACTAGTTCTATTTCAACACAATAAGGGGATGAACAATGCAGAGATGAGTCATCTGCGAAGAGACGGGTTAGAGAGCTCATACCATCGGCAATATCGTTTACATAGATTAGAAACGAGAGAGGCGCAAGTGCGGATCCTTGTGGCACACCAGCATTTATAATCGTTTCTCGTGTATATGTATCATGATAAAAGGACCATCTATTTTCTATTACTTAAATAATTTTCAAACCATTTCATCAGATTACGTGAAACTGGATTCAATTATTGCCACATATTTCATCATTTCGTTCAGTTTAAATAATAAACCTTTGTGCCAGACCCGATCGAAACCTTTTGATAGATCACACAATACAATGGATGAGAAATATTTATTAAGCTGATGTGTATTGTCAGCTACATATTGAATATTGATATACAAGCAGAGGAGTATTTTTAAACACTAACTCCAACCTTGTATTCTTAAATAAATAAGAGAGCTGATCATTATGAACCAAGGTACGAGGGGACAATTTGTAATTTTACTGAATATTGTTATAAACATATTTATTCTGAGTGTAAATGTAGCACATATATCCTCGTTAGTTAATTATCCATTATCTTCTTGGTTGTTCTCCTGGGTATTATGTTTATACACATTAGTGCACATTGAATGAAGTTTACGAAATCTACCATTATTTGCTGATTAAAGTTACATTATATAGTTAATTATGCTATATTAATAAGTTTTCACTTTTTCATTTTGATATTGCTGAAACGGTTATATTAGGTTGGCAATACCTCTTAGTCATGACGTATTATTCTACTGTTCATGATGTATTATTCTACTCTTCATGACGTATTATTCTACTGTTCATGAGATTCTTCTGCAATGAGAATACATTGAATCATGTAAGGAAACTGTTTTGTCCTGAATAAAAGTAATACAAATACAGCTTAAATCATATACGATTTCCTTTAATTTCTATCTTTTCGTTTTGCTGGTAGAATAAATAGTATTTTTACAGCTATCTCTCTAAATATTTCTTCTCATCTTTTAAAGATTCTGTAGGAGAATTCTCAACGTCTGTGATTTCATGCTAGCTAATACTCCTTACTGAGCCATGAGACATTTCTTTAATGTAATACATCTGCACAACTGTGTCGCATGCCTTAGTAATGTAGGTTTTTCAGACATGAGATATGATTTCTATTATATCTGGCTCTATTCAGGTTTTCGTTTTATTTTATTTCATTTTCTGTTAAGTTTCTTGTTTTCTATTATATAAAACTGATCGATTTTGTTTAAGACTTGGAAATTGCCTCTATTTTATGAAAGGTTTTGTCAGACTTTCTATATGAATATGTGACACATTGAAGATTACAGGCGGTTTATTAGTTATGTATATTTTTACTTCTTCCATATTTACATTTCTACGCAATTGTGACCTATTTTCGGCTTTAATTACTTAATCCATTCTCCTCTGGTGCCGTCTGTAGGGAAGTAAAAAGTCATCTATTGATGGGATTGGTCTGTTGCTTTATGTCTAACGGAATACATGTATTATAAATCTGAGCAACATATATAAACTGAAATAATTTCATAGCTATTGTTCACTCCACCCATTATAGTTTAGATTTTCTTTCACATAGCCATGTATGGAATTAACGCAGACGTCTGTTGACAAATCGTTTGGAATGCTGAGTGAACGACATTAAAATGAGTTTGACATATAGTTAGAGAGGAGCTTATAAATCTTGGCTAGGAGCAAGGGATGATCGAACTGCGTCCTCGTGGCTTTTTCAATCTCTCCACAATTTACTATTTTCCTACATTTTTTACTATATTGTTTACAAAAGATGACACTAATAAATTGTAAAAACTGACTGTACATTAGTGCCAGTTTTATGTCACTGCTTAAATTGATAGTTATCATATGGAAACAAGGTTAAGAAGTTCAATCGTAGCAATAAATAAGTAATTAATTATTCAAAATAAATGTAGGCATTCTGGACAATAATAATAATGGTATAATCAAGAGTCTCAGATCAGCACGACTGAGGCAAACATTTTACATTCTAATTAATTATATGAGGCAAACATTTTACATTCTAATTAATTATATGAGGCAAAAAATTTACATTCTAATTAATTATATGAGGCAAAAATTGTACATTCAGATTAATTATATGAGGCACAAATTTTACATTCTAATTAATTATATGAGGCAAAAAATTTACATTCTAATTAATTATAGGAGGCAAAAATTGTACATTCAAATTAATTATATGAGGCAAAAAATGTACATTCTAATTCATTATATGAGGCAAAAATTGTACATTCAAACTAATTATATGAGGCAACAATTGTACATTCTAATTAATTCTATGAGGCAAAAATTGTACATTCAAATTAATTATCAGAACAAAGAAAGAACAAGGTGCTTCATATAGATAACTAGATATACATATAGATAATTAGATATACGTATAGATTACTAGATATACATAAAGATAACTGGATATACATATAATGATCAGAATAAACCCAATTATCATGACACAGTAAACTATCGAGACGCTTAACAATTCTTCCTTAAATTAAATGCACGATATAAGTAGGCCGCAAGAGCTTTAAATATTGCTGGATCATTACTTCTACCATAATTATGAAATTTATACAAATTATTTATAGAATATTGAATATAGTTTTAAGTCCTGTATATGTGGTTATTTTACTATAAAATGAAAATCTTCAATAACTTAAATATCACCAAGAACACAAGATCTACAAGATCCTCCCTTTGAACAGTATTTCTTCTATTTCAAAAGCTAAAGTATGACTCGAATATCTAAGTCTAGATAAAGCAACTCTAAATTCAAAAAAGTAAATATAATACAACAATAGTTTTCCCAATTTAAAACTCTTTTAAATCTTTATATAGCTATACATTTATTTTTTTCAATCCTTTGCGAATGCCAATTGTAAAACTCTATGTATTGTAATCTTTTTTTACAGTATGTGAAAACAATGTGTCATCACGTACAACCTGGTGTAACCAGATCTTACATGTGTCATCACATACAACCTAGTGTAACCAGATCTCACATGTGTCATCACATACAACCTGGTGTAACCAGATCTCACATATGTCATCACATACAACCTGGTGTAACCAGATCTCATATGTGTCATCACATACAACCTGGTGTAACCAGATCTCACATATGTGTCATCACGTACAACCTGGTTTAACTATATCTCACATGTGTCATCACATACAATTTGGTTTTAACTAGATCTCACATGTGTCATCACATACAGCCAGGTTTAACTAGATCTCACCTGTGTCATCACATACAACCTGCTGTAACGAGATCTCACATGTGTCATCACGTACAACCTGGTGTAACCAGATCTCACATGTGTCATCACATACAGCCAGGTTTAACTAGATCTCACATGTGTCATCACATATAATTTGGTTTTAACTAGATCTCACCTGTGTCATCACGAACAACCTGGTGTAACCAGATCTCACCAAATCCGGAAAACAGAGCTCATTTACATGAGTATCCGAAGTTATTCTTCCTATTTCATCAAGAAATGTCAACAGTTGATAAAATGTATTTCAGTTCTAGACCATACTTTTTTTATAATTCAATAAATTATAAAATTCAGTGAGGCCTCAGTTACTTTTCTTCAAGACAATGATGCTCCAATCTCAATACGTCAAACGAATTTATAGAAGACAAATTAATTAAAGAATTATCGCTCAATTATCCATGCCATTTTCTTCTCAAAATGACCTTGAATATTTACATTTGCTTAATGCAGACATCATATATTATATGGATATAACCTGAGGATAAATTTGTCATAGCATAATCATCAGTCTCATTTATGGGATTTAGGAAACATTTTAAAAAGGACAATGTAACCGCATAAATTTGTTACCCCTTAAAGTTTGAATGTTTACCGTTTCTTTTCATCTTTTTATTATGTATTTATTTATTTTTGGAAAGCTTATCCTTAGTTTTTGCTGAATTATTTACCGAAGAATTTTTTTCAACTTTAACACATGGATCAAAATAAGGTTTTCACTGTTACGTTGTAGGGTTGTAGGTGCTCGACAGTTACTTTCGCCATTTTTCATCTCAGAAAAGTAATTATCCATAAAATACTGTCATGTTGTTTTGAAACAATTCCATAGTATTCTGTGAATTAAAGATTAGGTAGCAGGTCTGGCATTCAATTAGTTGAAAAACAAAAACCTGACAAAAATGATAGAACATGACGACAATGATAGCCTCTGTGAATGATAGCCCTGTAGATGATAGCCCCGTGAATGATTGCCCTGTAAACGGTTGGATTGTAATGCTGATTCCATGATCCAACGATATTTGATCGTTGTTATTCAACACTGACTGTATCGTTTTAAAGAGAGTGTTTGATGACAATGGGGAATATTATGGACTTATGACCGGAAAAGGAAGTCAATAGGATTTCAGACACGACAAAAGTACTGTTAAGGAGTATGGGGTATCATCATCAGCAGTGCTGGATTACCCAATAGGCAGACTAAGCACGTGCTTAGGGCACCAGCAAAGCAGGAGCACCAAAAAACAAAAAAAAATGAGAAATTACTGTTTAGTATTGTTTTTATTTTGAATTACACATGGGGCGGGGGGGACACCATAATCTTTTCAGTGCTTATGGCATCTAAAGTCTTAATCCGGACCTGATCATCAGCTACATTTAGTAACGGCTAAATATTCCCTACATAGATAATCGTCCAGGCTAAAAATTACAACTGTTAGGTCTCTGACTTTTTTTATTTTAGTGATTGACAATTGCTCTAACTTAAATGTCACTCCGATAAAATCTGAGCAGACCAGTCAAACAAGAACCGAATTAAATGACCCACTTATCGGATTTAAAATTTACCTTAATACCAAAATATGATTGCAACTCTTTGAGGGAAATATTTTGTCCACTATCATATTCATCATTTTAGTTTTAATTGTCTGGGGGAAAAATTTATGAGGTACAAATTTAAATCAGCAACAAAAATAACTATACTGTATGCAAGTTAATTCTTTCAAAAATATAAAGATAATCCAACTATGAATTTCCTTCAAAACACTGAAATTTATTTCAAGGACACCCTCATTCTTCTTCACCCTTGATACTTCCCTGACTGACAACAATCTAACCTCTATCCAAATATGTGTTTGCTTCGTTTTTCGGCGATACCATTTTTATCTGCAATCTGACAGACCAATGTTAGTAACAAAATTTGTTCCAGACGACTACTGACAACTTCTCTAAATGGTCCCATCTTTACATATAGTAACTTAATATCGCTAATCAGATACAAATTGTCAACGTTTTTTTTTTTTTTGGGGGGGGGGGGTTCTGATTATTTATTAGCTGGCTCAGTTTAAGGACTAAATTATTTATTGGTGGAATCTAATAAAGTTCATACAGCCGTTCTTCTACTCATGATGTATATACATTGTTTTACTGGTTTTTAATTAATATTACGAAAATTGGTGTTGATATATGCTACGCTTAAAAAGGATTGATATGCCAAAACAAACGTAGTACAAAAGAGCAAAATCTACGGTAACCTAGAAGGTTGCAAATCAACACAACAATATATACATGCGAACAGACGTGAAGGTGAATTGTGTGTATTTTGTGTTAATTTATTCAAAACTCATGGAGAAAGTTTTATGGACAATTGCTAAAATGTGGAAGATTTGTTTGTGATTAGCAACCTTAACTCACATTCTATTAAGAAAGAGATCTTTTCGAGAAGTTAGAGGTATTATGAGATTACACGTAATAATTCTATCGCCGAAAAAGCGTACAAAAATGTATCACAAAAGAACTCAATGCACTGTAAATGGTCAAACTTATTATACGCTGATGTAACTTTCTACAAATTGTATCAAGTATTAAGCGCATTACAATGTTTTACATTTTGTTTGTAAATATTTGTCTAATTTTTATTGCAAACGTTTCAGAATATAACTATATGAATTGATAAGGTAATGAAATAAATAAAATCTACTTGCAGCGGTTCCTTTTTGGTCATTATATGGGTTTTTTTTCGACTAACACGATTCAGATTGTTTATTAAAGTTTGAAAATAGTGAATTTATTTTTAGTAATCTCTGTATAAAGTAATATTCAACATTTTCATGAAAACATAAATTTATTCTCCCCAAATCAGTACATTGATTTGATTTGCATATTTTAAAACCAGCGTTCGTGTATATATTTTAAATTCTTTTCAAGAAAATTGTATTTCATTGAAATATCCATAGATCATTCAGGATCCCTAACGATGGGTTCCCTTACAAAAAATCTTAATTTGAGATTGTGACATCACATAATTTTAAGGCTCTCCAAATGATGAAAGATGAAACGATTTGTGCAAAACTGTACATCAGGGTCTAGAAAAATGGGGAATATGACGGGGCGGAAAGGGAGGGGCCCGTACCGTTAGACAGATGAGATAACATGTGACTAAGTAAGAGATTTCCAGTACATTGTTTGTCACGTAACAAAAACTGTGATAGTCGCAATGGACAGACGCGAATGTGACAACAATCATCTGAAAAACAATGCACGTGTACAACCCGAGAGCAGACAATGTTTTTGGAAACTGCCACACCGCGATTTTTGTCAAAAACAAATAGGTGAACCGCACGATCTGGGTGGATCTTGGTAGCAAGAGAATGGTTTTATATTGCAATGGATACAACGAACACGCTCGTCCTAATAGTTACAAATTGGCATTGGGAGGGAATGCGTCTTTAAGTAGATTTGTGAAATATAAGCGTTTAATCAGATAAAAAGTTATGTTTTATATATTTACGTATAATATAGGAAAAGTTTAGAGATAAAACTTAAATAAATGCTTTGAAATCAATGAATTTCGCACTGCTTTGTGAAATTCACTTTTTCCCATTTTTCTTCTGCAAAAGTTTTATAGGAATCAAACAGACCCATAACGAAAAGTAATCGCATTATACCAAGATTAATACGCATGCCTTCTGTCTGGTTTTCTAAAGCTATTGTATGTTTCAACGTACACTTTCTATATTTGTATCTGTCGTCACTTTTTGTTGTAAATCATAAAAATGACTTCAATTTCATTGAATTATATAGATTTATTTAAAACGTTTGTGTCAAGCTGGCCACATGCTGCTACATATACAGATGAATTGTCTGTAAATATCGTCTTTCTGTTATAAGCGCTACATGTCCAGGACACTTCTGTCATTTACAATAGCCAAATAGAACTGTTCAGTATATAAATATGGAAAATAGAAAAGAGACCTCAAATTTAGAAATCTCATGTAAAATGCATTCAGAAGTACTAATTTTGTAATTTGTGTAATAGGAATTGAATGTAGTTGTCATTAAGCCATCTGATCCTCCAGCATACTGTATGTTATGAATCCATCTGGCCCTCCAGCATACTGTATGTTATGAATCCATCTGGCCCTCCAGCATACTGTATGTTATGAATCCATCTGGCCCTCCAGCATACTGTATGTTATGAATCCATCTGGCCCTCCAGCATACTGTATGTTATGAATCCATCTGGCCCTCCAGCATACTGTATGTTAAGAATCCATCTGGCCCTCCAGCATACTGTATGTTATGAATCCATCTGGCCCTCCAGCATAAAAGTATGTAAGTATGTACAACAGAACAAAACTTTATTGAAGGAAAAAAAATCATATTCATGGCATATATATATATATATATATATATATATATATATATATATATATATATATATATATATATATGTTTAAGTGTGAAATACAGAAACTTATTCGCAAAATAATTTTTATATTTTATTCATTCCTATATTTTCACATGTGAAAATTATATCCTTATATTCACATGTGAAAATATAGGATTTCGCATCATGCCATGCCTCGCTTGATTGTGTGCCCCTATAAAACTTATACCTGCAGCTACAAAAACGAGCACTTTGTGAGCTAGAACAAATAAATAGAAACTGCATTACATTTCAGGCATGGAAATTAATTTTTGATGAAGAAATTCGACTCGACGCTGTTGCCGTCTCTATGAAGTTATTTTCCCCTTACTTCCTTGATAACAATGGTAAACCCGCTATGATGCAGAACCAAATCGGACTTGCTTTGCGGTCAGATGTGATCAAAAGTTTTAAAAATGTCAAAAATGTAATTTACTCCTATATATTAGGTCATCCCAATACTACCGCTCTCTTAAGTCACTGATATTTAAATGATCAGTCTATGAAAGTGAAGTGAATTTACGAAAAGGGGGGGGGGGGGGTGTTGTGTTGTGCTGAAGAGTGAGTTTAATCTTTCACGCTTCGATTCTGGAGCAAATTTGGTATATAATAAATAGAAAAGTTTCCTTTCCTGCGTAAATACCGGATATATTTCATCTTGTGGTACAAAAAACGATATTTTTTAACTCGTGGCATCGCCACTCGTTAAAATATCACGTTTGTACCACACGATGAAATATATCCGGTATTAACGTAGGAAAAGAAAATATCATATATATATCATATGAGTCAAGTACAATCAACGTTCTATTATATACGAAGCCACCATGGTGTAATATAAATAATCAGAGAGAGAGCATGGAGTTTCTAAAAATTAAATTTCCAAGGAGTATATAACGATAATTGAACTATCAATAATTTAAATGAAAACGCTTTTGATATATTTAACTTAATGTATAAAAGAGTCGCAAATGGCTGGATTGTGAAATCAGAATATGCAGCTGTCCAGGCCTCAGTTCAGTTTCTAATTCGTTCATAATGTTGCTAACAGATATGCTTAAATTTTCCACTATTATTTTATTTTTATTTGTCATTATGTTGATATTTGAAAGTATTCGGACGTATGTAATAATATTTTAAAATCAAATTCTGTCTAGCGTTCACAAGCAATTTAGACTCAAAGAGGTAATGGAATTCTTCACCCAAAACATTATTCTGATATTTGGTACATTTTCTTTCTTTATATGAAATGTTATTCCACCGACCAATTTCAACAGGTAAGATAGGTAAGTATACTTCTTAGGAAATTTGATTAAATATTCTTCCAATTGGATACCCGTTTTATAAACTTAAAATTTTGACATTTGGACGATGTTTCTAAACAGAGAGCCAACCTTGTTTGTGTTGATCTAAGAGGGCCGTTTTTATATATATGTCATTAATCCATCTGGTCCACGAGCATACAGGTATGTACGTACCGTTATAAAATGATAATATTAGCAATATTACACTTCAAACAAATACAATGAAATATACTGCAAATAATAATAATAATAATAATAATAATAATAATAATAATAATAATAATAATAATAATAATAATAATAATAAACAGGATAGAGAATATTATGTATACAAAAAGTTGATGTAGGTTTCGTTGTAATCATCTGAGTACGAAATCCACATTTCGGACATACAAATAGTCATAATCATGAACAGAAAATGGCGGCATATATTTCAAAAAGATGGATGAGTTCATCAACCTGTTGAGAAAATTTACTGAAAATGTTTCTGCTGGTAGTCAGAAGATTTCTGCTTAAGCCATATATTCAAAATGATTTTAACCATCGTTTGTATCTCTCATTATTCTTTCTATCCAACGCTGAGGCAAACGCATATTTTATTTCATTGGCATGACATATTTCAGAAGATTTTGAATTTACTTTAGCCAAGAAACGTTAATGTGACGACGGATCAAAGTTAAAAATAACATTATATAATATTTAGTGCATTGGGGCTGTGTACAGTGAATCCTAGGCAGATACCAAAAGTTGATTTTAAACAACGATCATTGAGATCCAACATAAACTGACATTTGATTTATGAAGGTGCTATATGGTAATGTGGAAATGTGGAAATGGCCATCCTAAATCTGGAATGCGCTACAACACAATGGTGCTTTGCTGGGTAAATTGATCTTAACAACGCTGAGACACAAGGTAAACCCGGTCACTGCCGTTATTCGTCAGTTCATCCGCAAGTTTACAACACGTTTAATTTGAAAAAATACTAAATATAGCTTCAATGTTAAAAGCAAGAATTGGCATATCTGTTCTACAATTTTATTTTAATCTGCGTATGAAAAGTGGATGATAGATACATATATTAACAAAATACTCAGAACAATTTCGTCAAAATGTAGTAACTTTTGAAGAGATTTCACGCGGTGTTCAGGCAAGGTAGAGTTCTGAGTAACACGGGAAGTAGGTAAGGAAATACTGGACTTGATTCTATTAGATTAGGCATTGAATCTTGTTAGGTTAATTTCTTTGGTCTTTCAACATGTAACAAGAATCCGATATATCTCTAATTTTACAGACGATTTGTGTATACGTGGCGACGTGGCTGTTTTCCTTTGAATCCTTCTATCAGTTTTCTTTGATACGTATCTGCGGTGGATTACCTGGACAGGAAGAGAGAGAAAGCTAAAATATAATCTTTCTACATTTCTATGCAAAACCTACCTACTTCCATGACATCATCACAACAACAACAACAATAATAATAATAACAACAACAACAACAACTACTACTACTACTACTAATAATAATAATAAAAAAGGTGTCGATAGGAAGCTCTTGCATAGTCTTTATACGAAAGGAATTTTTTTAAAATATAAATAAATAAGTAAAGATTCCTAGCTTGATAAACATATACATACATACATACATACATACATACATACATACATACATACATACATACATACATACATACATACAGACATACATAAATACATACATAAAAATCATTAAACATTGATATTTTTAGATTGGAAAAATTAATGTATGTAGCGGACATATAGTTGGTATTCAAACTATCGGATTTTTTTGGTAGTATTTAAATGTCAGTGAAGAAACTAGGGATGTTGGCCCTACTTTCAGATATTGGAAATCGTCTTCAATAGGTTTAACGTCCAAATTAGCAGGTATGGATGCATTAGGAACGCTCTGGTTTTGCTACGTAGATTAAATGGCCATTTGTTTTCGTGCTTCCCACAAAAGTAACAATTTGGGATTAAGGTCTTGCCGTTAAAATAAAACATCTGAAGTGAACCAGACGTTAAGCGCTCAGTCCACATTTTTGCTGTTTTATGGCCTCTTTTTGTGGGAAAGGTTGCGCTGATTTCGTCTAGCTATTAATTTAGTGAGAAGCAATTAATCATATTAAAGACTTCAATCAGATAGCCCATATTACTTTCTACCCCATGCTGTACTGGCAATTAGTTCACAAGCTACCTAATACTCAGATCACTCAACTGGGCCGACAGTGATAAGAGAACACTTCACCATTCACTGTCAGGTTTTATTTTCCTTCTCGAGCTAGTGGTCTAGTTCAAATACCTGCAGCTTATATCTGCAGTTTATGTTCTTACATCTGTTTCGACGATTCTATTTTTATTTCGGAGGATATTAAAAAAGTTATGAATATTATTACGCTGTATCACAAAGTTCTTTATTAGTGAACAATACGTCAGTGCATCTCCTCAAAGTACTACCCATGCACCTCTACACACTTTCTCAGCTTAAATATCCAATTATTAAATGCCATTTTGTATTCACATTTTTGTATGTTGTGCATACTCTGGAAATTTGCACTTCCAACCTCATGGCGGCTTTCAAATCGTCTGCCCCTCAGCGAATCTTTGAAACGGAATTCAGCCAAAAATCACTTGGAGTTCAATCAGGGTTGTATGGATGATGTGGCAAAGATTGGATGCTGTGCTCATGCAGAATGTCTGTCACGATGGCGGATTTATGCGCCTGTACGATGTCATGGAATAGATGGATACCTCTAGTACAGGTGTGGTTCGGTAGTGTTTCGCAAATTTAAGCAGCACTGTGGTGGCATAAAAATGTCCAGTAACGCTAGCAGAGTCAGGCACAGGTACTTGGTCGACGGGGCCCTTTGCACCGCAAAATAACGTGTATAAAACTTTCTTGGCAGTCCGACTACGTCGAGAGATTTGTGGTCTCTGCTCGCTTTCTCCTTTCTCCTTTATTTATTTTTGTTTTCTCTTGAGTCGGGTTGAAAGGGCAGATCCATGTTTTCATCACCGGTGACAATCTCATACAAACGTCTTTAGTCTTTTCATATTTGGCGAGTAGCTGTTTGGCGATTTAAACCCAAGTCTGTTTTTGATCAGCCGTCAACAAATGCAGAACCCATCTTCCACAAACATTTCTGAGTTTCGAATGATTCTTCAGTATAATAAAAACAGCTGACGAATGTTTGCCTGTGATAATATAAATATCTTCCACTATGTATCAAGCATCTTAATCAATTTCTCGTTTCAGAGCAGCCACTTCCCGGTCGCAACTCGCAGAAAACTGTCTTCCAGAACGTGAGCCATCTTCCAACAATTCGAGCCCATCTTTGAAACGATGAAACCACCTCAAAATGGTATGATATGTCAGCCAATTGCATCCGTAAGCTTTATCCAAGTCGGCTATGATATCAGTCATAGAGTACCATAAGAGCACCCGGATTTTACAGCATGCTCTTTGTTCAGTACCATAATTGTTCTCCTTCTCCGACATGTTTACGACACTGTCATTAACCTATATCACGTCACACGCATACATCGTGTCCGGCGCGCTGTACGTGCAGCTGCAGATCATTTTATAGAACGTTATTTTGCATATCGATCGGCATTACATTTATTGACAGGTTCAAAGAAACAAAAAAGGTATAACAAAATATTAAGAACTTTTCAAATACCCCTTGTACATTGCCATCACTCACTCGGTGCAAAAATAGTACAAAGATTTTTCCATCGGCTTGTTTAAGTGTATATATTCAATCATAGTTTTAACAATCTACTCTGCATAATGTTGGCATGTTTGCATGCTGATATAAATGCATACTGGAAATTTTAGACCCAATTGTCGATCTGTTTGATTACTCCTTTTCTGGCCTATCTGCAGGATAAAGGTCGTAGGTAGGTCGTAACGAAAATATTCTTTACATCCTTTGAAAGCAGTAAATAACAGCTACGTATGAAGCTTTGATTGAATTGTATTTTCAAAAAAAGAGTGGGTTAATTATACATTTAGAGAGAATATAAATTGCAAGGCGTCTACAGATATAAATTATATTAATTTTCCAAAAGTTAATGCAAGGTGCAAAATGAGGCACATTTCCATAATATTTTCCTGATACGGATGAACCCCAAATGGATTTTATGATAGCAATTTAAGTTTGAAACTTTCTAAATGTAGATTTGTTTAAATAAGTTGGCATTAATTTTATAATTTATCTATACCACAAGCTAGAATTAAAGATATGAAGTGACTAATTAAATGAATAATAGTTTTGTAGTTCTTCAAACTATCACTAGTTTTTAGAAGCCTACTTTACCAATTGATGCAGGTGTGTCAATAAGAAGTAACGAGGGGCACTTACAAAATGTTGTGATGAAGGCATGACGGTAGTTCATTAAAAAAGCCGTATACGTCAGCAGTTATTTTACTGTCTTTATTCATCGAAGGAACTACCCCTATTTTCGTGGATAAATCTACAAATGGAAACGATGTTTTAACCTATCTTTCATTTCACTAATTTTTAACTTTTAAATGTTAAATATAGCAAATGTTGATCGAATTTGTGCATTGACATTGATTTGCATTTGCTGGCTGATGATGTTGTTGAATGTTAAAACAATTTTTGAAAGTAAAGCTGTACGCTTTACCTAACTAGTTTTGGAACGACATAGAACAAAAATATGGGATCATATCAATATGATAAATATACCAGATTTGATACAATACTGTACACCTTATTTCAAAAACTGTTAGCCTGTTATTTTTTAAAATATATTTGGACTTTCGATATTTAAGCTGAAATTTTACTCTATTTCGGCACTCAAAGAAAGCGGATGCGTCCTTCAAAGCTATGATAACTTGTCTGGCTTTGGTCAGCAAATGTATGATCACGATTTGAAGCAGAACACAGACGTGTCATAACTGTTATCATAACACTCAGTCTGCATCGGTGTTTATTTGCTGTTCTTTGCGCAGTAATTTTATTTACTTATTACGTTATTAACATTTAGCCCTTAAACGACTTCAACACTTTATCTCTACTGATCCTGGAAACATTATGTGACAGAACAAAATACTTTTAAGCTTGCACATTGCCTCTGATTAGTGGCGTATGTGTAATTAGTGGCGTGCGTCTATAAGGGGCGTGTGTCTGATTGGCAGCGTACGTCTGATTGGTGGCGTATGTTTGCTTACTGCTATGTCTGATTGGTGGCTTATGTCTGATTAGTGTCGTATGTCTGATTGATGGCGTATGATTAGTATGTCTAACTGGTGGCTTATGTCGGATTAGTCGCGTATGTCTCATTAGCGGCGTATGTCTGATTAGTGACGTAAGTTTGATTAGTAGCGTGTTTTGGATTGGTGACGTATGTTGGATTGGTGACCTGTGTCGGATTAGTGGTGTATTCTGATTATTGGCTTATGTTTGATTAGTGGCGTGTGTCCAATTAGTGGTATATGTTGGATTAGTGGCGTATATCTGATTAGGTGCGCATGTTACACAGATCATTTTTACTGTATCTTGAAATTGTTTTGCTACATTAAACAACTGGAATTTTAATCTGTGCTATTTGATTATAAGTAAATGATTATCTTATTTATGCAATATATTTTTTTATCATCTCTCATGAGCAAGTGCTTTCATTATGTTTTCTTTGTCTGACAAAAACAGATACCTGAAATATCCAGATTTGTCCACAGACACAAGTTTTGCAGCGCATACAGAGATATTCTTTCGTTTTTCTGTAACAATGTTTACAAGTTGTTTTTCTGTAACAATGTTTACCAGTTGTTTTTCTGTAACAATTTTGACCAAATGTTTTTCTTTAACGATTGTTACAAGTTGTTTTTCTGTAACAATTTTAACCAGTTGTTTATCTGTGACAACTTTAACCAGTTGTTTATCTGTAACAATGTTTACCAGTAGTTTTTCTGTAACAATTTTGACCAGATGTTTTTCTGTAACGATCGTTACAAGTTATTTTCTTCGCTTATGTTGCTACGTATTATCCTGTCCTTCCTAGGCCAGTCGATAGGTGACGACTGAACTGAATGTCTGTGGGTATGTCACTCTATCTTTCGAAAACTCATATTTATTTAAATTTATATAATTAATTCATATCATTATGTTAGTTCAAACACATTTTATTTCATAAATTTGTAGTTGGAGATTACAAGATGTACAATATAGAAGGTAAAGGATTAGAACGAAAGTCAATGGCTTTTAATGTTCTTCTCCTTTGACGACACAAAAATTTTAAATATATATGAATATATGGCGGACGATATTAAGTTTTAATGACAAAACAATTAAATTATTGAATAGTAAAAGTGAATAGTCTCTTGGGTAAACAGTAGCATTTATCCAAGGTATGTAAAGCAGGAGGACGAACAACGAGGGAGCAGGTGAGAGACGAGGATAAAGGAAAGAAAGAAATTTAAAGGAGAAATTGTCAATTAAAATGTGTCGAACATTGTGTAGAAAGTTGAGAAAATAGGGAGGAAAGAAAAGGGAGGAAGAAAAATAAATAAATAAATGGAATGGATTACATTATTTATTGAGACTCGTCAAACTGACTCTATTAACAACTTCAAAAGCATATTAAATAATCATGACACTCATATTCCCAGACACCTTTATTGAGGTACAAGGAATTTTAAAATTATTCATGCCAGACTTAGAACAAACTGCAGTTGACTTAATCAGCATTTATTATTAAACAATATAATCGGATCACCTCCTTGTAGATGTGGATCTGTAGAAAGTACACAAACACTTCTTTTCTTTCTTGCATTTATTACCAAGAACAAAGCATCAAACTGTTTCAATCCCTCACACCATATGATAATTTAAATTTAAATACCTTCCTGTATCGTGATACAACGCTCCATATGAAGTAAACATTCGTATTTTCGATGCCGTTCAAAAATTGATTGAAAAGTCAAAACCATTTACTTAAGCGCACAAATTACAAACACGCATGCACTTCCACAGGTCATGAATAGCTGTGAGCAGCTATTTCCCCTATAATTTCCCCAAAATGATTCGCAATCGCCTCCGCAACGACTCGGTCCAGAAGGAATTATTGTTCACTCTTAATCTTGCTTTTTTAATCCATTTTTATTTATCCTTATGTTCAAAAGACTTTAACATTTAGCTATTCATTACATTATTACATTGGATTCTCAGGATGGTTCATGCTATTTATTACATTATTACATTGGATTCTCAGGATGGTTCATGCTATTCATTACATTATTACATTGGATTCTCTGGATGGTTCATGCTATTTATTACATTATTACATTGGATTCTCAGGATGGTTCATGCTATTTATTACATTATTACATTGGATTCTCTGGATGGTTCATGCTATTCATTACATTATTACATTTTATTCTCTGGATGGTTCATGCTATTCATTACATTATTACATTGGATTCTCATGATGATTCATGCTATTTGAAGGTTGTTCCTTGTGCTCGGTTAAATAAACTCTGAGCCCACTGCTCCAGCTAAATATATCATTTTTACTGTTGTTTATTACATTATATTCCTTTTTTCAATTTTGGTAGTCCACTACATTTTAGTCTCTCCCAAACTTCACCACATCAAATTTCAGTATGTGATTAGTATAGAATGTTCTTTTAGACTGCCTTGAACAAGTACTCAACAAATTTCAGATTTATCAATTACTTGACGCTAGTAAAATCACGCACATTATCACTGACAACATACCTATTATCGACACATTATCACTGACAACATACCTATTATCGACACATTATCACTGACAACATACCTATTATCGACACATTATCACTGACAACATAGCTATTATCGATTTTTTTTCCTTATTTGAAAGGCTTTAGCTAATATACACATTTTTCCTGACGTCCAATGATATGACATCGTTGTCTTTTTGACCATTATGTCTGAGCGCTCCTGAATAATTTTAAATATTTTACAATTGATGTATTGACTGCATCGTCCTCGATTCTATGCCTTCTTATAACAGTCCATCTTCAGTTATAACAGTCTATCATCAAGTTGTCCTCTTTTTAGATTTTATTGATTGTACTTTTCGGCACAATATGAAACAAATGCGAAAGATTTTGCGTCTGATGCACACACATGAAAATCTCAAACCAATTGATTCTATAAGGCAAACGTATGCTTCTTATCAAACATGTCTTTTAGAAATCGGCATTACTATTTATTAAGGTAAGCATCTATCTTCTAAATGAGAATATTTGATCTGTGTTTTCGGTTAAAACACAAAATAAATGCTTTTGAGGAATGTGTCAAGTAGTCTCAGATGTTTTCGTTTGTACACACATGAAGAAGGTAAACAGATACATTACTGAGTAAATTATTCCTAAATTAAATATATCTCTATAATAGCACTATATTTCACTTCTATACTATCTCTTTTAAAAGTTCGGCGTGTATAAAATAAACTTTAATAAGAATTATTAGTGCAACCCATTCAGTTACCAGAATAGTATGATTCAATATCTTGTTTTAGTTCTCTGGCATATACAAAATATTTCTATGAGCCAAGCCAGTCTCTATTTTCTTGTGTATAATTTAGTCAAAAAGAAGAAGACAGGATGAATTTTAGCTGAGAATTTGATCTTAATACAGTCTATTGAAGTTTCTTTTTTAAAACGATTTGTTTCTGCACCTCATAACTTTTTGAAGTATGAAGTAGAGAATAACGCCTTACTTATAACTTTGGAAAATTTCGAAACCTGAGAAAGTCTGGATCTTTGAAAGGATAATAAAATTGATCTCATTTTTTTAAACAAAAACATAAGACCCAGAGTATTCCTTGCCCTAGTACCAGTGTTTAATGCAGGAGCTAAATGGCGTGAAATGACTTAGAGCATATCAGACTACAGACCATTTATTCACATGTCTACAGAACTGGCGGGTGTAATCAACACAAAGAAGACACTCTAGAAAATGTCATATAAAAACGTTAAAACTGTTTACGTTTGTTATCAGAACTGCATTAGATTGTTAAACGACTAGAAGGCTTACGACAGAGATAAACATATTATATAATAAGGCATTCTTCCAGCAGATATGTGTATGTTCGATTATCATTTAACGTGATCTTCCATTGTGAAGTACCTTTCGATAATATATTTCGTCATCTTGAATAATGTGACAATACATCGTTAAACATACAAATTTTCATCTTTCTGCACTTGAGAATGACTTGTTACACATAAATAACATTAAAAGCTACTCTGGGAAACAGGAAATGTATCTCAGAGATTGGAGTGGGCAACTCACTTCTACGTTTAAACAGCTGCACTGAGAAAGTGTTGAAATGTTGGGCAACAGGAATACATTAATTATGAATAACAAAATCTTCCGAAATATAATTTTATTTTTGCAAATATAATCAATGTTTGTATTTATGTACACCTTTAGTAGAGCGAAGAACAGAGTGATAATTCATATTTGCTTACCTGAGTTATGTATCTTGACTACATGGCGTGATATGTGTCTGGAAAATGACTTAATAAGTCAGTAATCTCTAAACGGCACTTACAGCATTAATCACAAATAATTTAATGAGTTCTTTGTACATCTGGATTTCATAACTGAATACACTTATAATACTATGCACATCACTACCACCAAAATACCACAGCAAGAATGATAACATCAATTACTACAGTTTCTTATAGTAATATTAGTGCGAAGCAGGATCATCAACCATCCTGGTTACTAAAACTGTCACCACCACTATAATCATCATCAACAGTAGCATCATAAGCATCATCATCACCACCAACAACAAGTACAACGAAACAGTAGCTCGGTTAAGTCCTCTCTAAGATACGTAATTTGTCTTTGAATCGGTCCCTGTACAGTGCCAGAACATCAAATGGCTCTATTTCTTATGCTATACGTTTAGCAGGCAATTTACTTACACTTTTGTAGTAATTTAGTCTGAAATCTCCTTTTTAAATATCCTAATAAACATTAGATCATTTGCAAAGGTAATGAGGTATATAATCTACTCTGGAACCGGTCATGTTCAAATCTACTGAGTTTTGCCACACCTGAAATTGCCTATCAGCAGCAGTCATTTTTTGCGACAGCGTAATAGAGGTTTTAATGAAATAGCATTTACTGCTGAAACGAAAGAATGATGACATTCTATGTGCATTTTAAGAGATCAGGTGTGGATTCTAATATGTTTGACACAAGACTCCAGTTTAAAACCGAGCGTTCCTAATAAACCACCATCCCTGTCTTATTCAGATACAATAGAACACTATCTCGATGCTTGTTACAAAAATTGTCGTAACTTGATCTTATTATTATTATTATTGTTGTTATTGTTGTTGTTGTTGTTGTTGCTGCTGTTGTTGTTGTTGTTGTTGTTGTTGTTGTGTGAGAACTTGTAGGATAGTTTACTCCAGTTGTTCCCACTAAAATCAGTACGATATCTGTGTTTGTTTGCCAGATACTTCTAAGTTCTCTGGCCAGATCACCGTTGTATACTTTCTCTGGTTCCTTGTAATGAACGTGAGAATCCCCTATTACGTCTATGTCCATAATGCAAGTCAGATTCTTTTCTTTGTCAACCAGTACTATGTCTTGCCTCATGTGTTGTGTACTGTGATCCGTCTGGATGTCGAAGTTCTTCGGGAGTTCCACCTTGCTATTTTTAGCCACTTTTTTCAGCCTTATGACGATACCCTCTATGCACTCACTTCCGTTTTGCGAGACAAATGTCAGTGTACCGCAGGGGCTAGCTTGTCATGCCGATTTTTAACTGTCAGTGTACGGCAGGGGCTAGCTTGTAATGCCGATTTTTAACTGCCAGTGTACCGCAGGGGCTAGCTTGTCATGCAGATTTTTTTCACTCACACTGGGTTAGCTTGCATCACTGATATAATGAATCATTGATCGTCTTGTCTTTACTCTTGTACATTATCATCATCATCATTCTTCTTCTTCTTCTTCTTCTTCTTCTTTTTATTATTATTATTATTATTATTATTATTATTATTATTATTATTATTATTGTTTGTTGTTGTTGTTGTATTTGCTTCTGCTGTTGTTAGTACAATATATGGTGAAAGCTTTTGGGGCAATCTATATATTTTTTGTCTAATTTCCATTTTAAGTAACTGCTGCAGGGTTTAATGATATGGTATCGATATTTTCAATTTAAACATATCAGCTACTCTGTTCAATCAAGTTGCTTCTTATTCCGTTATTGTTTGTACAACAAATGTACCACCAGGTGTTCCAGAAGCTATCACAGACTATATTACATAAGCTACATTACCTAAATGACTGATGACCAACTATTAAATTATTTACTTGAAATGTATATTGAAAAAGGCAAATAATAATCTGATACACATTTTTAGTGTGTTAAGTAGTACTTTATTTTGCTATATGTATTGCCTAATGTAGCTTACTTTTTGTGTCGTCTCTTGTTAGTGAGCTTTTTTTGGCTTTGCATTTGTGTTACATGACTAATTTGCCCTTGTGAACAATGTTATGATAGAATCTTTTGTTGAGTGAACTCTCATTAATCTTTCAGATTTTCTAAAAATTTATCAAAAACTTTATATCACAAAAATAAAGAAATACGTACAATAGTGTACTAAAGTAATGGAAAAACATATCAATATCTTTAAAAAGTGTGCTAAATTAAATTTCATCAATGTGAATAATCAACAGCTTGCACATAGCGATATATATCGTTTACACAAATTTTAGACAAAATTGCAAATATGCTGTGAGAGTTCTGCTATTCATAACGTGTCATTAGTTGTGTTTAGCTACATCCATCAAACTGCAACATTTCAAGGATGTTTATATGATTGTTTTGGCTTGCATGTTGTAGACTCTACTGTTGCGCCACATACTCCATTTCCGTGTGCCTTCGGTGTATTATGCACGGTCTTAGTCGTTTTGATGTCTTGATTTGTAACTGTACTTTGTACAGTTAGCTGCTTCTGCCATGTATTTAGCTTGTAAATGATATACTTGATGCTAATTAGAAACAAATATTTTATATAGACTCTGTACTAAATAATACCTTGACCTTTGTTATTATGTTTGCTTTTATTCACTTCCTCCACAATATGTTCCAAGTCATCCTCTATTTCTTTCATTTCCTTTTGCAAAATAAAAAATCTGTTCAAATTTCTTTCTATTTCTTGAAGTTTGTCAAACAAAATGTCAGATTTGTCTCTTTGAAGTTTTAATTCGCTTGGTAAATTCTAGGCCTCCTCTGTTGTCAATTTGTTTGTCGGATCTAGCAGTACTTTCCCCAACATCATTTTTAAACTTTAGTTGTACGTTTTCGTTTGTTCTTTCAACTCTTTGATTAATTAGAGACAAAACCTTCGCCTTAAGTGAGTTGAATTATTCTATCTCGTTTGGATATTTGCTTTTAAGATGTTGCAAAAGTTTTCACATATTCCTTGATGAATGTAAACAATAAGGGCTATGTTTTGGCATAGTATCTATTTAAGTAGGAATAAAGTAACTCACCTTTAGTGCTTAAGTAGTCAATAACTCTTTTCTCTCTAATAGTCACTTAGGTATTAACTCTTTGTCCCTAAAAGTATTCAAGTAACTTCAGGTAGTCACTTTCATTAATTTTGTTACCCACTGAAAGTTACTAGTCTTTTGAGGATTGAAGAAATGTTTCACCAATAAATATATCATTCAAAATGGTACTAGGTACAAAGAAAATTCTCGACAGTAGCGATTATGATGAACCACTGTGTACAAAACTCAAACTGGCATATGGAAAGTGTTTTGAACACAAATTTGCAGGTGAATTTTCCAGAAGGAAAGATGGATGGATGATATACAAAACTTGTTCAAATAAACAGAAGACAGAATGGAAAAAAGGATAAGGACAAAAGGAAAAAAGAAAACCGTTCAGTGCAAATGTGGGAGAAAAGTAAAAATTAAGTCACTCTATTTAACGGAAGAAATTCCACAATAATTAAATTTATAAGGAAAAGAATTAATTTAAAACATACATATATTTTCATGCTGATACAGTTGAACTTCAGTATTGATAGGTTCCTGAATTTTGATATATCGATAAATGTGGGTATTTAACAGATATCGACAATATGGTTTAAAGTTAAGAATTATTTCGTGCCAATATTTAAGAAATTTTCATTGTATAAATCTGGGTATGTGACATTTATGGATAATACGGTTAAATCTTCAAAGAGTTCCTTCGTGTCCTTAGCTTCAAATGTATTAGGTAAACCTGTTGATTATGTGAACATTGAAACACAACATGGACAAAGAAGGCTTTCAACTCATAAACGTATACATTGGGCATCAGTTGATCATATATATTTAATTTATTATGGAAGGGCAACACCTTTATCATTATTCACGGGTGGTTTTAAAAAGATTCATGAACAAAGTTCATGCAGGGTTCAACGGCAAATACAGCTAGGCAGGGTCCAAAAGCAAAGTAAAATAATTGGCACCCAACAGCAAAGACTGGAACGCCCTAGACAACGAAGCAGGGCACAAAGATAGCAAAGGCATTAGGAATTCCAAAGTCGAGGAAAAAAAATGAAGCTGAAAATCGAATATCACAGAGTCGTAGACTCAGAAAATAACGTCCTAGACAATCAAAGATAATACAAACTAAAATTAAAAGGAAAAGATGATTTATAAATGTAGTTAACCAATGCAAATTACTGACGGCAATGATCTCGACTTGAAAGTATTCTTTGCTCAGATCGAACCACATGTTAAAAATAATTATAGTCAGGAAACTCAAAACAATTTAATTCTGCACTGGTTCAAATGGCGCAGTCAGATTAAGACGATTGCCTTCACTAGATGATGGCATTCAACTAAAGGAAACAAAGAAATATTTATATTCAAAAAAGTTTAAGGCTATCGTTAACCAACATAAGTTTCATAATTGAAGCGCTGTTCCATGACATTCATGCTCAATTTGGATCAAAATATCACTGATTAATGGGTATTCGACAGTATCGAATACCTAATTAGGAACATCGATAAATATTAACCCTTCAAAGGAAGCTGTTGTATCGATTTACCCGATTGGGTTAAAAACAAGATAGCATGTATCAGTGTGAACTACAGTGATAATACCTGCTTCTTTTATGCAAATGAGTCAATTCTAAATATTGGCATATCAAATCAAATCCTCATAAACCATCGCAATACAGTGTATGTAGATACTGATATTAGTTTGAAATATGTCCAATAAAATTGGAGATATTGACAAATTCGAAAACGAATTTGGTATGTCACTTAATGTGTATAAGACGGTGGAAGATAAATGCATTAAGCCAATGAGAGTAATATATATGCAGAAAAATGAAGAAAAATAAAACCAAGTTGATATATTAATAATGTTTGATCGATACAAACACGATGAAGGAAAGTACCATTAAGTTTGAATAAAAGATCTTTCGAAGTTGTGTCAAGCCAGATAAATATACATCAAGGAAAACAGTTAACTGTAACAAGTGTCTAAACGTTTTTAGTAGAAAAGACTATATTATATAGTAGACAGTACGATAGACATCATGCCAAAAAAGATTATATCGTAATATTCAATACATTTAAAAATCGCTAAAGGTTTCATTTCTAATTTACTGCAACTTTGAAAGTATTTTGGTCAAGCAGACATAGGATGCATTTGAAAGCACACAAAAACGCATTCCATCTGGCTTTTGTTTGTACCTGAATACATAGAAATTATAAACCGATTGTTTGCAGAGGTAGGTAATGCATTGCGGTATTTTAAGATGCGTTGGTTAAGATATCAAAACTTGTGTATGGAGAATTAAGCCCGAAGAAAATGTAAAACCTATGGTGTTTACAGGGATGATGAAAAACTTTTTAACTCAAACAACATTTGCCATATCTGTGAGAAAATGGTCATTTTCAATAACGTTCGAGACCACAATTATTTAATTGGTGAATACAAAGATCCTGCTAATAACGAATGTAATTTGGATTTCAATATTCCACTATTTATGACAGTCACCTATTTATCAAGAAATTAGTTACACAAGATCCTGATCAGAGGTAACTATCGTACCTAACAACAATCAGGGGTAGCTATCATACCTAACAACGATAAGAAAATATTTAATTCAGCATTGATTTCATAGTCGATATATTTGTGAAAGAAGGAAAAAGTAACGGCTAAAAGAGCAATTAGGTTCTTAGCTTTATTTTCATGGGGTGATCGTTGAAACTAAGCTACAACCAAAATATCTGAGTCAAGACATTTATCCATTCGAATACATGGATAATTTAAACGGTTTAATGAAACAGCTATACCACCAATTGATAGATTTTACTCGTTACTACTCAACTAAATATATATATAAAAGGATGAGTATCAATGTGTTAGGATGTAGTAGAACATTTTGAACTTAAAACACTAGGTGATCCTCATGATTACTATGAGATGAAAGGCATACTAATGTTTTTTGACATTTGTGAAGAGTTTAGGAATGTATGCTTGAAAAACTACAAACTTGATCTTGCTTACTATTAGAGTATTTCAGGTTTATCTCTTGATGCAAGTTTGAAACTTACAGGTGTACAGCTTAAACTGCTAATAGATTATGATTTTTGTAAATATATGATTGAGAGTGTAATAAGAGCAAGAAATAGCATAATACACCATCGATACAGAAAAAACAATCATGAATACTAAGCAGCCATTGATGGAAAAGTTGTAAATGATGGCGCATACAACAAGTCCAAACCAAAATCCTTCACCACGTACCTAGACACTAACAACATATCTACATTGGCCATGTGTCAATGCATGCCAGTCAACCACTTTAGACGGACACCTAATGTACACAAATTACATGGATAGAAATAAATTTGCTTGAAATACCGGATGACAAAAAAACTATAATTTAGAGGTTGATTAGAAAATACCAAACGAATTGCTAATTACTTCAATGACTACTAACTAGTACCTGAAAGACCGTATACTTAGCTTGGATGAATTACCTTGCCCAAGTTTCACTAAACATCTCAAAATTTATTCATTAAATCGAGATTTTTGAATATCTTTCTTATTATTTCGTTTTTTTTTTTCACTGAACATTCAGCATGCATTTGGTATTAAAATACAGTCATGCAATCTTGATTTTTCTTGAAGGACTCGCTTGATCTTTAAGGAAAGTTTGAGGATTTCCTTAAATGTGAGGAATTACTCAACTGCTGTTTTTTTTTTCAAGATTAAAAAGATTTTAATGTGTTAAATTTTAAAACTAAAAATGTGATTTTGCATCCTTTCTATTATCTCTGTCTCTGACAAAAGTATTCGTATTGCCTGATGTATAATAAACAAAACATATAAATAACTCGACACAAGGCTGAATGATGTCATTCCGTACCACTCAGACGTGGTCAATAATAGCTAACCATTTCATGTGACCCTGGGAGTGTAGTGCTTGAAAGTCACATGCTTGACACCCCTTGGGTTTCTGATTCTCTCGCCAGCGCCGGTAACGTCTTTTAGCAATAGCTTTCAAAGCCAATGATATTGGCGCAAATGGTCGATATATTAATTAAGCTTCCTCCGTATCTGAATACACGGGAAAAGAGTCGGAACTGGTTAAATAAAGTATTCCTTAAAAGTGCACTCTTTTAAAGTTCTCAATAATTTTCGACATGTTTGAAAACAAAGAAATATGCTTACGATCACGTGAACAGCAAATTATACAGTTTTAAAAGATTCAATATCCATAATCCAAAGGGTAAATGAGAAAATCTACAATAATTAGCCGTCTTTATTGTTTTGAAGCAACATAGTGTGCGAAGGGTGTGTGGATGCAGGGGGCTTACTATATTATTGTTTTATGGTCCATCTCTATTTCTCTGTTGGTCGATTAGTCTGTCGATTAGTCTGTCAGTATTACCATCATAGATCCACAGAGAGAGAGAGAGAGAGAGAGAGAGAGAGAGAGAGAGAGAGAGAGATGGGTCAATTGAGGTGAAACTAACATACTTACTGAGCAATCAACACAGACCGTGTGAGAAACAGAGAGGGAGAAAAACCTTCAGACATTTTAATATTTAAAAATAATCTGTTTTACACCCTTATTATTTGTCAACAAAAAAAAAGAAAAAAACTGATTAGAGTGAGCGTATGCCAAGGAATTTACCGTTCGGCCTTCTCCATTCCACAGTCTATTGCAACTTTGTATTATTGGTATCGTGTAATATTGTTGATAAATCCAATGCAAAGTGTACTGAAACAATTATAAAGACTCAGATTCCTCTAAGTTACTTGATGTAAGTTCAAGTTCAAGGTTTTCATACAAGTCAAATTCTTTTTTCTCTCTCACTGGATAGATTTCCACGTATAGTTTTCCCGTACGGCATGAGAGAGAGAGAGAGAGAGAGAGAGAGAGAGAGAGAGAGAGAGAGAGAGAGAGAGAGAGAGAGAGAGAGAGAGAGAGAGAGAGAGAGAGAAGTAATAAGGCAAGCAGAGTGGATTTTTATAAAATTGGTGTAACATGCTTAATTCATTATAAAATGGGGATTTTTATTTTTTTCTCGTTTTTCTTCTTATTTTGTATTAACGATTAATAAGCGTTTCCAAATAACATAGGTATAGCTATAACGTAACCCAGATGAAACAAACATGTGGGAAAAGAAACAAACATGTGGGAAAAGAAAAAAAAATGTAAAAGAAACAAACATGTGGGAAAAGAAAAAAAATGTAAAAGAAACAAACATGTGGGAAAAGAAACAAAAATGTAAAAGAAACAAACATGTGGGAAAAGAAACAAAAATGTAAAAGAAACTTCGATGCATTGACATTCTGTAGTGTATGCTATGTGGAAAAAAAGACAGCACAAATTTACAACACTTCGTCAAGGCAAATTTTAGCATAATAAAAACAGTTAAATCGTCGAAGAACTCGCTGAAAGATCCATCTGTTTGTCGATAATTCTGTTATTTTTCTATCGTCATAATCGGACAAGTTTATCAGTTTCCACCCCGAAGTGTTTTTGATGAAGTTTCGTGTAAGCGAAAGCACTAAAGGAACATTCACAAATGTCCGATTGCTGAAGAATTAAACAAAACAACCCCAATTCCTCTAGAAACATAGCGCACACCAAAATATAACTGCAATGCACAACTACTCTTCAGCAACTTTAAATTTTATTTTGCAATATTGACATATTTTGACTCAGCGTGCAGACTAAACCTAACCTAACTATCACATTTATGTTAAAAATATTCGTAAGTTAATAGGCTGCTTTATACAGACGTTGTATATATTTTTTGTGTATCAGTGAATGTAGACGCAACACAGTAGGATAATCCAAAGAATGTAAAAACTACCCTATTGTCTTGCAGTCATACATCTAATTGTTTTCCTTGTGAATATCGTATTTGTGAAGAAATAAATACCTTTGCATAAACGCTTACATAAAAATTATCCATATTTAAAGCTATCTGTTTTGCTGTCTTTCTTTTTTAATGACGATTTCTCTCATTCATTCTCTCTATATATTTTAAGGATTTATTTTGTTTACCTTTATCTTTTATTTTATATATCCTGAACAGAATTTTACCATCTTCACCTTTTATTTTTTATCTTGTAGTACTGTATGTTTGCATGCATTTCGATGTATTTATCTTCTTTATTTTTGTTTGTTTGCGAGCAATTCTTTATTTTGACATTGTTAGAACTTTGTTTTTAGTCGGCACCCCATATATATATATATATATATATATATATATATATATATATATATATATATATATATATATATATATATATATATATATATATATTATCAGGTGAATAAGGTCAGGCAGATGGTGATGTTGAAAGACAGTGCAGGTGAGAAGATGAGAGAAGCAGCAATGGAGGTACGGACAGGTAGAATGTGGGTAGCAGCTAAGGCAGTTGAAGACGCAGAATCCTGACTGATACACATTGACATGGTAGACACAGTAGCAACGGGAAGGTTGGAGCTGGAAAGTCTGAAAAGACCTATATGGCAAGCAGGAAGCACCGAAGAGAAGCGTGCCGTGGTCCAGAAAGAAATACGTCTTGGGGAAGAGGAAGACAGGCAAGATAAAGCTGTCGGCATGAGGACGCAGGGAGATTGGCCTCGCTGGAAAGCTGCGAGGTCCAGGAAACTGTCTTGGAGCGACATCTGGTGAGTTAATCCCCAGAAAATCAGCTTCCTCTTACGCTCAGTATATGAATGTTCTCTCTACACCAACAAACCTCAAGACGTGGGGACTAACTGATGACAAAAACTGTAAACTTTGAAGGATACTTGCAAATTTAGAGCAGGTGCTGTCGTCGTGCAATGCAGCTCTGACAGATGGTCGTTATCGTCAGCACCATGACCAAGTGCTTGCTGAGATTGTTGTCAGTATGGATATAGCCAGGAGGAAGAAAACCAAGTGAAAAGCAACTTCATCAGCTTTGTGAGAAGCGGTGAGACACAAATGCAAAGGACTGAAACAAGAGAAATTATGACAATAGCGCAAGATTGGTAAATGCAGGCAGATGTAAAAGGACAGCTGAAGTTCTTAAGAGACATCTGTAGCACCAACGTCAGACCTGATATTGTATTGTGGTCAGGAGGTACCAAGTAGGTGATTTTGTTGGAACTGATAGTGCCACGGAAAGCTAGAATGGAAAAGGCCCATGAGAGGAAATTGGCCAAGTATCAGCCACTCATCCATGAGTGCCAGCATAATGGATGGAAGGCCTGGTATCTACCGGTGGAAATAGGATGCCGTGGCTTTGCAACATAGACCTTTTGGCATTCCTTGTAAGTCGTCGGGAATACAGGACCAAGCCGCAGGAACTGAGTCGCCTAGGTTGGCAAACAGGCCGAGGAAGCCTCACATTTGATTTGGCGGAAGAGAGAGGAACGATGGAAAAGCTAATCGGCTCCAGGCTGAGTCTGATCAACTCAGTCGGCGCAGCCCTTGAGAGCGTCGTGGGTCATACTCAACAACACTTGCAATACTCTATGACTCTATTTATCCACTATTCTTGAGAGAACATAATTTATGAATAATGATATTAAGACTATTTGCAAATCACAACATTTTAAATTCGTTCAATTTTAGAGTATTTTGTTTATAAAAGAAAATTATCTGTAATTGCTTCCATTTATTACATAATAAAATTATATTATCTACTAGTAATTCAGTTTATAAATAAAACCTACTGCGCAGTGATATATTATTCTACTTAAACAGTAATATGTACTTTCAAACATTTCAATGATAAATTACATCTTTCCTTTTTAGGTTAAATTTTCCAATATCTGTCGCCTGTCGGAGGTAATATAAATACATATTTACTGATTAAGATGGTTTATCCTTGCTTTTGGGTCTCTTATAGAAACTATTCTATTACAAATCAGGACTCTGAAATTCAGAAATATTCAAGACGTTCAGTTGATGATTATTGGACAATGCTAATATAAAACAATTATAATATAACCTAGTCAAAAGAGTATTCTTTGTAAATATTGTTTGACATGCATCCTTTGCACCATCGCATAGAACTTAACTTTTATAATTCTTCACATATTCGATCGTTTGTATGTAACCCGTTTCCAATTCCTTATATAATCAGAGAATTTATAATTTACCTTTCAAACTAAACTCAGCTTAGATAATTGCCCGCATTCCTACATTCTCTAATGTGGAAGTTCATGTAAAGCATATATATATATATATATATATATATATATATATATATATATATATATATATATATATATATATATATATATATATATATATATATATATATATATATATATATATATATATACAGACAGAGTAACAGCTATGGTGCAAAACGTTTGAAGTCCTCTGGTTCAATTTTGTTAACTATGCAAAGTTTGTAATAAAGGGAGTGTGGAAGGACACTGACTCCAGCAACATACTTTTCGATGGAATTGCTAACATGATCACATTATCAAGGCATTGATCTTGCCTGGCAGTTTGTAATAAATATAAACGGATGCTCTTAAATCTATATATCTCTCTTGCTATCTTCTTAAACCATCGTGTTCGGTACAAACTAATATAAAATAAATTAAAGTGTGGCTGCGGAACATTTTTGCATTTCTTGATAGCTTGACAATTAGACAGAGGATCTAATTTTATATCCCATCAAGCGAGTGCAATTCTTTCTTTTGATGAATTAAATAGAACGGCTATTGAAATCAAAATGCTGAATGCATATTTTACTCAGACGAGCAGGTTCTTCACCTTGCTTTTACGATGATGGCATAAATTGTATGCTGAAGTTTATGCCAAATACTCCTGCGTCATTGCAAAATATCATAATAGATACACTCGGTGTAGATGCTTAACTGGTCGTACCGTTTTCTTTATAAAACTAGTGCTCGTTTGTATCTTAAAGGAAAATAACGAACGCTAATTGCACTGTGTCACATGCCCTGACTGCAACCACAGTGTAAGGAAAATGAGAATCATTGTTGCTACTGGCATTTATCTTTTTATTTGAAGGATTAAAGTTCTAAGGTATTCTAAAAATGCAACGAAAATGGTTTGGGAGCGCACAAAATATTTCAGAATGGTTTCCTACTCAAGTACAGATTGAACTTCTGGTATTGTAACAAGAGGGGTGTCACGTGCTCTCTGAAAGTTCCAAAGAAAATTTAATTAACTGAATCAATAAACTCATTTCTCTCAAAGAGTTCGAATGAAAAATTTAATTCACTGAATAAATAAACTAATTTCATTACAATTATCAATGAGGTTAAAGAGACTGCTCATATGATAATTATTGCGATAAAAAAAAAAGAATCTATCAAACATTCCTCAGTGTTAGGAGTAAAGGTAATACATATACCAATACATTTGATGATCATACTTATGTAACAGTCTTGATTATTTTAATACATGCATTATTATTATTATTATTATTATTATTATTATTATTATTATTGATACAACGCAGCTTTCGCACTCCGCTCACATTATATAGCACCCTACATACATAAATAAGCATATATCACCTCTTATTTAGAATGTTGATAAAACATGAAATGAGGCATGTTACAAAGTGACTTCCTTGAAAACATTATATCCCAGTCTATAGATTTAAAAAACTATATTTCTTCTCACACACGTCAAAATACACACCAATTATACGAATTGAGGTCGTGTGCTGTGGTAATGGCAAGAACAATAATGCTTTTGATGTAAAATCACCATCACACTCCATAACCGTGTCTTGTTTAGGGTACTGTTTGCAAATGACAGCTTTACAGTTACCAACAGTAGATCGTCCAATTTCAATGTTACATATCCGAATTATAGGTTTCTTTTCTTCATACAAATAGAAATGAATTCCTCCAGTGGTCTAAAGCCGACATTTCACAATAATGCACTTCTCTGTCTTTATTATTGTCTGTGTTTTACATTAAAAGAATGTACATGAAAAACTCAAAACTCTCTTAACCACGACTTATCTTTGGCGATTGCATAAGTCTTTTAAATAATTTTATTTCAAATTTAAATTAATTTCCTTTATTCACTGACATTATGACTAAATAAATTTTTCGATGAATATGTGTAAAATTTAAAATCTGTCTAACTTTTTATTGGTGGAAAATGAAGTCTATTCATCATCACATTTTCGAAAGAATTGCAGACGCTCTTTCAAACATGTTTCCCATTGTAAAAAAATTAAATTAGAAAACAATATTACACTTTACTTCTTTTTCAGTAGTCAATTCAATTTTAAAGAAAGCTTGAGTTTTATAAAGCAGAATTTAAAAGAATCTGGATAAATATTTAAAGATATTTTGTTTTCTTAAGATAGTACAACTTTCACCTTTCTCATTATATGATATTTTGAATATTTGGAATTTGAGACTGTTAACGCGCCAGTGTTTAACAGTGTGATTTGGGTCAGAGAAATTATGAACATGGGATTACCTGCCAAAATCATTACCACTGTGTAACATATGATCACAGCTGACCTCAGTGCAGATGAGAAAGTTAAATGGCATCAATTAAATATCTTTCTCCAAAAGAAAACCTCTTTCTATCTTAATGGTTGATTGTGAACAAGCCAAATCGTTTAAGGCGTGTACAAAGAAAGCAACGATATAATAATTTACAATTTAAAATGGTGCGTGTTTTCTTCTGCAATTTGAATTAGAAAGAAGGTTAACTTTGCTGATTCAATCATCCCATTATAACTGGTGATTAAATGCGATTTGGTGTAATACAATAAATTGAAAACGAAATGTCAAAGAAATCACTGTACAACCCGCTACGTTATAAACGTATTTGTTGTACCAAAAGTACAAATAACTTGTTCCCAGATTCACTGTCCTTAGCCTATAGTTGTGTTGTCACAGGTATGTCTCCATAAATGTAGAAACTGAATCGTTCCTTTCAAAATACTTTTCAAAACTTTGTAATATTGACATGAACAAAATTAATCACTAACAAATATGACTACACATAATTTTCTTTCTCGGCTAGATAAGTCAGTATTTATAGAAAAGACAATGTTTGCCCAACCTCTATCGAGACGAACTGACCAATGAACTATTTACATAGATATCAGTGGTTTTTTCCTCGTATACAGTAGGTAATACAGGACCTTTTAAGAAAATTCTTCCCGACGGGAAAAATGAACATTTTAGAGATAAGTCGCAAGCTTCACATATCGGTGTTCAAACTAATATGGCGCGATATCCACACTTTTTAAGTAATATTTCTAATAGATCCATAATCATGTAATGATTTTAAATTCAACGTTTTATTTCGTGTTTATTGTCTCACTTGTTTGCCTCTGTTTTGCAATTTTACCTTTGACCAAGATTTAGTGAGAGTTGAAAGCCCTTAGGCTAGTTAAAAAAAAAACAAATAGTTTTGCAATGTTTGTTGTCAGTTTTGTTACACACACGCGTTCAAAAACAAAACCAAAAGGAGAATTTCTTTTTTAGTATATGTTTTTTTTTTATCGCGTTCATTTTTCTTAGAGCGTTCGCTATATATACATGATTATAGCAATTTTACAAACTCTATAAATTTATCAATCTTGAAGTTACATAAAGCCCTATTAAAAACGACTGCGCTCCTAACAGTACTTGATGTACCGGATTGCTATATATAAATTCGAAATGTCGACAGTCATTGCCAATGAGATGCAGGCAGGATCGAAAGGTAGGAGTAAAGAAGGAATAAACACAGAAGAGCTTCATAAATATCTACTTTGCACCAAGCAGAAACGTTTTCTGAAGGTTGCAATAAAGTAAAATATCCAGAATAAAATTCAGAACAGTCTTCTTTAAATATAAGAAAATAATAAAACACAAAGCATTGCAAGGCAAAAACCAGTACTGACTCAAAAAGTAAACCTTTTGCATATCAATTGATCTCCTGAAGTCTCCAGTCATTTGTATTGATTTATTCGTTTTTTTTTTTTTTCAAACCAGTTTAGTGTATTATAGACTGAGAGGTTTCTGAACGAAAAATTATTGACAAAGGCCTAATGTGTGTGCGCATGCAGAAATGATAATTGCAGAGGAATGCGAATAAATGTCATTTCATTTCAATTGTGTTATTTTTCCAGCATTAAAAATTTAGCGAAACATGCTGTTGTTCGTCCTTTGAGTTCGAAGATGACCATGACATCGCTAACTGGTTTGGTTTCTGTGAGTACTTGAGTTTTCTTAATCAATAGAGGACGTGCTGCAGTTCTGTGATATACGCTGCTCGCGCTTCTGCACTGCCTCTACAGTCCTCCTCAGTTCACAGTCTGTAGCTCCAGTATGGATGAGACTGCGCCAGATGGAGCTGTGCGAGATCTTCCCAAGACGCTGAGTCAGTTTTGAAGTGTTTCAAGGATGACCTGAGGGAATCTTTGAAGCGTTGCTCCTTACCACTCTGTGATCTCTTTCCCTCCTTCAGCTCCTCGTAGAAGATCTTCTTTGGTCGTCTCTCTTCTGATATCCTGGTGACGTGGCCGGCCCATCTCATCTGTGATTTCATCAACAGAGTGTGGATGCTTGAACTGCCTTCCCGTGTGAAAACCTCAGTGTTTGGGACCCTGTCCTGCCATCTTATCCTCGTCAGTTTCCTCAGGTAGCGCATGTAAAAATGATTCAGCTTCTTGGCATGGCATCTGTATACCGTCCAGGTTTCTCATGCACGCAGCAGGTTCGGCAACACATAGGCTTTGTAGACCTTCCGTTTTGTTTGTATATTAATGACTCTGCGCTCCCACACATTTGTGCATAGTCTGCCTAAGGCCACACTTGCTTTAGCAATTCTGGCGTTGGTTTCATCATCGATGTGGATGTGCTGCGGTGAAATTGTCCACTGCCAGAAGGTTTCGGCCATTTATTGTGATGGTAGGCTCTAAGTAAGGATTTCCTGGTGCAGGTTGGTGCATTACTTCTGTCTTCTTGATACTGATTGTGAGACCGAAATTGTCACAAGCTGAATAGATGGTCCATACTCTGTTGCATGTCAGACTCAGATTTGGCATTCATGGAACAGTCGTGAGCATATAGGAGATTATGAACAGTCACTTCCTGTAACTTCGTCTTCGCCTGTAGTGTACTCAGATTGAAAAGCTTGCCGTCAGTCCGGTATTTGATGTCGATCCCAGTGCCATAGTCACGGAAGGCATCAGTAAGTATGGCAGAGAACACCATACTGAAGATGTGTTAGTGAAAAATATAATATGCCTCTTGTATGTGATTGTTTGTTTGCACATGTAAAGTTGTGTATATAAAGTCTGCCGCATACATATTATTTGTTGTTTTTTTCTAAGGAGCCTAAATGATGTATTTAATCCCTAATCTATGATCTTGAGTATCATCAGCTGAGAAACTTTGCATTTTAACTAGTATGTCATTTTCAATACACCAGTTCTTTAAGTTAAAAATATGCAACGCCATAATATTACAGTCTCAAGATAATCAAATTACATCGTCTATTTACAGAAAGCAGTCGGCAATTATCTTTAGGAAACGTGGCAAATGAAATTCAGGTCACTAAATATATTAATTATAGATTGATTATTGTTGGCATTTTGACATACAAACCAAACAAGTCAGAAATATGTTGTCGACACAGTTGCGTTTATGCAGCTTTTGTTACCTTTTATCTTTCCCCGTTACTTTCTTAAAGAAAAGAAGAAACAAACCATGTTTTGCATAAGCAAAAACGAGGCAAGATCGTTGAAATTACAGATAGCATTTCTATTTTATTTGAGCTAATTCCTTAAACGCAATATTCATAGGAAAATTGCAAACAAATTTGCAAGAGAGTAAGGATTTATAAAAATTAGTGAAACTCTTGTTCTGTACACATGTAAACCTTTTCGGCAAAAGTACAAAATATGTGATTTGGTGAGCACCTTCAATTACCCTTCAACCTCAACGTGCACAGTTTATTTATAATATTAGATTCTTTACTAATTAATACTTGCATTGGCCACTCTTTATATCAGACCTGTTATTAAATCATACTTGCATTGGTCATTCTTTATATCAGACCTGTTATTAAATCATACTTGCATTGGTCATTCTTTATATCAGACCTGTTGTTAAATCATACTTGCATTGGTCATTCTTTATATCAGACCTGTTATTAAATCATATTTGCATTGGTCATTCTTTATATCAGACCTGTTATTAAATCATACTTGCATTGGCCACTCTTGATATCGGACATGTTATTAAATCATACTTGCATTGGCCACTCTTTATATCAGACCCGTTATTAAATCATACTTGCATTGGTCATTCTTTATATCACACCTGTTACTAATTCATTCTAGCATTGGACACTCTTTAAATAAATAATAAAACTCCCTGTCCATATGAGTTTAATTGCACGGCTTTACAGGGGTCAGCATAACAATTTGGACAGCAATAGTGAGTTATAAAAATGAGCGGCTGGTTATTCCCGGCACTAAAACAAAACTTTTTTGGTGCAATATTTTGTTTTATTTTGCATATTCAAATCTGTTATATTATATGTTTTAAACTTTTTTTTTCTCCTCTCGAAATCAAGATAAGTTTTACTTCACAGGTCTGTCTTAATTGGTACAACTGGAGCTATATTTTCATTTCGATATAAGAATCAAAATATCGTTTGAATATAAAAGACATTTAAAATTGATAAGTAAAACTGTACTAACATGTGGTAATCTGATACCTGTAGACGTCTGATTGGGAACAAAAATCAGCGCTATCAATTAATGCTTTTAGAGATATATTTTCCGATTTGAAATTTCATTCTATAGGCATTTAAAATTATCCACTAAATACTGTATATGATCAAATGTTGTCAACAGTCGAAGATTCCAATTGGATTTGACTTTGACAAATCTTTAGGACAATATTTTGGAGAGGTAGTTATTAATCATTATTAATATTTTGGAGAGGTAGTGATTAATCATTATTCTCAAGTAATCAAGCAAAATAAACCCTATTGTATCATTTCTTTATCGTAGTCTTGTTGCAATAAAATAAATATCTTTGATACCTTTGATAAAATTCAGAAACATGTCCATCGAGAAAATCGGTTTTAAAGCTTTCATCGAAAATATATACGAGTATATATATATTAATATACTTTTGCCAGAGATGTAGGAGACACATCTCTACAAATTCTTTAGTTTATCATGTTCCATGTGTTAAACACGTGTGCGTAGGTAATAAAGAGTCAGGGAAACGGGTTTTCTTAAATCCTTAAGAAATCTTTTTCTTTCCTTTTTTACAGAATCGCCCACAAATTACAGAAGGACCAGCCACATCCTGTTCATGTAGGAACCAGTCTTCTTTGTTTTACTCGTGAAATGATTAGTAAATATATGGATTGTATAGTAATGACTAGTAAATATATGGATTGTATAGTAATGACTAGTAAATATATGGATTGTATAGTAATGACTAGTAAATATATGGATTGTATAGAAATGACTAGTAAATATATGGATTGTATAGAAATGACTAGTAAATATATGGATTGTATAGTAATGACTAGTAAATATATGGATTGTATAGTAATGACTAGTAAATATATGGATTGTATAGAAATGACTAGTAAATATATGGATTGTATAGTAATGACTAGTAAATATATGGATTGTATAGTAATGACTAGTAAATATATGGATTGTATAGTAATGACTAGTAAATATATGGATTGTGTAGAAATGACTAGTAAATATATGGATTGTATGGAAATGACTAGTAAATACATGGATTGTATAGTAATGACTAGTAAATATATGGATTGTATAGTAATGACTAGTAAATATATGGATTGTATCGAAAGGACTAGTAAATATATGGATTGTATAGAATATATGGATTGTATAGTAATGACTAGTAAATATATAGATTGTATAGTAATGACTAGTAAATATATGGATTGTTTAGAAATGACTAGTAAATGTATGGATTGTATAGTAATGACTAGTAAATATATGGATTGTATAGTAATGGCTAGTAAATATATAGATTGTATAGTAATGACTAGTAAATATATGGATTGTATAGAAATGACAGAGAATTATATGGATTGTATAGAAATGACTAGTAAATATATGGATTGTATAGTAATGACTAGTAAATATATGGATTGTATAGTAATGACTAGTAAATATATGGATTGTATTGTAATGACTAATAAATATATGGATTGTATAGAAATGACTAGTAAATATATGGATTGTATAGAAATGACTGGTAAATATACGGATTGTATAGAAATGACAAGTAAATATATGGATTGAATAGAAATGACTAGTAAATATATGGATTGTATAGTAATGACTAGTAAATATATGGATTGTATAGAAATGACTAGTAAATATATGGATTGTATAGTAATGACTAGTTAATATATAGATTGTATAGAAGTGACTAGTAAATATATGGATTGTATAGAAGTGACTAGTAAATATATGGATTGTATAGTAATGACTAGTAAATATATGGATTGTATAGTAATGACTAGTAAATATATGGATAAATATATCGATTGTATAGAAATGACTAGTAAATATATGGATTGTATATAAATGACTAGTAAATATATGGATTGTATAGAAATAACTAGTAAATATATGGATTGTATAGTAATGACCAGTAAATATATGGATTGTATAGTAATGACCAGTAAATATATGGATTGTATAGAAATGACCAGTAAATATATGGATTGTATAGTAATGACTAGTAAATATATGGATTGTATAGTAATGACTAGTAAATATATTTTTACAGAATCGCCCACAAATTACAGAAGGACCAGCCACATCCTGTTCATGTAGGAACCAGTCTTCTTTGTTTTACTCGTGAAATGATTAGTAAATATATGGATTGTATAGTAATGACTAGTAAATATATGGATTGCATAGTAATGACTAGTAAATATATGGATTGTATAGAAATGACTAGTAAATATATGGATTGTATAGAATCTTTTTAATTATATTCAGCTTAACCATATGAAATGAATTGACATCAAAGATCATAACGCTTCATTTTATTATCTTGCAAGTTTTACAAATATGACTCATTTCACATCTATCATTTTGACTATTTCAATATATATAAATAATATTATATGTGTGTGTGTGTGTGTGTGTGTGTGTGTGTGTGTCTTGAGAGAGAAAGAATGAGAGACAGAGAGAATATTTAAGAAACATGACAAAACTTTAATTACAGAAATTCTTTGCTGTTTTTCCAATGATTCCAATCTTCCCATTATTAGGCATCTCACCTAAGGAATGAAAATATTCTATATATAATATCTGATTATATATTGCTTCCTGTCATTATGTGATACATGGTGAAACAGACATGTGTCTATGACCTATTCAAAACCCTTGAAAAAAAGAAGCTTTTTAGATCCACTTAAAAAAATATGTTTGAGGTCAATAAACATAAATAAGTTACTTAAAACTGCGTCCTTGTGATGCCGCCATTCTTGATTGACTTCTAAAAAACTGACGGGGCTTCGCCAAAATCTACGTGATTTTATTTCTTTCGTAACAAATGAAGATTTTGGAAATATGTCTTTTCGGGTAGCTTAAGGAAGAAAATGTCCAAAAGCGTTACGCGCCGGACAAAAGCACGAAATGTTTTTTCGGAGGCTGATATATTGATTTAGATTTTTAAAAAATTATAAGCTAAAAAAAGAGACTTGACACCGGAAGAGTGACATCGTTATGACATCACCATATGAATGCCGCTACAAAATATCCCAATAATAAACAATTCTGGTTGTACAATACCTTCTGGAATGCTTCCAATATATATTTATAGATTGGAAATACAATAGAATTTTTTTTTTTTTTTTTTTTTTTTTTTTTTTACTTAAGACATGGGAACATGGGAATATTCTTGGTGGACAAGCGTGAACCAGTTTTATTTGATAAATATAAATGGCAAGGCGTGCAGAAATATACTGTAAAAATGTTTTATAAACTTTCAACATAAATAAAGAAAAATAGTCTGCCCTGGGGTAAGATAATTATCTTACAAATTCAAATTCAAGATTTTTTTTCCTAATATCAGGCAATGTGTTCCTTTTTTAAGTTTGTCTGTTAAGTAAATACCTTTATTCTCTTTATAAAAGGAATTATTTTCCTAAAATGAGGAATATAAACTTGCTCAGGTTTTATTTTTGACAGTGTACTTCTGTATAAACTTGTGCTTTATGTTTTCCTCTGTATAATTTCTAGATTGTCTAGACGTTTGTCGCTGCCAAGATTCAGACGGTTAATATAGACTGGACAGACTGTATTATTTGCCAGAAAACTACTCCAAAGAGTTTGTTATCCACAAAACAGCCGCAGTCACGATGCTCTCAAATTGTACAAGGACTTCCTTCAGAATGTGGAAGAATTCAGAAAACTGGATGCGTTGCCAGTGAGTGTGGACTTTGCATCAGAAGGAACTGCATAAAACTTTCTAAAGCAAATGCATCAAAGTATCGCTCTTGCCATCAGAAGTTCAATAATTCGAAGCTAGAACGGGAAAGGAATATGACACGTAAACAAGACGAAGGGGCATATGTATCAGATGTCCGTCGTTCTAAAATAAAAAATTAATGACAAGTGTTAACGATTGCTGTCTATTCTGCGAAAATAATCACTCCTGGCAAGCTTCGTGAATTTTCAACAGTCCATGCTAATCATTCCTTTAGACAGATGGCTATGGACATGCAGGATGAAGACATCCTTGCTAAATTAGCAGGTGGGGGTTTGATTGCTTTATAAGGCAAATAATATATTGCTTGCCTGACACAGTACTGTTACGGAATCATACCTTTTAACCTTTTTATAATGATTTAATTTACTAATTTAAGATCTCTGTTTTTATTCTGAATAGCGGTTAGCATATATGTATACATACGACTAATGCTCGATCAATAAGTGGTCACATGATCAATTGCGCGAGAAAATGAAGTCGACCTAGCTTTGTACTTTTGAAATCAACATTGAAAGGTCACATTCCATACTACAATAACATTATGTTTACTCTTTAAGATTTTTTTAGTACGCTAGACCTTTGGGTAAATGACGCGTAACCTAGTTCCTGATTGGTTCTTAGAGGGTTGTGTTATTTTGTAATACCATATTATTAAAGACGGAGAAAGGGTATTCCCTTTTTAAATCTGCGCACTTGCTATGTATATATAGCAACTCATCCAGTGATAAAGGATTCTTTACAGTTGCTTGAATGAAGAGAGGTCGTATTGAGATTTATTTCAGTTCAGTGTGGAATATATTTATTTAATTAGTAATTCATCTGAATTACTATATAGCTCCGTGGAATTATCGGACATTATTCTAAAACTTGTGAGATTCCAGACTTGCAAGGATTATTTTGGATTTAATCAGAACTTATCAATTTCAACACAGTGCAGGTTATTTTCATTCGGAATACTTCATCCGGATTACTCGGATTAACATCAGGAAGTGAACTTTAAAACATTTTAGGACTTTTAGGATATTCTATACTGTAAGTTATTTTAATTCTTTCACTTTGATTATTTGTTGAACTATTTTAATTCTTTTAATATTTTAGGAAATTAAAGTTTTGCATTTTAATCTTGAAAGCTTGTTTGTGTCTTTTATTCTGTTACATTACCCCTAGAGTCGTAACAGTACATAAATGGTTGTTATGCCCATTTGCGACCAAGCGATACCCCTCCAAATGCAGAGAGAGAGAGAGAGAGAGAGAGAGATGAGAGAGAAAGATAAAGCTTTTGCGGAGTTGGCGTTGAGCATTCAGTAGAAGAGGGAACCAACCTCTTTAAGCTATCGGATCTCCGTCAGTTGTATCAAAGTTGACTGAAAGAGCTTGGGTAGGACATCTCTGTCAATAAAACCCACTTCAAAACAAAACTTCTCAAACACTTTTCTGCTATAACCGCTCTACTTCCGCTATTTTCTGAGAAGGCCGACTCTCCAGCAATGATTAAACATGCGATAGATGTCTTTAAGTCCACGATTGAGTTCCTCAACCCTGGTCAAGTTCCTGTTCTAATGTGTGATTCCCGATATTTGCCAACTCAAAGTACATCCAGTGGACCTGACCTGCAAATTATGGAGAGGGCGCGCTTGTCATTCTGTTTGTAGGACTCCACATTGAGAAAGCTTTATGGAATGCTCTCGTGCATTGCCTGGAGTGCATTGTCTGGACTAATGCCCTCAAAGAAGCTGACATGGATAGTCTGGAACTGCTGATTCATTCCTCAAAGCCATTCACATCACACGGACACGACACGACCACCAAGTCACTGTTTTGGCTCTATCAAAACTACTGCATGATGCATATGTCAGTCATACAAGAGGTGACAGTGACCCCAATGAATATGAGGCCTGGATACAGAATATGACAAAGATGAGTCCCACATTCCAGGACTGGTATATAGTGCTCACGACTGAAATCTTCATTCTCTTCTTCATTCGTGCACACAGAGAGAATGACTGTCGTCTCCACATGGAAGTTTTACAAGCACTACTGTTCCTTTTTGTTGCATGTGACCGCTACAATTACTGTCGCTGGGTCGCTGTGCACATCCGCGTCATGTATTCCTTACCGTCAACTCTTAAGGAAGACGTTCACAATTTTCCAATTGTTAAAAAATAAAGACCACTCACAGGTTCTCAGTTCTTCGAATTGATAAGGTACATGAATACGAAAATGCAAAGGTAAAGGGCATTGGGAGTGGCAAATTCCACACAGGAACAAAGTTTTGCCGCGCGGTCTAGACACCCGTGATCACCCCGAATCTCCTGGTTAATTTGACTGCAAAATCTTTGATGGTGCAGCTATTGTACACAGTTTACCACATCTTCTGTCTCCACCTTTACTGAATATGCAGAAAAATTTCGGCCGTTTCTGTGCCAGGAACTACCGAACGTTCAGAGACTGCATTTGGTCTGGGATAGATATTTCTCAAGTATCATCAAAGAATCAACTCGAGATAAACGGGGTAGCTGTGTGCGGAGGAACGTAGCACCACAAACTAAGATGCCAGCTAACTGGAAAGACTTCCCTCTGGATTCTACCAACAAAGAGAAATTCTTTTCCCTCCTGTATCAAACAATGGATGCAGCACAGTGTCCCCCAAGTAAGGAGCTGTACATTAAAGCTGGTTTGTGTTCTCTGTATATTTGATAAACAATAACTCTTTTTATAGTATGCAAGTGATTGGTGGTGGGTCTTTTTTGTACCTAGGTACCACTGTTATCTCCAAAGGTAGCAGTCAGCCAAAGATGTACTGTACACATGAAGAAGTAGATACCAGAATCGTAGTCCATCTTCGTCACTCGTTAGAAACCGGCAGCAACAAAATTCTTGTCCAAACAGTAGACACAGATGTCATTGTCATTTTAATTGGCCAGATGTTCAATTTGCTGTCTTCCATTCCCAATATAGACCTGTGGGTTGCGTATGGGATGAGCAACGGTTTCTACTATTACTATATCAACACCACATTCTTCAACCTTGGAAAGGAGAAGTCTTGTACTCTTCCTCTTTACAACTTCTTTGTTCTTCAATAAGGGGGAAAAAGAGTTCATGAAAGGCATGGAAATCCTATCCGGAGGCACTGGTGCATTCATCCACATGACAGAGAACCCATATTAGCCAGTGGATGTCTCCTCTCCTGATTTCCAACGTCTAGAACGGCTGACAGAAGTCATGTACGATAAAACCAGCAACTTGGCCACAGTCAATGTGGCACGCAAGGAGCTATTCTACAAGCAGAGCAAGGGCCTGGAAAACATTCCTCCTACATAGGTAAAGATGTGACATGGAATATTCCACTGTTCTGTATAATTTTGACAGGCGATATTTTTTTTATTTTTTTTTTATTTTTTGTTCCCCTTCTGTTTATATAAATTACACTTCTTTGTCTCTTTAGAATGCCCTGCTGCGGCATATCAAGAGACTGGTGTATTAGGGAGGAATTTGAACCACAAGTACATAAACTCACCTCAATGTTTCCACGCCAGAAGGATTGGGGTGGACAATGGAAGACAACCACTGACAACCTGTCCGGATGACTCTTCCTGAAGCGGCTAAAGCTTGGAGTGAGTTGATAAAATACGGTTGCAAGTCTGAATGAGGTTATCGAAGCTGCAAGTGCTCCAAAGCCGGCAACTAGTACACTGAACTTTGCAGTTGCAACTGTCAGAAATAATCAGTTGTCATAACTTGACCTCAGCAAATACCATAACCACATTGTTATCTTTAGGTTATCTTTGTAGAAATAAGTTTGTTACTTGAAACCTTGTTGAGGAACTTTTTTTGTGTTATCACTATTTTTCAGATCTTTTGGAGGTAATACCCTTATTAAAATGACGTCATGACATCATTATGACCTCGCCTTGTCATTTTGTTCCACAACTTATTCACAGACTAAATAAAACAATATTGAAACATTCAATTATAGCCCAGAAAATATTTGTATGAATTTTAAATAACGTTTTACTGTGTTGTGAGGTATTTTTGAAGCACTGACATCACAATAACGCCACAACAGCATCATCATTTTAGGGAGCTTATAATTTTCTAAATATTTGACCCCATGCGATGCTTGTGTGAAAAAATTATGCTATTGTACAGCGCTTACGGTCATTTCACTAAGTCATTTCACTAAGCCATTTCACTAAGCCATTTAACTAAGTCATTTCACTAAGTCATTTCACTAAGCCATTTAACTAAGTCATTTCACTAAGCCATTTCACTAAGTCATTTCACTAAGTCATTTCACTAAGTCATTTCACTAAGCCATTTAACTAAGTCATTTCACTAAGTCATTTAACTAAGTCATTTCACTAAGCCATTTAACTAAGTCATTTCACTAAGTCATTTCACTAAGCCATTTAACTAAGTCATTTCACTAAGCCATTTAACTAAGTCATTTCACTAAGCCATTTCACTAAGTCATTTCACTAAGCCATTTCACTAAGCCATTTAACTAAGTCATTTCACTAAGTCATTTCACTAAGCCATTTCACTAAGTCATTTCACTAAGCCATTTCACTAAGTCATTTCACTAAGCCATTTAACTAAGTCATTTCACTAAGCCATTTCACTAAGGTATTTCACTAAGCCATTTCACTAAGCCATTTAACTAAGTCATTTCACTAAGTCATTTCACTAAGTCATTTCACTAAGCCATTTAACTAAGTCATTTCACTAAGCCATTTCACTAAGTCATTTCACTAAGTCATTTCACTAAGCCATTTCACTAAGCCATTTAACTAAGTCATTTCACTAAGCCATTTCACTAAGTCATTTCACTAAGCCATTTAACTAAGTCATTTCACTAAGCCATTTCACTAAGGTATTTAACTAAGTCATTTCACTAAGTCATTTCACTAAGCCATTTCACTAAGGTATTTAACTAAGTCATTTAACTAAGTCATTTCACTAAGTCATTTCACTAAGCCATTTCACTAAGTCATTTCACTAAGCCATTTAACTAAGTCATTTCACTAAGCCATTTCACTAAGGTATTTAACTAAGTCATTTCACTAAGTCATTTCACTAAGGTATTTTACTAAGTCATTTCACTAAGTCATTTAACTAAGCCACCAGTCTAGTAGGCAAATGGTACAAAAATAATTGTGCAATAAATTTACTAAAATATTGCTGCTTGGATAATGTGACAATTTCCAAAGATTATTATAAAATAACAATAGCTTCAACTGTGTAAATATCTGCTTTCTCGGAAAACATTTATTTCATTAAGAAGTAATAAGTTTATTTCCAAACAATAGAACTGAAAATGTAATGTCATCGTAGAAGAGTAAACCATTTTAATTTGTCGATTTCTTAAATATTCTCCGTTAATTAAATAAATTCTTAATATTCTCCGTTAATTAAATAAATTATATGTTCTACAACTTATTTCAGATACTGACCTTATTAATTTTAAAACATTTTTACACAACTGTAAAGGGCAACCGGGGCAGCTCGGTCAGTAGAGAGAGGAACTCGTAATCCAACAGTCGCGGGTTAGATGACCATCCAGACCAGCGCGAGTCGACTGCCTCGGTGTGTCCTTGTTAAAGGGACTTAGCTACAATTTATCGGCATGACATAGCCAAAAAAGTGCTTAAATTGCCATAAAACCAGCCAACTTCGGTAAAGACGCGTATCATGCTTGAAATATCGTGCAATATTGGCTTATGACACTCTCAGCCAGGAAGGAAACCTAGGTATTTTATGTGTTTTCTGTGTCGCCAACTTTTCAAACTCCACACACAGACTCCCCCCAAAACAGAAAAATAATATTCGACTCGAGTTTCATGAGTGAATTCTCTAAGCCTTATGCGTTTAAAACTGTTGTCCAATTTGGTTTCTGGTTGTGTGTGTGTGTTTGTGTGTGTGTGTACGTGCGCGTGCGTGTGTGTGTGTGTGTGTGTATGTGTGTGTGTGTGTGTGTGTGTGCGTGCGTTTTTTTTTAAATCTCCAGTATAACATATAATAATGGCAGCCCTTCCTAAGGCTGCGTCTGTTTAGTGTTTTTTGTCTTGCCAAAAGCGACGTTTCACTTACACTCAAAAACAGAGGGAAAACACTTAACAAGAGAAGGGTTAGGAATCGATAGTGTTATGTATATGGAATTTATAATATGTGTCCATGATTGTAAGTTGTACTTCAGTCAGATTATGGTCAGTTTTTAAACAACATATTTACATAGCGGCCGGTTTTGTTAGCAGCTGGACTGTTATTGTTATTTCCATGTCTTATTGTGACAAAAGTCAGGTACACAAAGTAATTTTCTGTAAGAATTACTCATATTGTGTCATAGGTCATGTAGGCATGTGTATTTATATACAGATTTTGGTAAACAAATTCATTCCCATTCTAAAATTTTGAGTCTAAACGATCAGTCTGTAAGGAATCTATTTTAATTGTGTTGCTGAAATCAGATATAATTTTGAGAGGAATTATTTATCTACAATATTCATTGGAAATACTAAAGTGCTCATAGATTTTAGGACTTTTGGGGATTTATGTCAATTCATTCAAAACATTCCGGATTACATCATTTTATTGCATCAGGGTATTCAAGACTTGTGGTACATCGGGACATTCAAGGTTATTGGAATTCATTCGGAACATTTTATGTTTTGGACAAGTGATTAGGACCTTTAGGATTATTTGGACTTAAATTCACGTTATTGTAAGTGTCTTTTGAACAGCGTAGGAAACTGGTTCAGAATCTAAATCATCTCTATGTACCAGCGACTACTAATAATTTCTTATACGGATCATCTGAGGTTACAGCGAACTTTAATAATCGCCTATTAGACTCGTTCCAAACATATATTAAAAAGACACGAAACGATTTACATAATTAAGGAGTATTCACAATCTGATTTATCTACTCAATTAATGACTGCTAATTTTAATTAAGAAAGACATGATTTTCTTAATTGTTATCCACTGAATTCATTTTGGTTTATGTACTCTTGTCCAACTTCTGACACGATCATAAGTTCATCATTAATTCATTAATATATTCATCTCTCTATCGCTCTGTATCTCTCTGTCTGTCTCTCTCTCTCTCCATCACACCTCTTTTGCCTGAATCATGTACATTTACATATAATTGTATGAAATCATATTAATTTACTGCCGCTATCCATAAATTTCTTATCGATTGTAGGGGAAGGGCTTATTTTTAGTTGTGAGAACTTGTAGCTCGACCCCATTTGTTAACATTTATGGCAATAAAATATGTTTAAACTAAGTGTCTTTTTAATTTTTACTTTAATTGTCTAGAAATATATTGCTTGTTGATTTTACTTGAATTTGTTGGTTTCACTTTCTTTCTGTTACATATTTTGAGGCCATAGAGTCGTAACAAGAGAAAGAGCAGCATCCGTGAATGGAATTAATTAAAATTACTGACCCGAAATCTAATTATTAAATTGTTTGACACTCACTTAATGAGAAGTTAACCTAATATTACCTTAATAATAAGCCACGGTTTATGAGAGCTTTGTTTGATCTATTTCCTTTGTTTTGGATCACTTTTACAGCTGCATCTAAGATCATTACAAAATTATATCCCGTACATAAATTTTCCCTCAGCAATAATAATAACACAGTAAAACGATTTTTAAAGCTACCACACCTGAACAAGGTGAAAAGCATAGAAAATAACGGGTGAATATTAAATGATCTACGAGTGTTTGAAAGTTATTCTTTAAAATGAAGATAATATAGTATAAATAATCGTAATTTGAGGAATGTTCCCAACATATATGAGAATGTCGGAGCAAAGTAAAACATTGTGTAGGATTTGACGATAAAAAGAAGAAACAGGAACAAAAAAATTTAAAACAATTTACCAGAAATTACTTCTAGAGACCCTCTTTCTTTAATTCAAAATTCCGCGTGCAACTTAAATGCATCACACAGTCTCACTCTGCATGTCATCGCGTAATGATGTCCTAATACAGTCTTACAAAATTTCCAATCGTAATTCTTTTTTTTAATGTTTCAATATTGAACCAGGTCCCAGCTATTAATTTCATAAAGCGTCTCTGGTTTATACGACTGGAATTGTTTTGGTCCTTAAAAATAATCGAGCAGATTTGTAATGTACTCTATTTTCCTTAATGGCAGCTACTTTTTTGAAGTACGTATTGAAACCTGGCTTTCAAGGGAATACGTATAGTCACTAGATATCCAACAATGCACGATGGAATCGTAAATAATGCTAGGTGGGGTGCTTATTCTGTTTTCCAACTTGTTGCTGGCGGCCTTTTTCATCTCTGAACATATTTTTTTTAAGTGTGTTTGTAAACAGTCACTATCGTTTCAGTGCTTTATTTGGCATCAAACAGCTAATGAATCTGTAATTCTAATTGGTGAAATTTGCTAAGGGCATCCTCGGTTATGGTAACTGTGATCTGATTGATGAACAATAGCGACGAGAGTAGTATGGGGGGGGGGAATAGTCCGGTGGGAGGCACCACGCCCCGATCTGGGCAGTATGGTCCGGTCTGAGGGCACTATGGCCCGGTGGGGGCACTACGGCCAGGTATTGGGTCACTCTGGATCAGTAACGGGAAATGAACATGGAGTTAAAAAAGGTTTCTAGGGGTCAAAAGGGTTTATGGGGACAGAAGTATTTTTAGAGGGATAGAATATGCACATACACCTAACACAAAAACAAATATAGAAACACTAGGATTGGCAATTTGAAATTAGTTCTTTTCTAAGAAAGGTGGGTGGCCCTGAAAAGGGCCGTTGGGTTTTTTTTACTTCTTCTTCTTCCATCATGTCTTCAGGAAGCCTAGGATGTTCTTCTTCTTCTTCTGGGGTGGATCAGGGAGCCATTCAGGATGACCCAATCGCCTGAACTTCTCCTGGACCTTGATCCAGTTCTCGTTCAAGCGATTGAAGTCTTGTTGTTTCTTCTGGTTCTCCTTGTCTTTTCTCTCCTTAGCCCAGGTACCCTTAATCTTTATCCCCTCCTTCTCTAGAACTTGTCTTATAAGACCCTTTGCTGTGAGCAGGGCAGTCTCTTCCCGTCTGACACTGCTAAGGGGTGGATAGATCCAAAAGTCTTCCCGTACCTTGTCTAGGAAGTACTCCACCCCTTCCAGCAAGTCCAAGGCTTCTTTTAACAACCCCACTCGACAGGGTGAAATTGTAGAAGAGGTCTCCATCTTCATGGCTTCCTCCACCATAACATCATACACAAGACTCCTAGCTCTTGTCAGGGTTGAAACTTGTCTTGTGACATACGGCTTGGTGGTCGGGTAACGCCAATACATTGCCATCCTTTCTAATAGGGACTCCACTCCCACCATCCAATCCCAGGCTTCCTGTATTTTCTCTACGGTAGACATTCTGGTCTTCTCTTTCCGTTGACGATGAAGGGTGCAACTGGGGAATGCGTCCCTTTATATGCTGGAAGCATGGACGTGAAGGAAAACATCTCTCCAAAAAAGATACAAAATCCTATCACACACAAAAAAACACCAAGTACGCGGACCTAAAAGAAAACACTTATTTTTTTATTTTTATTTTTTAAAAACATATACACACACATACATACAAACATTTTTAGAACATTTTTTTTTTATTTTTTAAAAACACATACACAAACATACATACAAACATTTTTAGAAGAGTTTTTTTATTTTTATTTTTTAAAAACACATATACCAATCACACTCTATACAAACACACACCACACATACAAGCGAATGGGATTTTTTTTTTGAGTGAGAAAGATAAAGACAAAGACACACATACACTTAACCTACAAACACATATATGGCAAATAAGATTTTCTTATCTTGGCAGTTGGGAGGCTCTGAAAAGGGCCGTTTTTCGTATTCAAGTTCACTAGAGATGCCCGCATCTTCCAGGTCTGGCCCCTCAGGCAGCACACCTCCCACTCCATCAATCTCCACGGTGGTGATTGTAGGAGATGGGGAAGGCAGAAGGAGGCTGGGTAGCTTCACTATCCCAATTTTCACTGGCAGTTACAGTGAAGGTCTGCCTTCTTCTTCTCCTAATCACCCTGTTGGCTTGGGGATGCTGTTGTGGAGGCTGTTGTGGCTGTGGCTGCGGCTGCTGCTGCTGTGGTTGCCACGGCGGTGTCCTCACCATGGGCTTCACAGCAGCACAATTGAACAACATCATGAGATGAGGCTTAATTATCTTCATCTTTTCCTCTTCCTCTTCCTTCTTTTTCTTCTCGCCCTCTACTTCTTCCTCAAGAGTGATGAGGACCAGTTCGTCCATTAAACGACGAACATGCTCTAGGTGAACTTGAATCTCTCTCAATTTGTCTGCTCGACGGCTACTCATTTCTTGTTGTTGACAAGTCAACGGAGATGACTCAACTGGTTAACCAACCACTTTATATACTTAAAGCACGCACGTGAAGGAAAACATCCCTCACACATAGATAAATAACATAACCCACACAAACGCGTCTGACGTCATCAGTTTCTGAGTATGACGTCATTTTTGAGCTTCGCGGATAATACACCACGACACCAATAAAAACACACTAAGTACGCGGACCTAAAAGAAAACACTTTCTAATTTTTTATTTTTTATAAAACACATACACCAAACACGCCCTGTACAAACACACACCACACATACATTTTTTAGAAGGGAAAGCACTTTTTTTTTATAAAAGACAAACAAAAACATACAAACACGCACATTTTTTTGTACGCAATCCTAGAAAAATCTTTTCTAAAGATCTGGGTGGCCTGAAAAGGACCGTTGGGGGTATTTGGTGAGAAGTTTTTTAACTTCTAGCAGCAGGACGTCCACGTTTCGCCATAGGTCTCACCGCTGCATGACAAGGGCGCTTTCTGGTGAAAGAGAAGGCAAACTCATCACAATCCATTAAACAGCTGACTTCTCCATCTTGTTGATTCAGCTGCTGCGAGAGTTGTTGTTGTTGTTGTAGCTGCTGCTGTTGTTGCTGTCTTTGCTGCTGCTGAATTCTTTGTCTCTCCTCCCATTCTGCTCTGTCCCTGACGATTTCTTATCGCAAAACTTCTTATGCCAGATCTTGAGCCATTTGCAAAAATACCATCGTCTTATTCTCTGGGTTTTTCTGAAGTAGGTTATGTCTCACCCGCTGCATATTGACCATTGCTTCATTCAACTTACTAATTTTAGCTGCCATCTTCTTAAGGTGTTGACGAGTCAACGAGAGTGACTTGACTGACAAGCGCACCGCTTTATATGCTGGAAGCGCGGACGCGATGGAAAACATGATTCAGATCGATAGAGAGAAATGTGAAAGAGTAGGTTACCTCAGATCGATAAAAAAGGGTGAAAGAGCATATCCATTTCATCTTTTTCAAATAAATAAACAACACAACACCATTTTTTTCAAAAATTCAACATTTTTAATACATAAGAAAAAGCTTCTCTAACACAAAATGCAAATACAAACAAACAAACATTTTTTTAAACATGAAAGTATTCACAAGGCTGACAACGTTGGGAAGTCAAACTAGACTTCCACTGTTCTAAATCATTCTTGCCTTGATGCACACTACGTTTCTGAGCTAAAGACAAGATATAACCATAATGTTCACAAAACCATCTTTCTACTTTGGCATCGTTTCTAGCATACTCCCTATCAAAACAAGTCACTAACTGTTCTAAGGAATATTCGAGACTGCGTTGATGAAGAAAATATACACAGTATTGTCCACACACCATATAATCTGATCCTTGTAATCTGGTATAATTGAATCGAGTGGAGAGCGCATTTCTTCTCATAAAGTCAATGATGTAGTATTCCAAAGGAGGTAATCCATAAGAATCAATATATTCCACACTGTGATCGTTAGGAACGTACACTGCTACCCAATAAGTTCCTGGTCGATCACTGTCGTCGGTATTGATGACATAGGCATGAATGTCTTTAGGTTTGCGATGGGGAAGTTCATCTTTAGCACACACCACAGGATTCCAAGAAGAAGTGTACTAACTGCGAGTCAACAGGTAATGAAGTTCCAGGTATCCATTTTTTTCTTTGTTCACAGGTAATGATAACTCATCAATTCACACTTTACTTTATACTTGAATATATCTGTCAAGTAAGTCTATGAATCACGGCGGGTAGTCTCTCTGCCATGTTTCAAGAGAGCTTCGATGCGTTTGGTCTCCAGAGATGTCAATGGAGGTGAGGAACGATCCTGCAAGTCTTTATACCACTTTCTCAACACCTTTTCTTCCGAGATCAGAGACCAAGCTTCCTCTAAATATTCGACAACTTTTTCTTCTGCAGTCATCATCATACATTTGTCGTGTTGTTTCTGACTCGGATGATCGATTTAACATCCAAAGCAACAGACTCGGGTCAGGACTGTAATTCTTTCAGCCAATTCCGTAGCAAAACAGGAGACCAAATGTTGTTCTTGTTCTGGCCATCTACAGCCCATAAATCAAGTAAACTTGGGAACACTACTTTTCTCTTCTTCTTTTGGTTCTGGATCAAAAACATTGTCATCACTGGTGGATTGTGACTGCTGTGGTTCACAAACTCCCTCATCTTCTACCTCCATGGGTTCTTCGTTTTGCATCTTTTTTTTCTTCTAATAGTCTAGAATCACTTCTCTCAAACTGTTGATTTCTAGAGTATTGTCAAATTCTGTATACAAGATGACGTTCATGGTGTTGGCTAGAGCTGTAGCAAACTAAAGTTGCACACGAAGTTGGCCTGATTTTATAGGGTGGAAATGTCCTTCGTCGCTGCCTTGGTCGGGAGTGAAATCAAAACCCCACAAAGCATATCCTCCTGCATAATCCTCGTACGAAATGCCGTTACTGCTGTTGGTGCCTAACTGTCTTGTGGCTTCAAACAGTGTCAAGTAAGATCGCAAGTAATTTTTCTGGGCAAAGTTAGGTTCAAAAGGTCCGGTACACAACGTCTGGCCATCTCGACTGACTTCTATCATCTTGGAGACATTGAAGTGTTGAAAGTCGAACGGATTTTGATCGATGGCTACGTTGAGAGCTGCATTACTGACGATGCCGATCAGCAAACGTTTCGGGAGCTGTTGTTGGAAGACGTGTTCTTCAACTTTGGATCGGAGTCCAGATACAATGGTAAACGGTTTCACTTCCACTCGTCTCTCAGGATACTTGGCAGTGGTTCTGCTCAATGTTTGACTGATATCGTTGGCCACTTTAGGTAAGACTTCGACACGGCGCACGTAAAGTCTGGCTTCTTCGATGATGGTTTTGTACTCGTTGGCATTGGCCATCAAATGGAAGACGGTACTACTGCGATTCAGTCTCAGACGTACATCCACTCAGTTCAACAAATACTTGTCTTGCAACCACATGTCCAAAGGCAAACGATCCATCAGTTCTAAAGTGCGCCGTCGTCTGATTTTCTTTCTTCGGTCGTTAAATCCCACATTGTGAGGATCGTCATCTGCAGACACCGCTGGGTCGTTGAATTTTTCCGAGGTGTCAGGTTTCCATACCACGGAAGCATCCATATGGGTGTTCTTGGCTTCTTTTCCTTAAGTCAAGAGATTTTCCAAGTAAGCACGGTAAGGGTAAGTATCCATGCTGCTGCTGACCAGTTTGTTATTCAAGTACAAATCCACTTCGTTGAACAAGGAATGCATGAAATTATTGACGGTTGATACTCTGGCATCGGCATCAGGATTGGTGTTGTCCGTTTTGATCACTGAGTTTCAGGAACAAGTGACTGCTATTCAGATCGATGTAATCTTCGGTTTGTTATATGATTTCAAATTCGATAGGAGCTGAAGTCGTCAAAGACGATACAGGATGAAATTCTACCCATTGGGATTCTTGAATCGTCATCATGGTCGGGGGCATGGTAAACAGATCCAGTTCTGATTTGGTACATTCGCAAGAATCTCGATGCATCATTTTCAACAGTTAGTAATGAAACACGTCTAATTCTCTGACCGTTCTTCTTTTCTTATTCTTTTTCTGAACACAGTGTTTATGAGCTCTGAAGGAGTGTCGACGTCTCTTCTGCCTTGTCCTTGCTGAAGCGTGAAGCGAATTTATAGGGGTCTCTCGGCGACCCAAAATATCTTTTCCAGTTTGCAGCAACATATTTTTTCCTGCTCTCATAAAGGCTTCTTTAGGATTTTGTTTGTGGATGAGGACGTTTTGAAGACATTCTTTTTATTGCGTCAAAGCGGCATCTTTTAAGGCATCCAATCCTCGAGTCACCGTGGGTTTCAAGATTGGGGCTACCGACCGAAAAGCAGATTTTAACATATCTCCTAAACCATGTCCTCGTTGTCGAGCCACTCCTCGGTACACAGGATACATTTTGGATTTTGGTGTTACAATTCGCTAGAGAACCTTTTAGCAAATGTAGTTTCACCGTGACTTTTCCTTTAGTGAATAGAATATTTTGTCCCAAATCTCCTTTTATACTAATGTTGACACTGTCCAAATACGATTTGCTGACTGGAAGATAATGAGGATGTACAAATTTACGATGAACATGATACGTGTTTTCACCTTCCTCGTACGCGGTGACAGCAGAATCCGCTTTGAAAGGAATGACTCTCAATAACGGAGCAGCTGTGTTTCCCACCACGTTGTACTCCACTACATCGGAGTACACAAACAATAAATTCAGTCCATCGTTCAATTCGACAGGATAACGAAAAAACTTGTAAAATCGTTCGTTGCTGTTGATGTTTATCATGGGGGCTATTTGTGTGTATCCACCCAAAATATCAAACAAACCAGGACAAAAAGCGATGGACAACATTCTGGGGTACGAAAATGCATGTTGAGACGATGTGCCACTTTATGGTACTTGATCTGGACACTTTTCTTGGCTTTGTCCAAGGCTTTGCCAAATTGATCCTGAAAGATAGTCTCAATGGTGTCCACCAAATGTTGAGCATTAAAATAATACCCCGCAGGAATTCTCAGGGTATAGCTAGTCAAGAAATTGAGGATTGGTGTTTAATGATTTTTTGGATTCGTAAATGCTAGTATCATTTTTGTCCAAGTGTTCTTGCACTTGATCGTTTAGGATATCCACGATGAAAGTGATATTGAGGGCTTGCGTAGGATGAATGATTTCTACCAAAGCCACTTCCCAATGAGCTTCATGATCCAATTGTATGGATTGAGGTCATTTGGCCGTGAAACAACATAAGTTGTTGTTGGGAAACACATCCATCGAACTGTCGTTGGGTAAAGTTAAATAAAATTGGTTATTCATAGTTCCAGGGTTCTGGTGTCCGAGGAGTCACTCGAGTTCAAAGGACAATGTTCCAAAAGAGGGCTGCTATTGTTGTGACTGGAAGAAGGATGACTGGCGTTGGTCGTACCGTATTGGGACTGGGCAGAAGATAACCGATGCAACTGCTGAGTAAAATGGTCGACAATTGTTTGTCCCCTTGTTGCAAACTCAAATTGCCAATGGCTGCTCCGATGACATAACACACCAATAAGATTTGGCAGAAAAAGTCGATTTGATTTTTAGGGACACGTTCTATGCACCACACCCACAAAGGTTGTTTTTGTAATTCTTGAAGAGACGAACTCTGCGAAGGAGAAGAGGTTGTTGCTGTGTTGAACGGCATGTTGGTTACTTCTTCTTGTTATAGTCGACGACTTGGGAAGCGGCAATCCAAGAATCAAAACTAGGTCCATATCCTTTCCATCGCACTTTGACTTCTTCTACTCGACGTTTGAATACTTTACGTGTTCTTCGTTTGAGAATGCTTTCGATATCGTAAGTCGTCTTCTTATTTGGTCACTCGTTGTAACTCAGGCACGTAAAAAGTTCCTTTTAACACTTCTCCGTGCATGTCTTCCAATTTATAGACGGGAGGATCACGTCCACGCACTTGTCCAGTGACACGAAACAATTCGGTAGTCCAGTTGGGTAAATAACCTTTGTCAAAAGTGCGTTCGGTTTTTCCGATGCGAACCCAATCTCCCCAGGGTTTTCTGGTGTCTCAGTTTTGGTGTACCAAACAATTAATCAAACACCCTCACTTCGTTTTCAGGGGTGACCTCTTCAGGGGCACATCCGATGCTACGATCGTACAATTGATTGTACGCTTTGACCAAACGTGGTAACACGTCAATGTACTTGAGAGTGTGTTGATGTGTAAAATATTTCCACATGCGTTCTTTCAAAGTTCTTTGAAAACGTTCCACGACATTGGCTTTTGGTTTCAGGATTTTCGGTGGTAAAAAAATGAATGTGCCTTTGTTTCAATTCTTTTTGAAAAGCTTGTTTAGAAATTCGATGCATTTGTCGGTTTTCCATCGTAAAGGGTGACGACCACTTTCTTTCAACACCAGTTTTAAAGCGCGTACTAACTAGGTACTGCTTTTAGAAGTCAAAGGCAGGACCCAAACGAATTTGTAAAACGCGTCGATGACACAAAACAAATATTTGTGACTACGATTGTACGCTGCAAAATGAGAGACGTCGGCTAAATCTGCTTGCCATTGATGATTGATGCCATCCACTTTGGTTTGACTTCTAGAAAATTTTCGTCGAATGGGTTTGTTTAACGTGTACGTCGATTGTTCTTGTAACATCGTTGTACTTCTGGCAAACGTACACTTTTCAATTTAGTTTTAGCAGCCCGATACAATTTTTGAACTCCTCCATAACCAGCAGCATGGGCAGGATTGTAGTAAATGCTAGCTAAAAGTGTCTATATGTTTTTACTCCTCAAAAAGTCACCCACTGTTCGATGCTACTACTTTTGGAGTCTTGGGGTTTGGACGAAGCGGCTTGATGCGTTCAACGAGACACAGGAGTCGGTTGTGAAGGGATGGTGGTTTTTTCTTGACGTCTTTTTTCACTTCTGTCTTCCCTTCTTTCTTTTTTTTTTCTTCTGTTGAGGAAGGAGTGGACATCATCTTTTTAACCCAAACTTCCATTTCTTCTCGTTGAGGTGTAGGAGATGGTATCAACAAGGAAGCTGCAATCTTACTAGAGATGGGAGCAGACGGAGTTTGAAACACTTCTCGTGTGTCGTCTTCTTCTGTCATCCCCGTGGCGGTGTCTGTCTTGGTGGTGGTTTTAGGTTCGCTTTTCATCATCATGGTCTTGAAATCTTTCAGAGTTGGTTGAGCTGTTTCGTCTAAAGCTTTCTGGTGAAAGAGTTGAAGACAAATCACTTCGATCCATTAACGAGTGTAATTCTTGTTGTAACTGGGACATCCCATTGAGATTCGAATTGGGAGGTAAATGAGGTATCCGTTGTTCGTACTAACGATGGAGTTCCATCCATCGTTTGTAAGGAACTAAAGTCAGTTTTCGTCCTTCCATAAGATCCAAAGGTACAAGTGTGTTGTCTTTCCAGAGAAGGGTGTCCTTGTTATCTTCTTTTGTCTTCATGTCTTTATCCCATGACTATTCCTAAAAGTGGTCCAGCAATCGTTTCTAACAAAGGAGCCGCTATTTTTAACAACGGTCCTATCAGCATGGGTTGAAATCCTCCTCGTTGCATGAACATTTTTTTCTTTTGACTGAGAGGTATTTTCTTTTTGACCATTTGGCGAAGAACGTTCCGATGTTTGCCTAATTTTTGTTTCTGTATCTTGGACAAAGGTACCGTTCCTTTCAACACTTTCAAACAACATTCGCACACGGTATCGATGATTTCTTTAGGGGCTGTTTGAATGAGTTGTTTTCGCATGTGAGGATTGGATTAAGTCAGGACGGACAACACGTCACAATGTTTGGCCAGACGAGGTGGAAGTTCTTTTTTGGTTTTGCCTTTCTTGGGACGAGTAGAATGGTGTGCACTTTTGGGGGTCATCTTAGGTGTCAGGAGCAACCAATAGAACTGAGGTCTCTCGGAGGTCACACTTCTTTTTTATACTGGAACACGTCTCCACTGATGGTCAGCACGGCGTACCATCTTCATGACAGGCATCACTCGACGTTGAGGTGTTTTCAACGGACTAAATCGTGTCAGTTCTTGTTTGGACTAATCCAGTAAACTTTGTAACAATGCCGGTTCTCTCTTGGACTTTGGTTTTAGGTGAGGTTACTTTTTAGCGGCAGCCAGAGTGGCTAAAGCAGCCGAAGTAGATGCCCCCGGAGAGGTGACTTTTGAAATGGGTTTCCATTTTTGCATCAAATTAGGAAACACGGATCTTAAATCGGGTTTGGCAGGCATCATCACGAAGGGCGAAGAAGAAGACGAAGAAGTCGACGGGGGAGAAGGAGGCACCGTCACTGCCTCTCGTGGCTTTCAGGAGTACGTGCGCGTCCTGGCAGTAGTACCTCTCTTTCGGGCAGCAGATGTTTTTGTTGGTTTTTTCTTGGAAGGAGTTTTCTTCTTCTTATTAGGGGTTTTCTTCTTGGGGCTTTTCTTTTTCGTTTAGGTTTTGGCTTGGGCATTAGGATCCCATTTCAAAAAAGAATGAATCACGACACCTCCTAAAGAACCACTACCACCAGGGGTCAAATTGATTTGTTTTGTAGTACGTGGATCGATTCTAGGATCTGCCAGTTGTGACAACGCCACTTTACGTTTTTCAAAAAAACGTTTGGTTTGATGAGGGATGCGAATGATGCCTTGAAGTAATTGACGTGCCGTCAGAGTAAACCATCGTAACACTTCTTTGAGACTAGCTTCTAACAAATGGGCACGGACTTGTGCATTTTTGACGCGACTGATGTCATACAGGGATGAGATTGAAAGGAAGTCATCTCGAAGACTGTGAGAAAGAAATGACGTGGTGGATGTTTTTATCGTTTTTTTTTCTTTCAGAGAGTGACCGAAGGGGACGTGAAAATGACGGGACCTCCTTCTTGACACCAATGGTGAAACAAGCTGATACGAAATCTCAAATACTCGGGAGTGGTAGGTTTTAAATCGATTAGTAAATACGCATGAGGTGTTTGAGTGGCATCGTCGTACGCATAATTCAGCCAAGGAGTGCCTAACTGTTTGACTAACACTTGCACTTGAGATTTGTCTCTGGGGCTTTTAAACAACACCACGTAATGGGCATTGAGACTGATGGTACGATGGGCTTTTTTTTGTTGAAATAAATTTTGAGTAATGTAAATGATGCTGGCATTACGATGATGTCTTTTTCTTGTAAACCAAAGTTTAATTTCTTCTTCGTCTTCTATTAACATGTCGTCGAAGATGACCAGATGTGTTTGACTCAAGTCAGACACGATCCCATCGTCTTCGCGAGGAATGCCTTCGACAAAAGAAATGGCTTCTCCTTGACTTTCACCAAGTAAAGTGTACGACGATTGCCACTCTTTGTTACACCACACGATACGTTGAGGAGGACGATCAAACAAATGCGATTTGTGTTCTACCATACGTTTATCAAATTCGGTTTTGCCTGAATCACTGGGTCCAGCAATCAAAATGTTAAATGGATGGCGTAGATACAAAGCTTCCCAACTTGGACGATCTAACTTTTCGTCGATCACTTTGACCACATAAGAAGAAGAGGCAGAAGAGGCAGAGGAAGATGTAGCCATGACTAAGGTAGGAAGAATTTTGAGAAGAACACGAAAGACACAAGACATTTTATACGTTTCATCCACGTTTAATGTTTTAAAAAAAGCAACAAAAACTTATTTACAGGTCATGAAGCACAAAAACGCATGAAGCAAAAATGGTGAGGTAGAACAATAAGGCAACCATTTAAAGAATCAAAGTTCTGTATAAACAAGTCAATGTACAACAACCATAGTTCCGATGGAGGTGTGTCCTACGAATTTGGTGTACACGCACTGGTATTCTTGTCTCTGTTGTGGAAGAATGCAATGTCTCTGACGGAAAGGTTGTTTGTTCCTCAGGTGTTTCTATGGGTACGACGGTGTTGTCTTCTGCTTCTTCTTGAGGCTCGAGTGTCATGGTTAACTTGGGTTTCAAGTTCACTTTTTGTCTTAGAAAATAAGTGACGCGCAAGGTCCTTGGCAAAGTGTGCCACTTCTTGTAACCAAGCATCGAAACCAACACTTTTCCAGTCACGTACATCTTTCCAATCGTAAAGTTGTTGGTGTAACCAACTAGCGATGCACACTTCTTGGAACGTGTGAAGTGTAGATAAAGTTTGACAAATGTCTTCTTCGCACGGAGGTATACAACTAGTGTTCATCACAATTCTCAACACTTTGAGCACAATTTGTCTTTCGTGCGACTATAAAGCGTGAATGGTCATGTCTTTGTCGCCTGTACAATTCATAAATAATCCACAACAAACACTGTTCCTCAAAAATAGTCCACAACGAATGTCCTGAGAAACGAAATCCAACAAAAGTAATCACTAACACACACACCACATAGCGTCCAAAATTCAATGGAAACAGTTCCTGTATCAGATGTTTATAATCCTCTAAGGTCTGAACACTATCGTTGACTTCCATCCGTGGAATACGTTTCACAAGTGAAGACAACGGTCGTGGCATGGTCAGCTTTTATATCCAGGTTCTCAAGGTTGGTATCTTTTGTGATAGTCTACTCCAAGGCACCTGCGATAGTTTCTTCAAAGAATCAGTCTTCTTATACTGTGGAAGTAGCAATACTTTAAAAATCAAGAAATGACTTTGAGTTTGCGTTTCACTTGTATCTTGACAAACTCTCTGTAAATGCGTTCTCGCAGCTCCGGAGACAAACAACGAATGTGATCGTCTAAAGTATCCGACTTGTGTTACTTCTTGGGACCGACCAAAGGCAGGTACTGACAGCGCGGAGACCATCTGGCATGCTCCAAGTAAGCTGAGTCGTTATACTCCCATTCGTGAAGGGTCACACCGCAACTGAAACACTGAACTTTATCACCTTCTCCCAAGTAGATAAATCCAACTCTGGCTAAAGCTTTGGAAGTAGGTCCTTGCAGATATTTAGGCCACTTATCTTTGAACGTCTGGAATCGACTTTCAAAGCCACAATAGCCAGGCAAAGCCACAGGCAGCGTCTATTCTTTGCACATGTAGGGATGGCATCAGGTAGGTACACGCTTAGCATCCCCAATAAAGAAGAAAGGGCGTCCTGCATCGCTTTGGCTAGTGTGGCGGTAAGGCACACGCATGGCATCGCTTTCGATGGTCCCAGAGGAGCGACAAGGTCGTGCTGCATCGCTGATGTCAAAGCGTACGGCAACCGTCTCATCGCTAGGCATTGCATCGCATTCGATGTCGTGATCGAACTTGGAGTCCACAGTAGGTTCCTTGCTCGGTGGCTGTGTCGAGTTCGTTTGCATCGGTGCCTGTGTACTGGTCTCCACATTGAACTTGAAGTCCACTCAGTGGCTGTGTGAAATTAGTATTCATCTTCTCTTTGTTGCTCGGTTAACGTTTGTAGTCACAATGAATTGTTGGTCTTGGAAGTTGTCCCTTTTTTATACTGAAGATCGGCGTGTCCGTAAGGCCACGTGGTGTGGTCTGGAAGTCGCACTCGTTTCTGGTACACAATTTGGTAAACTTTTTCTAAAGGGCGACTGACGATTTGGTGATTTGGTAACCGTACGATCTTGTGACTCTCTAAAGTTTTCACTCAAAAGTCTTGAGCTTGTCTAGACTGCAAACCATTTTTCAAGACATCGTAGTTCACCACTTGGCTGGTTCGATATTTCAGTGTAAATCCTTTGACTTTGCATTTGGTGTGAAGTTGGCCTTTTCTTGCTCGGTATTGGTACCCGTAATTTTTAGGGCCACAGCTGGCAAAACTGAGGATCGTCTCTTGAGGGTGCTCATCCGTCCGTGCTCCTAACCGATCTCCTTCGATGGTGGGGTGTGGGCAACCAGGGCAATGGATGTACATACAACTGTCGGTGTTAAAGTACAGGACACGATCTCCCAACACTTCTAAAGCCTCGTTGTACAATTTCAAGCGAGCATGGGCTGTCACGTAGGCTGCAATGACCACATTGCTAAAGTCGTCGTGGAGTACAAACTTTGGTTCTTCTTCGTAATTGATCAAAATCAAATCCTCACGGATGATTTCTACGTGTTTCACTAGTTTTCCTTTGTCGTCCACCAGTTGAAAGTAGCGACTGGGATTTGTCAAGTATTCCGTCTTGGGCAAGATCGTACGTTGTGCCATTTTCCCCCACAAGCAATTCAACATGACTTTGGCAAACGATCTTCTTCCCTCGTTCTTTTCAACGTCTTCCAAAGTGATGCCTTCTACGGCACGGTACTGTTCTTTGAATTGGACTTGGTCATCTGGCGTCCGACACCAAGAGAGATAGCCGCTGGCTTCTTGTTTCAGTTTGAGAAAGTCGTTGATGTAGCCTGAGAAAATGCCTGGATTAGAGGAGTCGTCCTTTTGGTATTGTGCTGTGGTAGGAAAGTGCCAAATTTCGTACACTTTCAACAGGCGGCATCCCCGATCCAGAGCCCAAAATAATTCGGCGCTGACCCACGTCCCTGTCAAAGCTTGTTCGTCCTCCGTGTGGTGACATGGGTGATCTTGATTGTATGTTTCGGCACACGTACGGCATAAAGTAAACATCAGTTTTTCTTGGCAATTATGGGGTAAGACAGGATGGTACAAATGGGTAGGGGGTAAGACTTTGCATTTTATCAATCCTTCGTATTGACGAATGTTTTCCACGTCGATGTGTTCTGTCAGGATTTCAGGGTGTCCGCTGTATTTGATTTCTTCTCCTCGAGATTCGTCTACGTCGTAGAGCGCGTGTGGCATTGGTTCGTCCTCCAAACAAACTGTGGCGTGGATCCAAAGGTTCGATGCCGACCATGTCGTAACTTTCGGCAATGCGTCTAAAATCAGGATCGGTTTTGAAACGTCGATCGTACTCGTGCTCCCACATTTCTACCACTTGGTATCCTTGATTTTCTAACTTCAGACGTCGTTGGTAGGTGTGTTCGTACAACTCTTCCATGGTGGAGTCTGAAAAAGGACTTTTCAGGTGTCGTTGAGGAAAACCGGTAGGGCATCCGTGAAATAAGCATCCCTGAAATTCGTACACCGTCTGAGGGTTTTCTAAATCACAATCATCGACAGAAAGACTTCTCACTTTCTTTTCACCCCATCTGTTTCTTGCATGTTGTATCCATTTGTCTTCCTTTTGGCACAAGTAATGCAACCAACGCAATGCTTTGACAGAGTATTGACGACTGGCCGAGAGGTGAGTGTTAGGGTATATGATGGCTAGTTCGTTCTTGGGCATGAACTTTTTGGTGTACACTAATGTACAGGCTTTGACTAGGGTGCACGCTTCCTTCAAAGGATCGACTTCTCTGTGATCTAGAAATAATTGTCTAAACTTTCCACAGCAACGGCGTAAAATGTCCACATCGGATCGGCAATACTTTAACATTTCTTCTTGAAAGTCAAACGGTTCTGAAGCGTAAGCGTGGTACCAAGCGTGAAAGGCTTCTCGGTGTTCGGTGTGCATTCCGTCGGGGGTGTAATAGTGAAGATCGGCAGCACTACGTGTTGATTGGCTTCCGTATTGAAGAAGTGGGGAAAATATCCTTTGGACATTTCTGTCATTCCAAATGTTTTTGGCATTCGACTCAAAGGCATGGTCAAATAACTCATGGAATCTTTGAATTGTACTTGTCCCACTTGCGTGTAAATGAGTTTGGTTCCGTTCATGGTGACTTTGGGGCATTCGGTGCCTTGTTCTGAATAACATTTTAACAGAAACTGTCCATCGTATCCCGAAAAATTGTGAGCCATGACGGTAGTATAGCGATGATAGTCCCCGTAACGTTGAATGTCCTCTTCGCTCCAAATGTCGTCGATAGGGTCTACGAACCATTGAGCAAACTCGGGTAGAGTGTTGGGGCCACGAAAGATTTTTTCACGTCCTACTGGAATCCAACTACAATGGGGACAATAAAAATGGATAGGTTCTTGTATGCACTTCTCACAAGCCCGATGAGCGACGCAGAAATTGCATGCATTCAAAGTCAAAAAAGATTATATCCACTTTGGTGTTGTTCTTGTTGGGATCAGCCTTTAATTCTTCCTCCAGTGTATTATCGTATTTTTGAATGAAACATTGATGATCAAAGTCCACGATTTGGTCACATATGCGACATCTTTTCTTTCCGGAGTTGTTGGTTCGAATCAGCTGTCCACACGTGGAGCACAATTTCAATAAGTCACAAACACTTTCCTGCTGGTGAGCTTGTGTCCTGCGATGTTGTTCGTAACAAGAGGGACTGACAAAGATTCGTCGAGACGTCCAGCAATGCACGTGTTTTTCAGGAAGGTTTGGCTTGAAAGCTAAAGAGCCCCGACATCTCTCTCCGCAATGAATGTGTTTCTCCCGACTGTTAAACCCTTGGTCGCATTTCCTGCAGTAGTAAGAGTATCCAAGAAATCCTGTGATACTCGTGATGGCATCGAAATGTTCTTGATGATAATATAAGTGAATGTATTTTCCCTCGGGGAAATTGGGTCCTCGAAACAGCAGTGCTGCGCGAACTTCTTGAGGGCGTACTTTCAAGGTGTACCGAGGAGCCAAGACGTCTTGAAGTTGTTGCATTTGAGAAATACCACACACTGTCTCTTTTGGTATGCCTGCTTGTTGAAACAGGAGTTTTGCTTCTTTTCGTTGTTGCACACTATCCGATCGTCGAATTCTCTTCCATGCTTTTTTCCATTCTGCGGTCTCGTTCTTGTTGGCATACATTCGCCCCACCACGATGGCACGGGCCAAGCACATATGGTCTTGAGAATTGTCGATTTGAACGACACTGTGTTTGGTACTGCCAAGGTCGTCCACCTGTAACACTTTCCTGCTTCGTCCGCTACCTCGAGGAGGTGACACGTGAGTCATGTGAAGTGTGGCTTTTCCATCGGTGATGGTAAACTCTTCGTTGGATTGTTGAAAGTGTTCGATTTTGTCCATGACTTTAGACGGTGTTTATTCTGCGGGGTACTGAACTCGATCCAGACAGGAGACTTCAAACTGTCGTGATGGATAGAAAGTCTCAACCGATCGTCCTCTTTGGCTCCGCATTGTCGTTTCAAGGTCTCTAACAAGGAATCCCACAAATCGGTAATGAACCCTGCAGCTTTCTCGGGAGGCACTTCAGATTTGAAGTCTCTAAAGTTGACGGTGTAAGTGTAAGCCGTTGTTCAAAATTTTCTAGACCTCAGTTTTTGCGTCTCTCGAATGCGATAGTAATTTTCGGGAGATACGGAACGACTTTCTTTGTTAGGGGTTCTGGATTCTCTTGGTTTTGCGGAAGGTGTGGTTTCAGGTTCACTCATGTCCTCTTCGAAATATCTGGCATGGACCTGGCCTAGCACTTCAGCTAGCGGCGTATGAGACGACACGGAAAGTCTCCGTCGTGGCCTCTTCGTTTCTTCTTCTTCTGTTTTCTCATTGACATTGCGTGATCTTTTCATCTTGATGTCTCGCTTGAATCTGATTGAGTTTTACACAGGCTCTCTCCCTATATATAGAGACCTTCCTACCCTCAGAGTCACTATTCGTTATTCGACTTTCAAACAGTGAAGATGGAAGAGTCAAGACAGATTACATTTCTGGTCAGAGATTTACAGAGTCCTTCCAAAGTATACCACTTTCAGTAAGACTAAGGACTACTCCTCCTCCTCCTCTCGAGATAAAAGTCAAGATACTTGCTTTATCTGCCAAGAGAAAGGACATTGGGCTCCAGAATGTCAACAACGTCAAAACCAAGGAAAAGAAAAGAGAGACAAAGGGAAAGATACCTGTTATCATTGTCAAGAAAAAGGACATTGGTCTTCAGAATGTCCTAAGAAACAAGATAACCAACAAGAGAGGGAGGAAGCAGAGGGATCTTCAGAAGAAGAAGAAAAAGAACTCATCCCCGTCGTCAAGAAAGGCAAGAAGGCCAGACGACTGGAAGACAGTGAAGAAGAAGAAGAAAAAGACCTCTTGATACCTGTGAAGAAATTCAAGAAAAGATAGACAGACAGTGAAATATGAACTTGAGTGATGTGTTATGAAATGTTCATTGTGATTTTTAAGAGAATATACCAAAATGGAAAAAAGTAAGTGTGTTTTGGTTTTGCTTTTTAGAGTATGGACGCACGCACGCACGCACGCACTCCTACACAATCCAAGGGGATGGGATTTAAAGTTTTACTTGATTTGGCAATGAGATTATTTCTTTTCTTGGCAATTGGGTGGCCCTGAAAAGGACCGTTGGGGTGTTTGTTTTTTTTTAAAACAAACTTATGGACTGGACATGATGAGCATTAACTGTCTCAATGTAGTAGACTCACCGTTTTGTTTTCATCACTCCCTTCCTTCTGTCCTTCACACTTCTCCTCTTCTAGCTTTCTTATTTCCTCTTCTTGCTTTCTTCTTTCCTCTTCTTGCTAAATAAAGGCTTCTTCTGCTTATCTCTGACTCTGTAAAACAATTTCCAATTCTTCATTTTTTCTCTTTTTAAAATCATCGATCACGGGTAAAGATGGTAATACCACAACAGCGGTTGTTGTTTCAGGCAAAAATTCTTGCGATGACAGAAAATCCACAAAATCAAAACTAAAATCTTCTGGTTGAAAGTTCACCACTGCATTCCCCGTCGTACTCTCACTCCGAACATAACAGGTTCAGCCCAATACATTGTCTTCGTGGTATCGGCCATACTCAAACTATGCCGCCAAAGGTAAAACCATACGAACGCTGTGACGCCTATATACTGAAGATGACGTCACACACACACACACACACACACACCCCCGCTGTCTTCCTATTTGGAAGAGAGACCCACCCTGTTGTAACGCGCGTTTGGATTGGTGGTTAATTTCGATCCGTTTCGATCCGCTCTTAGGCTATATATACCAGAGCTTTTGTCAGATAGTTTCACCGGTTCTCAAGACAACTCAAGAAAGATGTGGACTAGTGTTGAATCAACAACATTGTATCGGGGATGCTGTTCAACCCAGACTTCCCCATGTACGTGAAAGCATCATGGGCAATAACCAAGATGACAGATACAGCGGTGTGGAAGAGAAGGATATATATAGAGAGACAAGGGTGCCTGAAGCGGGTATTGATTTACGGACCTGAAGTCCGCCGCATTTTTAGGAGAAGAAGACCCTCCACGAGGTGCCATCTGTGTTAACATGGTTAACCAAAAAATCCAACGGCCCTTTTCAGGGCCACCCACCTCTCTAGAAAAGATTACTCCATAATTGCCTTAAAAAAATATTGTTTGTTTGTTTTGTTTGTATATTAGGTGTATGTGTCACATCTATCCATCTATAAATAATTCTGTCCCCATCAACCCTTTTGACCGCTATAAACCTTTTTTAACTCGATGTTCATTTCCCGTTACTGGTCCAGAGTGACCCCATACCGGGCCCAAGTGCCCCCACCGGGCCATAGTGCCCCCAGACCGGGCCATACTGCCCAGACCGGGCCGTAGTGCCTCCCACCGGGCTATTTACCCACCCCCCCCCTCCTACTGACGAAGAGTGTAATTAGCATTTATTCGACACACATTTGGTTTGCTACACAATAATGGCATGCTTGAATAATAAACATGTACAAGTATTAATTATAAGGCCTGAAATAGGAGGGTTGGTTTTAGTATTGTATTTCCAGAATCTTGTTTGAATATACGGGTGGGTGGAATTGGTGGGTGGGTAAATTCACCATACAATTGTATACAGAAAAATGAAGTACCTATATGCCCTTTTTCTTGGTTCGTTTATTGAGTCTGCAAAGCCACTGTTTTACAAAAACAAAACTACAAAAAAAGCTAATGCAATTTGTTTTTAACAATTCTGTATTTTTTTAATTTGTTAAACTTTCATCATAACATTATTTAAACTTTGCATGAGACCATTATGCTTTACTGAGCTCAGTTATGGAGCACAATTCTGAAATGTGTTCAGACATTGATGACGATAGATAACTAAGTGCGTTGGTCGTTTTTCAGACAAGACTCCATACAATATCAGTAAAATCACTCATCGCGAAACAAACTGAGGTTATTAATAGAGAAATAAAAGTTCAAAAGCAATTTAAAACAACCTTTCAAGTTCGCTTACAGAATTACATGCGAACACTGAGATAACAAACCCATAGCAGTTATGTACGTGCATTACAATGTACATGTATATCTCATTAATTATATTCAGATGAAACTTTCTTTCGCTATGCAATCACCCTGTTGGGGAAAGATTTATTCTTTTTTTTTACGTGATGGATGCAGGTACGACATTATGAAACACACAATGTACAATCTTTCTAATCTGTAAGATGAATGACAATAGATAGAAACGATACTAACGTAAACCAGAAAACAGGAAGTGCACATCAAGGACTATGATCTGCAGCAATTTACACAAGTTACAATGAGAAAGTACTCGTTAATAGGTAAATAAATATTTGCGCATCCCCAATCCATAAATTATAATCCAATAAAATTTGTTTACCTTTTCTTCACCCTCCCATAAAATTATCGATACATATACAACTGTGATTTGAGCGTAGTGGTAAGAATTCGATGATCTGAGACATTTGTTTGTTTGTTTGAAAGGTATAAGTACGTACATCTGACCTACCGTCTGTACTCACGTATAATTCGATACCAACTGCAAACTGCATAGACACAGATCTGCCGTCGCATAATGCACCGGCAGATCTGGGTCTATGCAGTTTGTAAGGACTAATCAGTAGAGCAAACAACATAGACCCTGATCTGCCGGCGCATTATGCGACGGCAGATCTGGGACTATGCAGTTTTCATTTGGTCTCGGTTTATACGCGAGTATATACGGTATGTATGGCCTGAAAACAAAGTGATACATAAGTGTTATTAAAAGTATTATATAAATATAAGATACTATTGCTTCATTATGTATCAATATATTTAATATTTTCTCAATGAAACACATATATATCTCTTCAAGACCATAATCACCACAATTACTACACCACAAGAACTACTTCAATGACAGAAAACTAAAAGAAGAAGGAGAGAATAAAGAAGAGGTTGATTACAGAGACAAAAACATTCATATCAATTGTGATAATAGCCACAAATTTAATCCGGAAAAGAACCACCACCTTCAAAACATCAAGTTCTAAGGTATATATATACATCAAGTACTAAGGTATATATATACATCAAGTACTAAGGTATATATATACATCAAGTACTAAGGTATATATATACATCAAGTACTAAGGTATATATATATATCAAGTACTAAGGTATATATATGGAATGAAATTTTATGTGAAATCTGATACTTCTTCAGTCTAATTAAAATAAAGTTGGATGGAATCTAAATCTTAATAACACTGACAGCTAATTAAACTGAATTATTGAAATAGTTTCGTGTAACTCGATTTGTGTGGTTTTTTAAATCTACTATGAACTCATCTGAATTTTACCGTTATAAATTGAATCCATTAAAAATGCTATATCTACATTTATGTTGACATAATGT
>JAQPZY010001690.1:3145000-3302500 GCA_029931535.1 Margaritifera margaritifera | reverse complement strand
CACTCGTACACATATGTCTTTCTTACCTAACCTTCGATTATTTGGTGTTATTTATTCGCGATATCCCGAAAATAAGTGCACTGAAATCTGAATGATGTATGGTTTTGGGGTTAAATATTATTATCACTCAGTTAAAAAACAAAAAGTTGTCTTAAATATACTTAAGAATCTGCTTTAAAAATAAACAACAAAAGATCCACAGCGCGATATAATTCTGGAAAGTTAAGAATGTCATTCATGTAGGATAAGCCACAAATGAGGTGTTACAAAAGTGCGGGATTCTGCGCATCAATCATTAAATCTCATATACGTAGATCATAACACTGGTACGTCAAGTTAACAGAATTATTTTGTTTCTTGTATAGCCATAACCAGAAAACAAAAAAGGCCATATATTTTCAGGTTGTATCCGAACAAAGTCGCGTTGATTTTCAAATTTTCCCGTAAGGGGTGGGGGTGGGGGAAGGACGTCAAAATAAATGAAATCATTAAGGCTTATTCCATATCAAGAAGTCTAAATTAACAGAATTATGAATGGTACAAACCGTGAGCAAAACGCTATTTTTTGTTTTCTGTATCCCGTCACGTTTTATTAGAAGATTAAATGTTTCGTAATGGAATTTCAATAACAAATGAGTTTTACAACTTCAGTCAACATTCAAAAGGTATATCATGTTGTTGGCCAAAATGTTTGCACCTAACAGGAATTCTTTACTTTTCTGTATCTTTCGTGTATGGGGCGGACAAAAGGGTTATTTATCTTGCATCATGGCTAATTACAGAATAACACTCTTTCTGCGTATAGTTTGGTATGCCTTAATGAACATAACAATCATAAGCCTGGTTATGGGTGCCAACTAAGATACAATCAGCTTTATAAGAAAAAATAATTGTTTAGGGTGACATTTTAGTATATTGTTTTTCTAATAAAAGAAAATAATATTCAGCGAAGATAAATATTGCCACCTTTATACTATTTTTGATGGAGATGCAGTTGGACTTTAGAAAATACATTACCTGCAAAACTTGAGCTATTGTAAGAAGAATACTAAGACGTAATAGATGTTTGCAAGGGAAGAAGCTAGCGTCAGCGTCAATTTAAGTTTAAAATCAGCAACAAAACTAAGTGAAATAAAATGCAGTGTGCAGTGGCGTTGCAACCGCCCAAGTAACCCCCGCAACTGCTGGGGGGGGGGGACAAGGTTCAGTGAGGGTCCAAAATTCCCATCGAGAAAAACAACTTTTTATTGGGAGGGGGCACATAATTAAGTTTTTCGGGGGGGGGGGGGAAGAATTTCTTGCTACGCCACTGGCAGTTTGTCATTTAATCGCAAACAAGTCTACCTGTTATTTTGTGCTCGTCTTAAGTTTGCAATATTCGTTCTCAGTACAGCAGATCTGTTTGTTCAGTTACCACAAGTTTGATCATTTATCTTTGATTTAAGAAGTTGCAGTTCTGGTATAGTTAAGAATGATTTAGTTTTAATTCATGAATGAAATGAAAAACATGTTTAAATCGATATTTAGGTCATTGTGTTTTACAGTTGAATCGACACTCTTTGTTTTCTAGCCTCATTTTGTGTATTTTTCCCGTAATAATGTTCATATCTTTCCTGTTTTGTTTATTCATCTTTTGCCAGCATTCTGAACCCTTCCCTTTGCCCGTTTTAATTTATTATGTTTTCATATTTAATATTTCAACTTTATTCAGCATAGAATTACACGAAAATATATTACAGTATATAAAATTGTTATCAGTAAATAGTTGCTTTTTGATAAATTTTCTCATGTTGACGTAAGTTGTTAACACAGATATAGCTTGATCAATTCACTTACCCAACCTCATCACAATATCTCAAGTACACAAAGTATTTTGTGATAAGACATTGTTATCTCACTGTTTACTCCCTTCCACTTCTAATACTAAATTCCTCAGATGATGCACATCGTGCAAAATTATTTCAGGAAGGTCGCAGGTACTTTGAAAGTTGCATTTGGATGTCTTCCTCCTATATATGTTGAAAAAAATCCAAGATTTTCTGGATTGAAGAAACCGCTATCAAAGTATTCCGCTGAATCTACCATATTCTAAGTCGACAGATTGTTTATTTTCATTAGCAGTTTCGTATATTGTTTGCATATAAATATCATATGATTACGTCTACGTTGCATAATAGAGAACATATCTTGGAGCCAAGCAAGTCTGTGTCATTTATAAAGGCCATTATAGCTATATACCCCACAAACCGGGTATTTATGATCGTTTGGGATCTTCATTCTGTGGTTTGCTTAATAAAATATGAAGTATTCAACTTTCAAGTGATTTAAATGGTACAATACCTGAAGTAAAAAGTTAAAAAGTTACAACTTTTGTAATAGTTCATTTTCATATACACAGTATATATGCAACTTTTGATAAATGGATTCATATAATAATTATTGTAACCAGAGCATTAACCAAATGTTCTCCAGAGCTGTTGCAATATGAATATTATCATAATTTTATCTAGTTGAAAAGAAATGAGTGCGTCTGTACCTTTCTCTGAATCTTTGGACCTGAGGCCGCGGAGGTGTATGAGAACCAAAAGTTGTTGCTGTTGTTATTATTATTGCTATTATTATTCTGGTCTATAATGTTGATGATCTTGAAACCATATTTGTCAAAATGATTTAGATTGATACTTCACCTTGTGGGCTCAAAACCATGACTGCTGGCTCATAATGTTTGTCTTAGGCCGACGCTCTACAATAGAGGAGTTTCACAATCGCAAATAATCAAAGGTAATTCTGGTTATTGCATTATCTCGCTGTTAGAGAGCGAGACTTTAGTTGTATGTCTCTTGTGTGTGTGTATTAAAGACAATCGTGGAATATTATAACCGAATAGCCTATGTTTAGCTCCGTTATACGTTGAAGAAAACGTGCGAAGACACAATTAAAATCCATTTGAACTAAGTATGTATATAAGAACGTGGATGAATTCCTGAACTTCACTTTTGGATGTTAATCATTTGAAGAGATAGATATGTAAAATGAACTAATAACTAAAGTGTAATAACTGCTTCAGATATATATATTCCCAAGTCTAAATTTAGATCGCATTTGAAACCCTATTGGATGAATAATAAACTTAATAAGTTACATCAAGAAAATGAGAAAAGCGCGGGGAGAATGGATCATAAAAGGAAAAGTCAGAGACTCATATAGTGACAATAACAGAGAATGCAAATACGTAAAAAGAGAATTCAGAAGAAATACAGGCTAGAGACAAAACAAAAGCTAATTCATGATGGAAGTAAGATTTATAGATATTCCAAGTGCATACAGCCTATTATATGCATGGCAGATCACCTAAAGGTACAATTAGATCCTGTATCATCAACTAAATGTGAAATTCTGATCCCAACAATTCTAAGTAAGGACGGACATTTGTTCGTGCGAGGCATGTAACTTATTAGGATCAATTGTGCAAAGTTAACTTAAATGATATACTTACACATTTGTGGTGTATTTGTAATAGTGTCAGCTAACAATTATTAAATAGGATGGTTAATTAGAATGTGATATCAGCTGATGGTACAGTGTCGCACTCTGTCAATGAATGTATCAGGAAAATACAAAATATACACAGACAATCACACCATAATGCTCATATTATAAAGAATAAGCTATTTCCTTTATATCAATACAAAATATACACAGACAATCACACCATAATGCTCATATTGTAAAGAATACGCTATTTCCTTTATATCAAATACCAAGAATGCCCAAATGTAAACCAAATAGACGAGAATGTGGTTAAAGAATAATCACTAGTGTTTGCTGCAATAAACTGAGATTTTCTATCAGTTTTTTAAAGAAGAATATACATCAACTAGTGTGGAATAGAGAAGGAATAAGGAAATTGTTTGAAAGTAAAAGTGATTGCCTCAAGAAAACATGAGGAATATACAGATTGATCATTTTTTGTCACTGGCAATATTTTGTATGGACCTGGGTGTGAATCTACTCTGTCTCTTGATTGACTGTCGCACAAAAGTAATCATATGGATATTAATAAACGCAGTAAAATATACGGTGCATATACTCGCTGCTCATCACATAGTTGGTATCCTGTATATACAGTGTTTGCGGTTTATTATTGTTTATATCTGAACACGTTAACACTTTCTGTTAATTTGATTGGTTCAAATACACCCATGAAATCCAAATTCAGAAATTCCAAGCCCCTTGGCAAAGCAGTCATGGGACCAAAACTAGTTTAATTTGTTGTATATAAAAACCTGTGTACAGTTTTGCATATAAAACCTGTAGTAATCTGCCATAACCTAGACTATTGCAAGGAACAAATTTTAATATTCAGTGCAAATGGTTTAGAAAAAGAAAAATAACTTGATGTTGCGGTTCCACCTTATTTTGAGTACAATGCCTGATAATGTACAGGATCGTGCAATGTACCAACCATTCTAGTATGTGGTAATCTCAGAGATCAGTGTTTAATTTATGTAATCAAGAGAATTGGGTACGAGGTGCTTGCGAGAGTATATAAACTACAGTTCATGGCGTCGTCTTTACGTTCTGAGTGTAGAAATATACCTGAAAGTGGAATTCGAACTTTAGTTCTACCAATGTCTTTGCAAGACGAGAAGTTATTTATCATTGTTCAATATAAAAGATAACTCACTACCCCTATTTTTCTAGTTTTGCAGTTCTTAATTATGAGCTAACGACTTCATATCTTATCTCATTAGCTAAAATTTCAGTGTTTCGTAAATATGGCATTGTTATATGTATTTGTATCCTTGAGGAATGAGATATAAGAAACCACGGTAACGCGACTGAAACATGCTACACTCAAGTAAGAGTTTGCACAAATATATATATATATATATATATATATATATATATATATATATATATATATATATATATATATATATATATGTTTATGTGTGTGTGTGTGTGTGTGTGTGTGTGTGTGTGTGTGTGTGTGTGACATAAAAATCATCTTCAAAGAAGTGTCTTTCCCATATCGTTTTTGACAATGAATTGACGTAACAAAAATAACACGGGATTAATTCTGTAGATTAGATTATAAACTTCATCTTTAATGATTGTGTTCAAAAGAAGTATTTTATCTTATCCTTATTCCAGGCCTAAAATAAAAATATGTCATTCAACTGATAAAAGCTTTTTAGTAAAAGCAGCCGCATCACGTATAATAAGTACTTACTGAACCCATAAAAAAGAAGACTGAAATAAGGGTTGGTATTTTCAATTAGTTTACGGCAGGTGTGTTTGTGGGTCTATGAGTACACGTACTGGAATAGACAGCCAACGTATCTTAAATTGTTTTAGATACTATGTGTTCTTTATGATTCAAAATGTAATTCGATATTTACATGCACCAACATCCTGTACTCCTTTTTTAGACAAACGGCGATGCGTTTATGTCAAGATTTTGGGATATTAAAGATTCTTTTGTGTTTCTAGGATCTGACCTCTCGTTGCCATATTTTTAATTAAAGCTTTTTCTGAAATATTCGATTATGCTAGTCATAAATCATAAATATTATATCAAACAATTTGTGGTGTTTCCTAGATATCAGCGATGCACCGAATAGGCTCGGATTTATTGCTTTGTGTTGTGCCTTGATTCAAATTATTTTATAAACGTTTTGGTGGATGATAATATCATGGACAATAATAAAATACCAATCTTCAATGTATGCACATTAGCTTGAATTAAATGGCTAGATATTTCAAGGTGTACGTGGGATCGAGACATGGAAATGAAACATATTGTACGTCATTAACTAACTTACTCAAAAACAGGAATGAGGAATTAAGGTCACATAATAAACAGAAATCTACCGCACTTTTGCACGAAATTTAGCATCTCAAGAGTGTGTGGGTGAACATTCCCTCAAAGTTTGTAAAAGAAAGAGGAAAAGCGTTGTTGCTTTGGACAAAATTTCTGCAAGACATATTCCCTTTTAAAATTTCAGCTACTTTTAACGTATGACTTGCAGACAACATGTTCCACTTAACGTTTGATAGATAACGTCAGAGTCAAAGTTCTCTCGTTCAAGGTCCGATAAACAAAACTGTGAGCATCAAACTGACAGAATCGCAGCGCAATTTCAATCCAGCTTAAACTGGCTTACCGAAAACAGATACATGTGAGCTAAGTGTGGTACAGAAGTATAAATAGATTTATTTTTTTTAAAAATAGCCCATTAAGTCCAGTACTTTAATGCATCTTTCTTTTGAATGCAAGTAGCATTATTCACTGGTTAGGAACTCTTCAGGAATAGACTACAGTAGGATGCAATAACAGCTCATTGGCTCAATTAGTATTATAATACTTTGAAAAGATGACAAAAGTTGCACCTATATAATAAATCTGATTTTTCTGTATCCTTAGCAACAATGAAGATAACATGTTCAAACTTATGTGCATCTAAGGTGAAATATGTGAAGTTTCGAGAAACTTGGGCCATTTCCAGAAAACAAAACTACATATATATTTATTGCCTTCATATTGGCATTCACAAAATGAAATCAGAAAGTGTCCTAAACTCATTTGTATGTTGATTTCCAATGTCAGAGGGTATTTAGTCTGTTGAGAATAGTGAAGTTTGAATTTGATGCCTTCCGATGTAATTTTTATTGGTATATATTCTTCACAATTAACCAAACCAAGAACCCCAATGTATGCATTATCATAACTCTCTTTGTTATCTTGAATTAACAAATAAAACTCCCATTTGATAGAAAATGGTCAAGAGTGGTCAGAGTTTATAATTCTTGTAAAGACAGACTAAGCATTACTCCAGTCATAGTGTCAGGACAAATTGCTATGGTCCCATCAAATTGGAACAACCGAACCACCCGCATGTGTCATTATAACACTGAAGCAGTAGCCCAAAAGTAAAGTTTGGTTTTCGGTTTCATGCTTTACGGCCGAGGCAATTCGAGTAAAGTGACACACCACGGTAGCTGACCCAGGCTGGTCCGATGGTAGGATTCGAACTCGTACCCGTTCGGTCGTGAGTCCGGCACACAGAGCCACCGCGGCTTTGCCAAAAGTGAAGTAAACACATTCAAGTAACAATTATGCAACGAAGCTTTTTTTGTATCCAAATTAAGTTTAAAATAAATTCAAAGCTATGCATCGTGTAAGTACATATGAAAGAAAGCAATCGTATCGAAATATATTACGTATCTAAATATATTGTTTCCAACCTTTAGAAAGGAATTTTTAGTGCAAGTGACCTTTCTACAATTGGTCAAATCAAACCTCTTCGTTCTGTCATCCAACAGTCTGACCTGAATAAAAATGTTACTTTCTGTTGTTGTTGTGTTTTTTTTAATGTTGCCTTTTTTTTTTTTTTTTTTTTTTTTTTTTTTGAATGGAAATAACATTCTTCACTGGTTAGCAAATCTCCAGGAATAATCAAAGAAAAATTATCAGTGATTTTCTTAGAGACTACACTGGCTCAATTAGTGTAGTGATAACAATAAATAAGATTGATTTCTGTCTTAGACGAATTATGAAGGTGGGTGATAACACTGAAATAAACATTTTCATTACAGATGTACATTGCATTTTAGTTTCAATTTATCTTCAAAACTTCTCCTTCTTGTTGTATATGTCAGCATTGAAAGTATTCCTTTAATTTCAAAGTAGGAGCTTTTAGCACTTTGAAAACTTTAAAGTCTGACAATTTACAGATTACTCTGGAACTATTGGGAACGCAGGCCTGTATGAGTCACGTATTAGTATTTTAGTATTATTAGTATTACCACCACAACAACAAAAATGATCTAAAGGCTTGAATTGTTCAAAGTAGATGAATTGCTCAATAAAAGAATTTTTATTAACTCACACTGTGTTTATTTGTATGATTCTAGTACGACCAGATTCGCAGGATGTCGCTGCAATCTTTTCATTAATCCTTGATCATCAAACTTGCTCTGGATCCGCATTACATCTGTTATGTCAAAAGGATAAGTGCCATTAATAATCGAATGAAACACATAATATAGATATTGAATTGTATCCTCCATGAATGATTTTACCACGAAAGAGTTTTCAAGCCATGGTATTTTGGATTTTTGTTTTTTTATTCTCACCGGTCAAGAAATTCTGGGACAAGAAAAGTTTGAATATATAGGAGTAGACCACACTTCGCTATCATTTGTGAATTAGAAAGTGCCCAATAGAAGTTGTAAGAAACTTATACGATCAAAGTGGAACAAACAGAGTTGAAAGTTTTCAGAAAGGTATATAAATATGCAAGCCAATGTTAATCGCTTGAACGAAAAGTGGAGATCTGGGAATCTTAAACAGTTTATGTAGACAAGTACACATTTTAAGTTGATGGATGAAGAACGAAGTTTATGTGTTACTAATCATTCTTTCAAAATAACTTATTATTTTATAATGACGTGGTCAGGAATTGTAAGCGTCCATACACTTTGTTGGTTATTTGAATCATACAATACCCGTTTTTTTTTGTTTTTTTTGAAAAACTACAACAAAAAAAGATTCTGTCAACATACACCATTTAGCCTGTCCCTGATGTCGCCAATGGTTATTGAGGGCCTTGAAATTCTAAATGATGGGCCTTGTGCATTTACTTAGTGGCAAATTCGTCCCTGATAACGTGGGCAAGTAACCGTATCTGTCTGACGCGTCTTTCAATTTATTATTTAATTTGAAACACAAAATTTAACTTGCTTTTGGATCAAATTGCATCAGAGTGTCCATGTGGAACTCGTCCTATTTCACCGCGGAGAGGAATGTATGCTTTGTAACGCATTCATTAAAATTTACTTTCGTCAGATACATATTTTCCCCAGCAATTTTGGTGGTAAATGAAATCGAAAATTGAAAGCTTTTAATTTCAACATTTGCCATAGTTAATCGTGGTGTATGCACTGTACGGGTGGCACATTTGTTTTATTTTTATTTGTTTCTTCACAAATCAAACACAGTAAATACGATCTAAGCTATATTCATAATTAAACCTAATGCAAAGCCCTAGTTTTGGTCTTTCAAACCTTGTGTTCGTGTAAACAGTTTCGTTAGAGATGATTTTATATATGGTCAAATTTATTATGATCTCAGCAATGACCGTCATAAATGTCAGGCATTATATTAAAGATAATGGTTCATTTCTCATACAATAAAAAGAGAATAGTACCTTATAAATGCATCTTTCTGGATCTAAAATGAGATATATCTCTCAAATACTAGTCCCAAGTTTTAACGCATATGTCCTCTTTGGTAGAGTTGGAAATAATATACATGCTTACAACGATGATTGCTAACTGTTCATGCATGACAGTTACACAAATTGATGTCATAGAACAGCAAGTTTGTTCTTTGTTAAGATGGCATCTTTGATATCACCTCCAACAACGGTTGTCTATCTTACCTACAAGTAACTAAAGTCTGTGGTCCTAATCTCCATGGTCGCGATACTTGTGAAAAATACATATCGTTGTTCACGAACTGTTTATCAACTGTCAGAATAAACTTCTAAAAAGGTTGTTATGCTTAAAACTTAACCTGGATTGTTTGACACTTGGAAACTTGAATGTGGTTATAATATCATCCAATATTTAAAGATTTATATGATGTGTTCTTATGACTGCAGTACAAGGCTACAATGTAGGATAGAAAGAAGGATAGGGAGTGTAGGTAAGTATTTGAAAGAAAGATAAGGACATATAGCTCTATAGTTCTATTATACATAACGAGAGGGACAAAAGAGCAATGCACACACACATACCCTAAACAACATCAATAGTTGTAGAAGGGAGCGAGATAGAGCAAAGACATAATTTTCACACGCCAGATCATTCATAGCAGAATTAAAGTCAAAACTATGTGCTTCTATCAATACAGAAAGGCTCGGGTTGTATTTGATGCTTGCAACTTCATTGACTTTGTATTGAATGTCAATGATAATTAGAACTAAAAATTAAAGAAGTATTTACATTGCATATTATAACTCTTTAGACATAGAAAGAAAAATGCTAAAAATTGAAACATACAGCATTATCAAGAAATTTTGAGGCTGCAGCCGTCATAAAAATACAGGATACGGATATTTCTAGCAGCCCCAAAAAAGGGGGAAATGGTCTGTATCACACAAAGATTGGCACAAATGTAAACAAATGTCATTGATGATCAAGGTGAGAAATCGTAAACACATCAGCCATGCATCATGTTAGAGGAAGGAAAATTAGCAATTAATATGAATTTAAATATCCGTCCATAAAACGGATAAGAAAGTATCATTCGAGAACATCCAAGAATACTGCGAATAGAAAATTGGCCCAATCGGGAAGAAATATGTACTCGTCAAGGATTAGGAAGTCTACAGTTTAATATTTCAAACTCGTGTTTTATTGAAAAATGACCCCAGGTCCTGTGTTCAATCAAAATGGTTTCTGCAGGTCAGCGAGGAACCTTTGTAGAGAACCCTCCAACATTCAGTCTCCGTTGATGTGCAAAATGAAACATTAGTGCACCCTCATACGCCCCATAGACGAGATGGCGGATAGATGTTGATGTGTGATGGTTGAAATGTACTGCACGTCGAGCGTAAAGGTCCAAATGAAGCCGGTTTCTTTGGGTCAGCTAGTAAACTTTGAAGAAAATTCTCATACATCCTATCTATATTGCCGTTCGCCAGGAATCGGTAGAGCACCCTCATACGTCCCTGGCGGTCAACATGACGGGTAGACGCAGATGAATCAGGGTGGAACAGCCAGACCATCAAAGTAAGTACGGTACAGCCCCTTGCATCCAGGTCTGTGAAACCAACGAGACTTGCAAGATGAGGTAGCACAAGCGACAGAAAACAATCAATATGAAAGGGAACGAAATTATTACAAAGCTGAGACCCTTCTGCTTAAATTAATGTATGTTTTAAATGCATCTGATTTCCAGCGGCCTAATTATATTATTTGGTTGTCACTGAAACCGTCATTGGACGCTCAGTGGCAGCTTAAATTCTAAAGCTATGAGACTTAAAGAGGTCAGAGTTGAAACCACAAAAGCATGTACTCGTCTTAGTTCTTATTTAAATTATAACTTGGAAACTGGTTGCCTGTTTGGGTACATAAAACAGCGGTCATGGAGTATTACCTCTAAATATGAGTAATCTTGTAAGCATGATATCGGTCAAATAGAGTGGCTAGAATGGGATGAATCAGGCAATTGGGTTGTCCCAAGCAATGTTTAAAGTTGAGAAAAGTTAATATCAGACAATTTTGAGATAATCCGCCTTAAGATAGATTGATCAAAATATCATTCTGTCCTGCGTTTGTTCTCGCTGTTATTTCTCCTATTCTGAGAAAAGCATGGAAAGCCAAGGTAAACATAGCACAATACATTCTTCACATGAAATGGTCTGAGTGGTATGTAATAAAGAAACGGATTTTGAGCAATACACTTTTGTCAATCTTCAAACGAATACTTGTTTGTGTGAAAGATTTTAAAGGGCTTTTTAATAAAGAACGAAGAAGAAGGGTCTATGAAACCATTAAGTTTGTGCACATAACCAAGTGAGGAAACAAAAGTAGAAATTGAAGTTGTCGCTTATTTCTTGTTGTTCAAATGCGCTATGAAGAGGGCCAGATTGGTTGTTGAAATTGGGAGAGAGTAATCAGTCGATGTGTCCATATTGAACTTCTTATATAGTGTGCTAGCCCGCTTGAATGAGCTTTGTGTTGCTATGTTTAGCATATTTTAACCCAATTTTGCAGTGTACTCTCTAGTTGGGAATTTTGAAGGGGCGGAATTTTATTTGGTTGTACATCCGAATAGGAGGATGCATACTTAAAATCTGGAAACATGTTGTCGAGAAAGCGAATGAGCGACTTTGTTATGCAAGCCTTTGTGCATGCCTTGCTTTAAACGTGATATTTAATTTGAGGCGAAAAGTACTACTTTCTGAGGAAGGTGCGTGATATGTTTGTCTCTGGAAGATTGTTTGTTTGTGATTTCAACCAAGGATTGATTGTCAGCATGGAATTAGATTCATGTATTGGTCAAGTGTTTCCTCCAGAGCTCAGCTGCAAGAACGATTGGGTACTAGTCCAAAAGCGTAATGTTGTGATATGCAGAGGTCTGATCCCAAAGGACCGCACCGTATGGAACGAAGTCAGAGGCATCTGTGTGCAAGTTTAATCTTCTTTCACATCATTTATTAATCTAATGTAGTTATGTAATTTAGAGATGCCAATTGTCATGTTGATAAGCCGCTTAAGGAAAACCAGCCCCGGCAGAGCAACAGCACGAGCAAAGTTGAGAGTACTTATGATAAATTTCAACTATCTGGGGGTTGATTTTACTTCTAGCCAAATATAATTCAATAAATGAATTACACTTTAGGAGTTTGTCGGGTGGAAAGAGAACCCCCATTCTCACCGATCGAGCTTTTTCTGGCACTGGACACGAGTTGCATCTAGTATCAAACAAATAATCTAAGGTATGAGTCGCATATGTTATTGATAACATTGTGTTTGCTATCCATTGCAGAGAATTGCTAAGGTCTCAAAAATCCGGCAGCTTGAACTAATGCATGGGTAAGCATATATCAAAATAATACCTGTTTAGCCAAACAAACCCAAAGAGATGGTATTGAGAGGGACAAATAGGAATAATGCGAAAGCGTTCGATATATCTGTTTTGGCCATAAAGGACCCTCTACAGCCACTTTATAAATGCAATGGCATTGTATATATCTTCGTAATGAACTGTTGACTATTGCGATGGAACTCAGTTGATAACACAGTTGCCAGATGGGTAAGACAGGTGATGAATCATTCTAAATGATCCAAGGAGTTTCTTTTCAACTAAACCTAATGGTGAAATGTGTATATTTTACGGAAGGGGTCCTCATCGAAAGAGCGTGCAAAACGTTTCCGCAGTAACCCCACTGTTTGCTTGTGCCGATTTTAAGTTTGTGACTGCATGCATTTGCAATGTCCCTTTAAAAATCAAAATAAAAAACATTTTGAAAACCGATAGGGAGGTATTTCCTTTGCAGAAGGATTAAATTCTTGTAGGCAATATTGCAAGCGGTCAAGATTTAAAGGGGTGGGCCAATGATTGACTCCCTCTACTTTCAAGTTTTTGTTTGTTGGGTTTTGGGTTCTGAGTTGGTCAGATCTTTGGGAACGAAAACACTGGTTAGTAGGTCGCTATGGCTATGGGATGTACCGCGGTAGAATCTTAAACGGCTGCACAAATGGCTTGCAGCAGCGGAATAGTTGGTGCCCCCTCGACTAAATTCAACAGACGAAGTACTTGTTGTGCTGAACCCGGCAAGAAAGTCTTGCAGATCAGTGTCTACCCTTTTGGTGAGTGAAACAGACTCCCCTTGGACATTTAATGTTTGAATCATGAGTGGGGGTGGGGCGGGATGCTTTGTGTCAATTGAGTTTGATTGGACCCGAGCATAGCTTTCACATACAATTCAAAATGTGTGATTCCCCACTGAGCCTCACCTCTGGCAACTAAACGTCGAAAGCTTTCATCGTGATACCTCCAATCTGCGCGATTATCTTCTAGTTTGGTGACAGTTTCCATATAGTTTAGGATAGAGGTTCTAACTAGTGGTCATTTTTCACATAGGACGCTGGTAAACCAGATCCAAGCCATAATCCATTGTACCGTAGTGAGTTTTCCGTTCTTGGTGTTGGGGACGAGGCTAATCACAGGATTAGAATTGTGTGTGTTGACCTGAAATTTGAATCCAGCATCCTGAAAGTTATTTATGAACGTGGAGAACTATATGTACAGACAAAACCAAATAAGTACCTAAATCTTATCCCGCATCAGAGCAGATGGGGATACAGATGAGATCAGGAATTGGAAAGTAAAGGAGAGGGCAGGTTTAATTGGAGGCCTGACTTGTTAGCACCATTACAGGCATCCACCGTTGTGCCCGTCAAGGAAGATTTGGCCTGGGCGATGGCACGAGATACCTCTATAGATGGGGCTGGCGTGTTGTCTGTTGGCATATAGTGTCAGGGCTGTTAACCGGTTGGTGGCAGACTATTTCAACCAGTGGGCCTCAGAAGATATACCAGTCCATCAAACGTATCGTTGATCTACTTTGTTACTTGGGCAATAAGCCTGTCAGACACATGCTTCGTTATTAACTGAACAACGTGTGGGTCCATCTGCGCTTCTATTGGATGGTCCTGGACGTGAAACGGTGGCACACGATGCTGTTGATGTTGTTGCCGTTCTGGTCCTTGTCGTTCTGGCGCTTTTCACCGCCTTTTGTATGTCGGCTGTTGGTTCCCTATGATGCTGCATTCTCAAGTAAGACATGTGGACCAGTAGGAAACGTTTTGTGCACCAGTGTGATCATATCAAAAGTAGAGAACTTAAACAATGGCAGAGGTATTAAAAGGTACGAGCTGTGGACTTCTTATATGTTTCCAGTTGTAATAAAAACAAATATCTAATTTGCCGAAGGAACCGAAACTAGTTACAGTAATAATAAGTCGTGCGTATATTCATACACATAAACACACACACGCACACGCACATATATTGCTAATACTATCAAGGTAAGGAGGTTGTCCAGTGGTACAGAACCAACTGGTGGAAAATTGAACCTCTAATTGACTCCTTGTAAAGCCATGGGTCACTGTAGTCAGGTGTGGAACCAAACTACGCAAATATTGAATAAAATCAATACAGTAAACAAATGTACATGTGATGCGGAACGTCAGGCGAAAAAAAACCCCAAATAAATAGAACCTCAGAACATTAATCCCTGAGGTCACTGTTGAGTGGTATGGAACCCTCATCGAAATAATAATAAAACGGAATGACATTTTGTATCCACAGTGCGGAACCAGAATGTGTAAAATAGAACCAACCAACCCCTTTTCTTTCTTCATTTTGTTTCTTTTGTTTTCATATTTGTTTTACTGTAGAGTGGTAACCTAATGATGGAACATTGACAGGAGATATTGTAAAAGTATGGCTAAGAAAAGAGATTACGATGAAGTGTAAATGGTGTAGGTTATACTTTCTTCATGAACGTAATCATACTAAGAATATGACCATATCTCATGTGTGAAAAATCATGTGAAACTATGACAGTATTTATATATCGCCAACGATTACTTGTTAATTTGTCCTCATTCTACTGCTGGGCAATTTGTTTGCAGGCATCTGTGACAGAACCACTGAGCGATATGTACAAGTGGTACTGGTTTTTGTTCGACAAGTGAACGCTGCCAATTTGACAATGCAAGTTCTTGCTTCGCCAGAAAACGAGAACTTATCATTATGGTTCCAGAAGGATAGGTAGGTGTGCCTCTCAGCTTCAAGTTAAAGAATGGCTTTTGTCTGTTGCGTTTTTCTCTGTACAATCTTATGTACATTACCGTTAGCTCTCTCCCAAACACCAAATAGCTGCAGCAAGGCACAAATAACTACCTTTTTGACCTCATACTTACGTTGCAACAGAGAGGCTAATATTAATATCTTATAAACGATTTCCTTAGGTGAAGTCGAACCATCCCGACTGAGATCATAATCAGCGACCAAAAGAACAACTCTGTCGGTTTTAAGCACAATAACAAAGCAAAATATCTCTCTCTCTCTCTCTCATTTGAATTCTAATTAAAGTGATATTTAGGCAAATAACATTCGAGAAACAATTGGCTGAAGAGTATATTAACCTTTTCTGCATACATATTAATCCCATATCAACCGAAATGTAATAAAGATATACTGAACATCAGCATCAAAGTTTCTCCTTCAGACACTTGCGTCAATACCTTGATAAGGCACAGGTTAATGCCTTGTCCTAGTGGAGAAAGGTTAATGATCAGTTTACAGCTTTTTATGCAATTAACATGAAGTTTTTGTTTTAATCATCTCGCAATAACTCACCTCTGTCTACATTTGGCTTAAAATAAATTTCCTCTACTGTTAGACACTTGAAGCTTGTATCAGTATTATTCGCAAAGAAAAAAAAAGCAGTTAAATTTATCAACTCGACATTTTTTTGTTTCTCTGAGAGACACGTTTTGGGGGCAGAATGCAGATTTGGTTCCTGCATATGCTGTGTTCACATACTTTAATAGATATATAGATACATACATAAATATATAGATAGATTGACCGAAGGATAGATTTATTGTTTGCTTGTTTTTTGTTGTTTTTTTTTTTTTTTTTTTTGTTTTGTTTTGCTTTTTTAAATGGTTTTGAATGTTATGTCTACCAAATCTAAATACTGATTTTTAAATGTCTCATATACTTTGATTTTAAGATGAGTTTTGACTTTGTTGACCATAATATACTTGCATGGAAACTTGAGAAGTTCAAATGTTCTAAATCATCAGTCTCAGGGTTCAAATAATACCTCTCTGACAGAGCCATCGTGTTGATATTGGTAACATTAATTCAGAGCTGATATCCATCAACAAAGGAGTTCCAAGGGGATCTATTTTAGGGCCTATATTATTCATGTTGCTTATAAATGACTTGCCCCTGTACAACATTCAAAAACTGGTGAATATGCAGATGATACCACCTTGCATAAGTTTGAACAAACAATTGGGTGAAGATTGATATCAAGCTGAATATTGGTGCTCGCTGAATAACATGTTTATCAATGCTCCACAAACCAAGGCAATATTGCTTGGAACTAGGCAAAGACTAACAGTGCACAGAAATCCAAATCTTAAAATGTATATTGAAGATAATCTAATTGAAAATGTTGATACAGAAAAATGTTTGGGAGTTCATGGTGATAAGAATTCAGACTAGTGAAAACAAACTTGTTCTGTAGTAAGCTCAAGAATTTATCTTTTACAGATTATAGAATGTTATCTACCACTCAACTATCGGAAATTAGTTTACAATGCATGCATTCTTCCTCTTTTGGACTGCTGCTGCTCAATTTGGGGGAATACAACTGATAGCAATATTGAAACGATCCACAAACTTCAAAAAAGGGCAGCAACAATTATCCTAAATTTACCATTTGATGCACCATCCAAAATTCTATTTTCTGAATTGAAATGGCTGGAATTTAATAGAGATTAGCCTACCACAAGTCTTTGTTAATGTTCAAAGTAAAGAATGAACTTTCTCCACACTATTTGATTGGTATGTCTCATTCTAAATCAAAAGAACAATACCAAGGACTTGAACTGGAAAGGATTACAAATGATCATTGCAAAACACCATTTCCAAAAACAAATACTTTTTTTAAAAAAAGCATTTGCTTACTCTGGTGCTATTCTATGGAATGAACTCCCCAAAACTATTAGATCAGAAACAAATCTGAATGTATTCAAAACAAAATAGTATTCACATTATCTTGAAAGGCAGTTTTCATAGTAAATTGAAATACATCAACTCCAAAGACTTTGTGCTTTTATATATATATATATATATATATATATATATATATATATATATATATATATATATATATATATATATATATATATATATATATGTATATATATATATATATATATATATATATATTGTATTTATAATAGTTTGTTCATCATGAGAGCATCAGTGGAGAATACTATATTATAACTGAGTTGCCCTCATAAAATAAAGTATGTATGTATTATTATTAGTAGTAGTAGTAGTATTAGCTGAGTACTTTTATGTTTAAAAGTAAAAACCTGTTATTATTGATGTTATACCTGCATTCTTCACATTTGTATGTCATCAGATGAATACAAAACGCAAACAAACCATTTTGGACTCCCTTGTTAATATCGGTAAAGTCTTTCTCCTGCGTTGAATTCCATGATTGCCATTAAATGTATCCAAGGTCAATTCCCCTCTTTTTCAGCTCTCTTGATTGCGCTGTAAAAATGCAATCAATTTTAGTAAGGTTGCAATCTGATTAAAAAGCTGTTTGACAGCCAACTTCGCTGAGGTGCTAAATTTGTATCTATGTTGAACACAATCCAGTGGTTTCTTGACTGAGTTTAGCGGTTATCAAATTCTCTCGCTGAATTTATCGTTATTCCAGAAAACAAACTCTTTTAATTTAAGGAGGACTATCTCGTCATGTTTTATCAACGCTATCAGTTAATTGGATGTAATGTCTGAAATGAAACCGGTCTTGTGCCAAGCACGTTTCGTCATTTACATCCGAGACTAGCATACACCGTAGATACAGACTGTATCCACTTGACTGGTCCGAACACCGTAGATACAGACTGTATCCACTTGACTGGTCCGAACACCGTAGATACAGACTGTATCCACTTGACTGGTCCGAACACCGTAGATACAGACTGTATCCACTTGACTGGTCCGAACACCGTAGATACAGACTGTATCCACTTGACTGGTCCGAACACCGTAGATACAGACTGTATCCACTTGAGTGGTCCAAATGTTTTCACTTGTCACTCTATGTTCCCACTATTTAACACTCACTCAACATTATACTTCAATATAAATTAATCTTCCTTTTTTCATCCATGAGTCTGAGATGCACAGTTTGTGAAGGATAACCCTAAAAATAATTATTTAAAAAGGCTAATTTATGCTACATTTAGTCAGGACTATATTATGTAGTTCTAAACAAAAGCACCACATATATTTGAGACAAAATGCGAGTAATTATTATCCTGCGTGTAGATTCGCTGACCCAGACTTCACATTACTTCCATCTTCGCCGTTCAACAAAATAAAATTATTTTGTTTCTAAATCTTGTTCTGGTAGACATCAAATTAAATGTAATGAAAATCAAATCTATCTGAATTCAAGTACAATAGAGAAGTTGTTTTTCACTGTGTTCGACTAAAGATAGATCGTAACAACTTCTCTTGTAGCAAAATGATGTTAGAACTGTTATTCAGTTATCCTTGATACTGCAGTAACTTCTACAAACAATGTTACGCTGTTACGCTGTTTATGACATTGGATTTTATTTTGTTTAATCGCGCAACAAGACATATAATAATGCATACTTAAGATCATTTAATACTAAAATATGGAAAGCACAAAATTGTAATGCATCAAAAATAAATTGTTAAAAAAAGAAACAATACATAAAATAGAAGCAACAAATACGATACAGGTTCCGTTAGATCTGTGTCACGTCGGCAAAGTTTGTAAATAAATATAAGAAAATGAATACATCAGAATTTTGTTAAAACATATTGTTGCTAATGAGAAACTCTACATGGAAACAAACTTAACTGTTTAAAATTCTCATTTAAGTTTCCTTTTTTATTTTCTGAAAAATGTGTTTTTTATAGGACACGGTTGATATGGTACACATGAATGAGGACACTGCCAAACACTCAATGTATAAGACAAGATTATGCAAACAATATATACTCGTGATGCACCCATTTGGAATATCAGTGATAAAATAAGTCAAACCTGTTTTAGTACGAACTACATAATTACTTAAGTCAATAGTCTATCTAGCGCAGTTAGAAAATTTTCATTTATGCAGAAATCAGCACATATTTCATTATATATCTATATTCCGTGCAAAAATTGTGTGAACGAGACGGAAAGGACATAGATTAAATACCGTTTCTCCTAGCCATTGCATGGATATAAAACACAAATGGAGTTCATTATAGAAACATGCATTCAGCCCTCAAATTTAGGTCCAACGTTCATGCCAGAAATCTATTAGTATAGTGACGTAACAGCAACTTAACATAAACAAGAATTTTCTTGTAGTGTACTTTAAAATATCATACATATGAGTACACTTTGTCTAGCTCATTACTGATAAGCTTTATAAATCAACCTTAAAAAGATCAATATGCACCGGCAGATCAGGGTCTATATTGTTTGTTCTACTGGTTAGTCTTTACAAAATGCATAGACCCAGATCTGCTGGTGCATTATGCGACGGCAGATCTGGGTCTATGCAGTTTGCAGTTGGTATCGAATTATACGCGAGTATATACGGTAAATGTAGTGTTCTGATTTTTAACAAGAAAAACAATTTGATTATAATTTGGACAGTAGGCAAAAGCAAACTTCCTATCTCGAAATCCGCAGAACACTTAGGTATACCAATAACTTCAGGCATAAAATGTTCCGCGAAAATTGACCAAGCTTTCTATAAGAGTGCAAATTATTGCATGCACTGTATAGTATTGGTAACAGTACAGTCTAAATCCCTCAAAAATATACTGCGGAGCACATGCACAGATGTATTTATACTATAGTTTTAATGCACTCAGATCATTCTGAGTAGTAGTCCCTACTGTTATGGGTGAGTAAATTCAACTTTAGAGCTACATATTTAATAGGTCAGTTCAAAATTGAAAAATAGTTTTGGACTTTGCCCATTTTTTGTGAAGTTTTAGAAACTTAAAGAATATTTGTTTGCACTAGTGCGAGTTTAATAAAAAAAAAAAATTCTATTTGTAATTAACATACTTCAATCCAGGTACTACCAGCAGTTAAAAATGATTACATGGTGCAATGACCAAAATGATATGATGAACCATAACTGTAACTGACTTATGCAGAAAAATCTTACTGCCCTCCGATATATATGAGTGTGAAATATGGTCTAATTTGACTTTGTCAGATATTCGTAATATGGAAGTTTCCAACATTAATTTGTAAAATATATACAAACTTGTGCCTCGTCAAACACGATTGGCAATGGTAGAACGCTTGTATATGTTACTTGGCATAGTTGCATAGATCAACAAAAACAAAAACAAAGCAACACAACAACAACAACAACAAAAACACAGGCTTCTTCGAAAAACGCAATAAATCAAATTCCTTCGGAGATTTATACTTTTCTTTCGAACACATCTTCAGAACAGATTGGATTTATTCCACATATGTACAAAATACTGAAGAAATATGACTTGCTCTCGTTTCTGTGTAATTATGTACAGCTGAAAATAACCACCACCACCCCCACAACCCCAAAAAAGGTAGTGGAAATCTACATAAGAAATCTGTTTTCTTGTACAAAACTGCTAAGTTCAAAGATATTATTCTCAATGACAATGATTTGTTGATTTAGGTGTGTTCACTGATTCCTGAAACCCTCCATACTTTGGCTGATATTAAAGAGCTTCAGATTGACATATCTCTAATCGTCATCTTTTCTATGTAAACGAGTGTTTCATAATGGTGGCTAATTTCCCAGCCTTGACCTTTTCGTATGTCTTTGATTGTGATGTGCATTTTGTACAATTGTATAGCCATTATTTCGTTTCATATTTCAAATTTTCCATTTGAGGAAATAAAGATTAATTAATGGATGAATGAATGATCAAATCGATGACATCACAAATCTCCTATCCTCACGTATACGGCTATATGAGTCACGTGTTAAATATTTACAATTAGAAGTGAAATACAGACTTAGAAAGGAAAAATGATTCCTGGTTATTAATGTTATCAGCTCACGTCACGGCGAAGAGAAAGAAATGCAGATGTGCCCAAAAGTACATATAAAACTTCCATGCCATCACTGACAGTATATGCGTATGCAGGACAAATAATCTGATAAATCCTTACAACTATATTCACCTTACAAACATGGCAGTGAGTTCATCATCAGTATGCGAGTGAATATGTATTATATTATTATGTAGATAATCTGGAGAACCTAACGATTACTTTTTTCAATAAAATATAAATGAAAAAGTAACGTCCTTCCTAACCATTTGTATCTTAGCTTTCATCATGGATTATTTTACTTTATCGCCATATTCAAGTTTCATCAACAGTCTATTTTCCTTTCTCTTCATAGAGATAGTGACTGTTCCCAAAGTATTCCTAATTTTAAAATCATATTGGCTGATTGGCATCTAAAACTTACACCATCATAAATATCAATAATTAATTTTGTTCTATATTTATCGTTTTATTATGATTTAATCAACATATCTTGGCAACACATTTTACAACTTTTCCATTTTTTCTGATGTACTCCTTAAAGCCAACATGTAATGCAACTTGAAACGAAGAGACACGGATGTCGAAGTTTACCGTGTCATAAGGAACAAATCGCTTGAAGAACACAGAAAGGAGTTTATTAGACTAAATCTAGTATTAATTAGATTACTTAAAAAAAGATGTTTCGATCCTGACGAAAACCCCACTACGATGAGAGCTAATTTTGGAAACAAGTGCATAAATAGATTTGAATGGTTAGAATTTAGCAGGAATTACGATAAAATTGATGCAAAACAAATACAACATTTATAAAGAAAAAAAAAAATGCGCAGAAATGCAGCTGATTCCGCACTTTAAAATTCAAGTAATGTGTGATTAATTTCTATATTTCGTCATTTTAGGAATAAAAGTGAATCTAAATTTAAGAGATTGCACAATATCATGAGCACGATATATCTATATATTAAAAACAATGATTCAGGATTCTTGAATATAAAAACTGCAGTAATTATGTGATTCATCTTGGCATTTGACAATACTAGAAAATATATTGCTCAAGAGGAAAGTATCTCAATCTTTAAACAAGGAGAATATGTAAATAAGTCCTTAAAAGAACGCAAAATTTTCTCACTACGTGCAACTGTTTTGAAAATACCTAGAAAAATGATTTAAACTACCCCTGTGAGGCAGGAATATATGGACCAAGAGAGTCATTTTAAATGTATCGTCTTGTCCTTTCAATGTTACGAGAGTTTCAACAGAGCAATTGCGGCTTAATTCTCCTTCACAAACACGATTTATTTGAAGAATTGCATACTGAAGTCTGTTGAAGCTATATTGTGTACAATATGCTTTCTTTGTCTTTTTTTTATTCTTAGCAATATTTAATATTTAACAATTGCTTACGCACCGAAAATATATCCTAGAGTGATGAAAAAAGTTATGAACAGTTTCCATATTTCATTGATATGATTACATCATAGGGTTATAATTTACAAGTAGATAATTTTTTGTAACTCGTCTTCTCACAGGTAATAATTTGTGTAATAATAGTGATGAAGACCCTTGGAATATTTATTTGTGATGTAGAATGTTGCCCATGGCACTTTTATGATAGGATATTTATTTATTTTTGTATCCGACACTTTGGAATAACCTACAGGTGCAAGACAAGCTGTGCAGCTGATTGCATTTCATATCAAACGTATTGCACTCAATTTCCTGTTAACTAGTAAATAACATTGATATGTAGAAAAAGAGGAAACCTGGTATGTGCTGGTGGCGCCGTAAACAGCCTGCCCTGTAAACAGTCAGCCTCGTGGAATCAGATCACAATTAATTTTCCTATATAGTCTCTACATTTGTTTGTCAGTACTGAACTTTCCACTGTGTCCAAATCCTAATAAATCATATGTTGCTGTAAAGTATCTTCAAAGATGAACTCACGCTGAAGTTCTTGTCAAAGGTTAACCGGCATTCTTGTGAATGGCTGGACTGTAAACAAAGCAAGGTGCAATGAGTCACAGATTTCACTTCCGGATCAGCACCAATGCCTCATTACTCACTGTGCACTGTCGCCAAAATACACACAGACAACCACACTATAATGCTCATATTCTAAACAATAACCAATTTCCTTTAAATCAATACTAAGAATGACTAAATCTAATGCATACATCACCACCAAAATGAGAGAGGAAAAAAGGATCTAAAAATAGACTCGGACTACATTCGTGGGTACTGAACCGGAAGTATTAATTGTGTCCTGATTCCTATCAGGGTCAGACATTTTCACCTGAATGGAAAAAAACTCAAATAAATGTGTCTGAAATACTGCTGCAAAGTTTCAATGAATTTGATGCATGCATATAAATTTTATCGGACACCATTGTATTACAAACAGTATAAATTTCAAAATGGCCGACTGTGAACAATGCACAAAACTTAAAGTTGAATGGTGAATTTATTAATTAAGATCAACACTTGAAATAAACTGTAGTTAGTTTTTAGTCCTCATACAAATCTGGAAATTACTAGAAATTAAACCTGGCTGCTAAACTCTCAGTGGAGAGTCCATTTTAAAATAGGATACATATTTTTTTTTTTAATTTGAATTTAAATTAAATTTTCATGAAAATTTAAAAACTCAAGTTGACAAATTTTGTTCTGTTGCAACATGTCTCCAATCCTTTATCACAAACATCAATGGTTTCCTTATCAGGTGTGAAGTAATTAAACCAGGGCCTGTCAATAATAGGTAGCACCTGAAATCTGGTAGCATCTGAATACGCTAGTTAGGGGTAGTAACTAAGGTAGTGATGTAATTTTCACCCCTTAAGGGGAGGAGCTGTTAGATGCTAGGAATCCAACGGTATTGAAGAGTTCGTGAAGTTATATGATACCAGGGCAGCACACCTTTTCCCAGTTATATAAGGGGGAGAGAGGATAATTCTTGTACTTTTACATGCAGTTATTTTATCTGAAACCATGAAAGGGTGCACCAAGAAGAAGAAAACTTTTTTTAAACCAGGAAATATTCCACATAACAAAGGGGTCAGATTTCTGACTGATGATACTCTACCAAGTTCCAGTGCTGCATCTGCTCAAGTGACCAGAAGAATGGATGCAGACAAGTTCTCTCTCATGGCAGTGACGAAGCCGACAGGTGGGGGTCTCCAGTCAGTTGTGGCACCAGACTGTAATGGCACACCTGGGTCTGCTAGAATTCTACGGCCATCATCCAAAGCAAGACTGACCCTGAAAGAGACAGAAGTGAATGAGCATGAGGGGACACGTATGATCTGTATGAATAAAAATGTGGAAATGTGGAATGATATCATCCATCGTAATGGCAATCAAGACAACAGATGTGAGAGTCCTGATCTCAAACAGTGCAGTTCTGCAACTTTTAGTGAAAAATATGTTTCTGGAAATAAGAACAAGAGAAGGAAAAAAGCTTAAGCAGACAATTCTCAGTCAAGATGTTAAAGCCCGCTGCAGTTTTGATCTTCAAACAAATGATGGAAGACACTGGTGGTGATGTTAGAATTATCCAATGTCAACTTCCCCAAGTACTGGATTCTGCTCTACAATGTTATTCTGGGGACTGCAAAAAATGTCAGTATTATTCTAAGGTTTGTGGGGGAGGAAGTACTAACAGTTGGTGGATATGATTTGCATTTCTGGGACTTCATCAAGTGACTCATCTAAACATGACAGAAAGTGATAAGAATATTCTCCTGGAAGTGCTGAAAATGAAACTTTCCTGTGATGTTGTACAAAGACTGACTGCAACTTAATACAAACACACATAAATGTGAGGCTGTGAACAGATCAATCAGTGTTTCCGTACCTAAAAATGTTAACTATTCAAGAAACTTTGAGGCAAGAGTGCATTCAACAATACACAGGCTCAATAACAGACTTGGATCATCATTGAAAAGAAAGGTAAAACACTTGGGAGGTATACTTTCACCAAGGACTCTGAGATCACTGAATGAAATGGATCAAACCTGTACTTACAATCAGTTGTATCATAAGCGTCCGGAAACCAGGAAACGAATACTGGCAAGACGGGGAAATATGATACAGGCTCATCTTCGGTATCGAACTCAGCCCGGAAACAGGAAATCTGATTACTGCAAAGGCTTATTGGACAGTCATTCCAAGGGTGATCACTCCTATGCACAGGTTTAAGCAGGAGCCAAGGACACTGCAGACAGAAAAGATGATCTTAATCCATGTACAAAATGACAGTGCCCAAAGACACAATGAAAAACACATAATACAGAAAGGAAAACTGTCGTGGGGAAATCCGTAGGTAACACAACGCATGTTATGTGCAGTTGTTACCTACTACCACCTGATGAGACCTATGGAGAGGTCGAAATTGTTTTCTCGAAACATGAAGACATAAATAAAGAAATAAAATTTTAAAAAAATAAATAAATAATAACATATTCTAACATAACATGAACTGACTGACTGACTGACTGACTGAATGAATGAATGAATGAATGAATGAATGAATGAATAAATAAATGAGTGAATATATTATGTAAGATAAAGCTGTCATGCTAGCATGGTCAAATAAAATAAAGACCAGTTCCTCTTTCTTTATTATATCCTTCTTACTCAACACAAACAATCATCCATCCATCCATCAATCAATCAATCAATCAATCGATCAATCAATCAATCCATCAACTAATCCCATTTTATCCATGCAACCAGCAAGCCAGCCATTTCATGCTAATATACATTTCTATATGGATGTGGGTGGGTGGGTGTGCAGGGCATATTATTATACCTGCAAGTATTCCATATCACAATTTCAACTGTAGCATACAGTTTGGAAATTCACCATGTCCAAAACAATTCCCATATCCTTTGCAGTACTGCCTATTATTGTTGATACGATGGGGTTCCAGGCTGAGGTGGTGCGCATTAACACACAAACTATTGTGGCATAAATGTGATGCATCTAACTCTTTTGGAATGTTGAGACTTCTCATCTTTATCATTAATGCCAGTCTGTGGACATGTTTCTTTTTCCAAACATTAGTCTCAGGGTCCCTATATGACAATAGCCCATATAACCTATTTGATGTTACATTTCCTGTCCAGAGTATGCAAGTACTGTTAGGTGCAGGCACAGAATTGAACAAGATTTTCTCAGACAAAATTTCAAAAATATCCGCCATTGCAACTTGTATAAGGTGTAGGAATACATACATGCTGATAATAATGAGTATCAACTCCACAGGGTGCATTTTAAAAAAAAAAAAAAAAAAAAATTTTTAAATTAATTTAAATTTTTAAAAATATTTTAATTTTTTAATTTTTAATTTCATAGTTCTATTTTCAAAGGCAATATACACAAAATGTCCAAATTTCATGCATCTACCTTCAATAATAAACTCAGGATAACAATTTAAACTTTTATAACCTATCTACATACAGGAATCAGATCACAATTAATTTTCCTATATAGTCTCTACATTTGTTTGTCAGTACTGAACTTTCCACTGTGTTCAAATCCTAATAAATCATATGTTGCTGTAAAGTATCTTCAAAGATGAACTCACGCTGAAGTTCTTGTCAAAGGTTAACCGGCATTCTTGTGAATGGCTGGACTGTAAACAAAGCAAGGTGCAATGAGTCACAGATTTCACTTCCGGATCAGCACCAATGCCTCATTACTCACTGTGCACTGTCGCCAAAATACACACAGACAACCACACTATAATGCTCATATTCTAAACAATAACCAATTTCCTTTAAATCAATACTAAGAATGACTAAATCTAATGCATACATCACCACCAAAATGAGAGAGGAAAAAAGGATCTAAAAATAGACTCGGACTACATTCGTGGGTACTGAACCGGAAGTATTAATTGTGACCTGATTCCTCGTGAACAGCCTGCCTCGTGCGGTGTTATAGTGCCCTTCTTTAATATACATGTATGCTGTCTTGTTTTGAAATCACCGGATTTTATCTCAGCCAGTTTTAAGTGTTTGATGTATCTTGTTTACTCTTAGAATATTGTATTTTCATAGAGATAAAGCATTTTATGCAATGTTTAGGCTTTACAGTTTTTTTATAGAGCACATTGGAGGCGCCGTTGTCGTACTGCCTCCAGAATGTATCGTTACGAAAATGTAGAACTGCGTATATAGAGCTTAAACATCATATATGAAAACATTGCTTGAACATCATCTATAAAAACATTGTTTAAATATCATCTATAAAACAGTGCTTAAACATCATGCAAATTCACATTTATATGATTTGTTGATATTTCCTGTCCGTTTTCTTGTTTTCTAAATCGCACACTATTTCTTAGATAAATGTAATTTTAAGGTAATGCTAAGATAGAAAAGGAATGAACTGTAAATTAGATAAAAAGAAAGAAAAAGATAAATCATAAAACACACACACACGCACACACAAATAGAAAGCGATTTCAAAATTATACATTCCATTTGGTTATATTACCTAATAGAGGTCGAATTTAATAAAAGGAGTCAATTGCTTTACAATGTATTTTTAATTTCTGCAGTTAAGAATAAATATTTATGTTTATATATATTTCTGTATATTTTCTCTAGATATGCTTTTTTGAAGAAATACATTTCGTAAACATCACTGTTATCTTTTAAAACATTTCTTGCTGGATACAATTTTTTGTTGTTGTTGTTGTTGATGAAACATAAATTCATCACTGCAAGGTCCATTCATTCGAAATCCTCTTTATTAAAAAGTAAGTAAAACTAATTTCTGAAACTTCAAAGAGTTTGTATAGTTTGTAATCTAAGATATTCAATGGGAAATAATAATAGTATGTCATGTTATATCTCAGATATAGTGCTCTATTTCTTGAGAACTTGCCAAATAATATAGCTTCTTATACCAATTGTATGTTAATACTAAATTGAGATGGATCATTATTAGGCCACAGTAATAGTGTTTATAATTCACCATCAATGCATTTCTCCTTTTATTAAATTGTTTCTCACCGGGAAGCGGGATAAACTAGATCTCAGTATTGCATGTGATCTGACGTTTCCAACACATCAATCAACCTTACTTAGCATCTCCTTATCTCATTACCTACAGCCAATCGGATGCTTATTAACTCAGGCCTGGTGTGAGTAGTCACATAGTAACAGTTATGGGGCACTACGGGGCTTATAATAATTTAATATTATGTTTAGGATGGTACTGGGCTTACGTGAATTTGACAATATGTTTGAGTCGTTATGGAGCTAATGGGAATTTAGCATTACGATTTAACATTACGTTTAGGGCAATCTGTTGCTTATGGGACTATAATATTACGTTTGCAGCAATATTGGGCTTATGGGAATAGAACATTACGTTTGGTGCACAATAAGGCTTATGGGAATTTAAGATTACTTTTGGGCCACTGTGGGGCTTATGGAAGTTTAAAATTACGCGTAGGCCACAATGGGACATACGGAATTTAACATTATATTTGGATCACTATGGGGTTAAAGTGAACTTAAACTATATTTGGGGGAACATGGGGTTCATGGGTATTTTACATTACGTTTGGAGGACTATGTGGCTTGTGGTAATTTAACATTATGTTTGGGGCACTATGGGACTTATGAGAGTTTATCTGTACGTTTGGGTCATTATGGGACATGTGGGAATTTAAGATTACGTTTGGGGCACAATAGGGTTTATGGGAATTTAACATTATGTTTGATCTGTGGAAATTTAACATGCGAATGGAACACATGGTTAAACTGAAAAATGCACGCGTTATTACATACAAAACCCTCACATACAAACCAAATGTATATTTTATTCAAATTACTCACTTTATTATACCATATTGATAAACCTTTATAGTGCGATAAGTGGAGTTTATCTGTCGACTTGACATCAATACACTTAACGACCCCCATTTGATAAAATTTGTATAGTGCGATAGATAGAGTTTGTTCGTCGGTTTGCCACCAATATACTTGATGACCCCTGCTTGATCAAATATTTTTGGTGCGATAGATAGAGTTTGTTTCTCAAGCTGGCTGCAATACAATCGAAGGATTGTTTCTTGCAATATTTGAATTTTAAGTATTTTAAGTTTACATAACTTAAACATTAAAAACTGAAAGTCAGTTTTAAATAGCTGTAATTTGGATAGAAGCAATTTCACGTAAGAAAATTATTTGCCAATTTGTTATTTTAACTGAGATCAGTTGATACAGGAGGAGGATTGATATCAATTGTTATTTTTAGAGAAAGAGGAAAACAGACAGAAATAAGCAAACATCTTTGCATTTTTACTTAATTCTCGATCTGTTAAAGTCTGTTGTGCATTATTCGATGAAAAAGAAATATAGGTGTTATGTTTGAAATACCAATGAAATACAAAGATAATTTGTACCTATTGACAAAGAGTAACTTTTGCAGAGAGTCACTCATCATTACAATCTAGTACCCCACCATTAAAAAATAATATGTCTTGATGCAAAAGGGGTATGATATGATGACCAACACTCGTAGTTACAAATAAGCACACACATCCCACTGTTACAAACAAATACTCGTTCTTAGAAACTAACAAATTGCACTGAACGATGTAACCGTCTTGCGTCGGCTATGCATATATACAGTGAGAGTACAATCGAAAAAAAACCTCTATATCATGAGCGAGTGTCATCATGACGCGATCACAGAACTCTATAGAGAAGCTAGAAGGGAAGCGACTGCGATCTTAACAACGTTCTGCGCCGCGCGACACGAGCAGGGCAATGTTTGCACAATTTCATCCAAGCGATTTCAATGATGAGATCATTGATACATATGCATCGACACCGCCACCACCATATAACTCCTGCTTACCTCCACCACCACCGAAAGAGTGAAACATCCGATAATTATTTCCATATGCAAACTGACACTGTCAGATTCTAAGATTTTATGTCAGAAGTCCGCCACAACGTTTATTACTGACTTGTTTGATAATTATGTTGGACGAAATCAAACGAGTTGAAGCGACAGTGTCGGGATGAAGATCAATATCGGTTTCGACTTTCTGTCACACATGACAGTTTGAAGTCTCCCGTACGGACCGAATTTAGCAGACCAGCTAAATTAACGGCTTCCAAAATCATCGACAAAATTTAAAGCGTGTAACAATCCAACGACGAATTCGAATGAAGTGTTAGCCCCTCGCTGTACTTTGAAAACGTATCCACCTGTGATACGTTAAGTTCTCCTGTTTAAAGGACCCATTTTCCAGACGGAAAATAAATCATAGTGTGTCATCAGCAAAATCATTTTGACGCAATTACCAATATCAAACGATTTCTCTAATACCCATACTAATGAAGAAATAAAAATGTGACAAAGGATTCAACAACAAAATGAAACAGTTAAAATAGAAGAAAATAGCCTGTGAATTAAAATATGGACAGAATCTTCAACACAATTCAAGAGACTCTTACGTTTTTCACATTCAGCGACACATCAACGAATAAGACAAGGGATGGAGATCCACAACGAGAAGAAAAAGAAACGGAACCATTAAATACACTTTACCCTTTATGATTTTGAATGTTCGCAAGAAACTGGCATTCCCGTATCTACATTGCATGTGGCACATCGAGCTTGCAGTGAATGTATTCGAAGACTACGACATCGTAGCAATCGAACCTTTGGATCCTCGCGATGGTTTGTTTGGAGGACGTACCAATGCCACACATTTGTTGTACGATGCAGATGTATCTAAGGGGGGAACAATTATGTATATCGACGTGTATTTGTTATAAGCTTGGATATATAAAATATTCTCGAGTCCCGACGGGTAACCCAAACTTTTTCGTGGAACATATTGAAGTTGATCACATTCGCCAATACGAAGAAATGATCAAATGCAAAGTTCCTCCACCCACGAACTTGTACCATCCCGTGTTACCTCATGTTTATTTCGCACGTGAACTGAAACGTGCAATCAGCACAAACCCTGCCGTCACGAAAAGAAAGCGTCCGCTTGGACAAGGATGTGGGTGAGTGTAGAATTGTTCCACTGATACCATTCTATGGAGAAATTGAATTAAAACACGTCGAGCTCAACGAGGGAAGACGGGCCTTTGACCAGTTTATGTTCAATTGGTTGTGGGGATAACTTGTTCAGCGCCCGATTAAACCCAAGATGGAATACTTTACGGAGGCAATCCGATGCTTTCAATTGGTAGACCATAAATGAGAACTCATCAAACACAACAAAGTCGTTCAACAAGATCTGGTCATGTTGAATTACAAAGGGACGGTTGAGTTTGTACAACCCAACAAGTTCGCCAACGTGGTTATTGCTGTTTGCCTGACAGCCAACTCCCGTTTGAAGTTGTACTCGGTAGAACCTCTAGGTGACCGCATACTTTACATTCACACAGACAGCTGTATGTACATCGATACAAGCATTGAAGTCAGGAAAGGACAAAGACAATTGCCCCCCTCGCGCCGCCACTGATCATGGATGAGATCAGAATACATTATTTCTTCTACCTTACATGGGCATTGTGCTTTCGCCAATAAGTTGTCAGATTCAGTGGGAGATGGCCGAGACATTTTGAGGGAACCACTTCCAAAACGTTAGCTACAGTATGATTTGTATACTTGGGAGGAGAGAGTTTGGCGTATGCTAAATTGTCTCCGCGCTATCATTACATTCATTTAGTTTGATCAGAGTTCGTCTATGGAATCTCATCATCAAGACACAAAGAGAAACAAACAGAATGACGACAAACACTTTGTCTGTTCATGAGGAAATCATTTTGTTTAAAGTGATGCGATTCGAGATAAATACAAATATATCCCCGTGTGAGGAAGAGATCGCTGCGCTTTGTCGACACATCAAACTTACCAACAATTTTGTATAGCTAGTGACCTTCACTAGCATAATTTATCCAAATTAAACCATGTTCATATCCTGTATAAATATCTTGTTTGATATGTTTATTCTCTGAATTCAAAAAGTCCGTAGTCATCGCTGCATCATCCGTTCTCAAAGTGATTGAACAAATGTCAGATCGTCAAAGTTAGGAGACACTCTCTTCGCTATCCATTTAACGTGGGAATTACGGGACCTAACGCTTGAAGTAAAACCGAATTTGTCAAACATTTGATTGAACACAAACAACTCGATTTCGTTCGTCTTTTGCAATGTATCGTGAGATGTTACAAAGAGTGGCAATCTGCTTACTCGTTACTCAAAGAAAGTCAAGGAGAATAAATTTGGTTTGCGAAGGATATTCCTTACGAGACGACGGGATCGTGTGTGTCTGACTTAGGTCAAACTCATCTCGTTATCTTCCATGACACGTTCGGAGAAGATGAATAAGATATAAAACTTTTGTTTACACGACAAGAATATTATCGTCATGGCAACACCAGTATAATTTACGTCACGCAAAATTTATTGCAACAAAGCAAAGTGCATCGCATAATCAGTCTCAAATCATATTAGCCGGTGTTGTTCAAAAGTCTCAGAGACAAATTATGCCTATGACGATGCCATGCGTTTGCCACACGCATATTTTCTGATCGATTTGACACCCAATACACCTGATTATTTGAAATGTTGTACTGATATGTTTCACTATTGGAGTTACGATGGTGGTCAAGTAATTTGCATATCGTCCTCATCGCTTTCGTCCGTCTAAAATATAAAAACCTTTTTCATTCACTCAATCATTTACTCAATCATAGACTCACTCCTCAGTGGCAATCATCGTTGCTGTTGAACATGACTGCACCTAAATCTCACCTAACCACTTTGAAGAGCGCACTGTATGCCATTAGAACAAGATAAATAAGTGCGTTCTCATTTGTTCGAAGATAGTCTCTAAGAACTGTTGCGTTGGTATTGTTTGACGGCACATCAGTTAATACAAGAATGATTCATATTCCAAAACAAAAACAACATTAATTTTAGAGAAACATGAAGTAGAATTGACATAATTCGCAGATCCACAAGTAGAAAACTGGACCAAGAAATAAGTTATCTTGAAAACCGTTCCATTGGCGAAGACATAGTAACAGCGATTAGTACGACATCGTCACATCCTTCGGAACATAGTGAAAAAGAAAAATCCGGTGATCCAAAAGAACAAAGTGTTCGTCCAACGAGGAGGGTTTTCCGATGCTGATGGCACTGTTGTTGGCCAAAATAGGTGCTCCTATGTTAGGAGCGATAGCTGGTACTGTTTTAGGTGGAGTGATGAAATCTGCTTTTTGAAATAAAAGTACGGTGACATCAATGATACAAGACTTTAATCTACGGAAGGACGAAAATTAACTTTGGTTTTTTACAAACGATGGTACGAGCATAGAATACTTTACTTACAACCGAATCCAAGTATCACTGACACTGCAAACTTACAACAAGAGTTATAGTATTTCATGTATCAATCGGACTCGTCAGAAACGGAAAAATCGCAATGATACGGAAAATATTTTCAACTTCTTCAAATATTTCACCAGAAAGCTGTAAGCAACACAGCAAACGCAGCCTTAGGTGCCATCAATAATGTGATGACCAAAGTAAAAATAGCAGCCACGGTGAAGACAGCCACCGCAACAGCGAGTAACTCCACAACGAAAGCAAGTGGAAGAAAGCATTTGCAAAGGAATGCAAAGAAAAGCGCGGTAACTTCTACGTGTTCTAAGAGATCATCCTCACATATCCTACGACGAACAATATTGTTTAGTGCATAAAGGAAAACCTATTCCCAGATTCAATATGGTGGACTTGATGAACGATGCTGTCAGATACCGTAAATGATTTGACTCCTGGGATGATGCTAATTATATGCAGGACCCATTGAAACCAATTTTCATCAAGATGCAGTAGGAAATCCACAACGTTGACAATGGATTGAACGTCATCGAATTTTACGATCAATGCATATGTTGGGGGACATCAAAGAACACGAGGAAGAGCATTATCGTTGACTCTCGTTGCTCTTCATACAAGCAAAGCATCGCAACAAAAATAGCAACAACCACCACAAGAACAAAAGACCATCGGAAATAGTTTGATTATTTAGCATGAAGCCACTTTTGGCAAGCATTTATTACAATACTTCACACGCTCCTGGTTACGGATCAATTCAAAAATTGTACCATACTTTTAAAGTTAACTCAAAAGCGTACGCCTCTATGACGTACGACGATGGTTGCAAGAACAATCTAAGTACACATGACGCAAACCAATTCGACGCAAAATTCCAAGAAGTCAGACAGTGGTAGTAGGTATCGATCATCAATGGCCAGCAGATTCGGCTTAAGTTTCACACTTGACTTAGTGCAATAGAGGTTACAAGTATCTGTTTTATGTGATCGATGTGTTGTCACAATATGTTTGCGTTGTACCTCTGACATCCAAAGCCGGTTTCGAGTAAGTACCAGCTCGGAAAGTCACTGAATGTCTCCATCGACGGTTTCATGAGGAATTGAAGAAACGACACATTCATTGTTTTCACCACCGAAAATCCTTAAGCGAAAGCTAATATTGTCGAATGCTTTCCAAGAACACCAAAAGAACGCATGTGGAAATATTCTACACATCAATACACGCTAAACTGCGTCTTGTGAAAACCTACAATCAATGGTACCAGTATGGTACGTGCTCCAGAACAAGTGACGACACAAAAAAAGTTGAATGTTTCATCTATTGTTTGCAATCCCCTAAAAATCAGAAGATATTAATGGTGAATCTTTAAAAGGAACGTTTTACTTACACGAATCATAACAACAAAGAAAGACGACGACGTTTAACAATATCGAGAGTATCCTTTACCAAAGAGCACGCAAAGTGGGCAAACGTTGCATCAAAGACGTAAATATACGTCGAAAAGGTTATCCACCTACTTTCGACTCTTGGATTGCAATATCTATGAAAATAAAGAATCTATGAATACATCGTGCCACTCAAACCATTATCATCACTGTTGCTGAAACACAAGCATCAGCAACAAAAACAATAACAGTGGATGGAGAACGTGTCCCGAAAACATAAAATCATTTTTTGTGTCAGGTCGTCGTGGTGTATTGTGTAATTGGAACTGGTAAGCAACCGTGGACCATTTTACTCAGAAGTCGTATTGGATATCATCTTCCCAATCCATCACTGAAATATTACAAAAGTGGCAGTAGCAGCAACGGCTGCCTTAGCAAAAGCAACAAAAGTAACAGCAAAGACGGAAATTAGTCTTTTGAAATCAGGCGGCTCCTCACACATGAGAACAGTCGAAATATGAATAATTAGTTGTATCTGACTTTATACCGAGCGACAGTTATATGGATGTGTTTCCCACCAACAAATTGTGTTGTTTCACAACAAAAGACCTCAGTTCATTTCAATTCGACCAATAATTATATTGGGAAGTGGCTTTCGTAAAAATCATTCATCCAACAAAAGTCTTAAATATCACCGAGAATAAAATGCATTTCGTCGTGGAATTACTAGACTAGCAAGTACAAGAACAGTTGGACAACAAAGATATTGACATTTACACAAAAAAAGCCATCGGAAACTGATTTCAGAATGAATGCGTACGTAATGAGAATTCCTTATACATGTAAAAAAAACAATAAACACGTGAATATCGACTACTGCGCCCTCTCATACTCTACGAATATATTTTTCCGACAGCAAAACGCTCTCTATCAAATTTTCTCCGACTTTGTTTGCTATTCTGAGCGGAAACACTAACCAAGCTCCGCAGTCGAAAGACAACCTCAACAACAACAGATTATTCAAGTATTTTGGATACACCATCGAAAGGAATGAAGGACTCGACTTAATGTTTGTGTACTCGTATGTGGTAGCATACACTGTGAGGAAACACATCATCTCCCTTGCTGGGAATGATTCCTTTTAAAGTGGATTCTGCAATGGCTGCTGACAATGAATTGGTTCATATACACTATATTCTCGTAATTAAAACGTACTTTGTGAGTGTGAATATTGGTAAAAAGGTAGATCTCGGACAAGACATTGTGTTTGCCAAAACGTTTCAGAAACGATTGTCGAGAGACTTGTGACTCATGTAGGAGTAGCTCGACGACGACGAGACGGTTTACGTAGTATGTTCACATCGGTGTTGTGTATTGTATTGCCGATCTTGTAACCCTTCGTCTACCGATGACTGCATGTCTTGAAACGTCAAGCGTTGTCGCAAGGAAGATAACGTATCCAAAACGTGACGGTCGATCAAAATAATCCAAACTAGGCGTTACTGTTCCTGCTCCAGACAGTAAAGAGCTCTTTGGACCGTCTATACAACCACACCACACGCCCGTCGAAGCAGCAGTAAAAACAAAGCAAAAAGAGGCGCAAATAAAAAAAAAAAAAAAAAAAAACACTAACACAACACGGACACGGCAAAATGAAGAGACGGACAACATTTCGAGACTTGGACATTTGCGATTACTAAATTAAAAAATAAAGATGATACACCAAGATTTTTGTCACTGTTCCAAGATTGAACTCGATCTGTTTGCCATATCATCCACGATTATGACGATGCAAGAATCTAAGTGTGTAGAACACCATCCAGTGTCATCCATTACTACGACAGTTAGCATCGAGTTCGAAATCAAGAAACAACTGAAGACTACGCCAGTCTGAATAACAGTTACCTGTACCTTGATGTGAATGTGATCCAAAGCGACTATTACGAATCTAGACCATGATGCCAGAGTGGTTCGCGTCAACAATTGTATGCATCCTTTGTTCAGTGACATGAATTTGTACCTGAACAACAAACTAGAGAGCAGCAGCATGGACACTCACCATTATCGGGCCTATTTAGAGAATCTACTCATCCACCGAAAAGAAGCCAAGAAAACAAATTTAGATGCTTCTGTGGTGTGGAACCCCGTGTCGGCAACATGTTTAACGACACGACATTGACTCCTGATGATGACGTAGACCAAAGTCAAGGATTTAACGACCGACAGAAGAAAATCAAACAAGGTCTCAGTGTGGAAATGATAGATTGCTTGCACTTGGACATGTGACTGCAAGACACGTATTTGTTGAATGGAATGGATGTGCATCTCAGACTGAATAGGAGTAATGCCGTCTTCCATCTGATGTGCAAAGCTAACGATTTCAAAACCAACATTGAAGAAGCAGGACTGTGAAGGCGACGTGTAAATATCTTACCTAGAGTAGGAAATGAGATCAGTCAAACACTCACCAGGAACACCGCCTATTCATATACTACGAGTGGAAGTAAAACTTTCATCATTGTTGCTAGACTCGGATCTAAGATTAAGATCATGTGTTCCAGGGTCAGTTACCGAAACGTCTCTTCATCGGCATCGTCATCAGTGCAACAGCTCTAAACTGCTCTCACGTTCAAGCCCTTTCCAGTTCCATCACTACAACATCTTTAAAGTAGAAGCCACTACTTGGGACTGACAGACTTTGTGTACCAGACACTATGAACTTAACTTTACCCATAAGAATTACTTAAGATCTTAACTGACTCTGTTTGAAGCCACAAGACAAATGGGCACCAACAGCTCATATGGCATTTCCCAAAACGACTATAGAGGAAGTTACTGTGTGGGGGGATCCGATTTCACACCTGACCAAGGCAGTGACGAGGGATATTTCCACCACATAAAATCAGGACAACAGCGTGTGGAAATTTGGTTTGCTGTGGCACTCCACAACAGGGTGATCGTAATATTGTTTGCAGAATTCTACAATTCCATCAAAATCGACAGTCTGAGAGATGTGATCCAGGAGTACTAAAAGTTTACTCATGGAGAACGTAATCATGGAAAAAGACGATAAAGAACAGCATCCACAGCAGCAACAACACAGTGAAAGTGTGAGAGAAGGGGGAAAAGACGAACGAAGAGAATAAACAGTATTGGCTCAATGGTCGAAACAAGAGGAGGCCTTGTTTTCCTAAACTCATTGATAAGAGAATCACGCTACTAACAATTGGACAATACTAGGTCGATCATCCCAGTCAAGTACAACGACAAATGTTTAATGACACGTGGAGACGCTGAACGAGTGGTATACAGACCTGTTACAGCAATCTAAACCACTGCTGACTCGCACCGAAAAGGAACTCGTCGAGGCCATCTTTCATTAGAGCACGAATCCTTCTTTCACCTCGACTTAACTTACTGACCTGTTTTAATGAAAAAAAATCAAGTTTGAAATCATCGCCTGTCAAGACTTGTGAACCCTGTTGTTTAAGATTGAATATCTGGTAACTTCATTACCTCCTCAGGCACAGTTCTTACACGGCACAGTGGAATCCAGTGGTCTGCACGAAAAGCGAACTCCTTGATCAAAAACCCAAGACGTTCTGGCCTACGTCATCAACACAGACGACAGTTATAGAACAGGAACGCACTGGATAGCTGTCTACTTTCGGAACGAGGACATGGTGGAATATTTTGAATCCTATAGATTTTCACCGATCGAAGAGTATATCACAGATTTTATAGGAAGTAATACAAGGATCAGATTCGACAGTGTGTGGACAATATTGTATGTATTTTCTTCATTAACGAAGCCTTCGAATCCCTCTAGCATATTTACTGACTTGTCTTGGACACCATTTCCATGGAAACGATAAAAACGTATAATTGTGGTTAGTGATCTTTTCTTTAGCTGGACAAAGCAGTTTAAGTCGATGCCAAGATGAAACCGTGATGTTATATTGGAACCCAGGTTTCACAAATCAACATTGTCAACCCTGTAAATATGTTCACTATTCCATTTTCATATGGTACTACTGTACAGTGTATCTCCATTCACATTGTACCAGAAGATAAGCGACCGCCCTAATCCTCAGTCTTCATTACTTGTTAGTGAGTTGGTGAGTGAGTTGCGAAGTTGGGTAAGCGGGACATATGAAAGTGTTGGTTTTGACAACAAACAACAGAAAGTCCTAATTCTCTCTCTGTCTGTCTCAGTCTGTCTGTCTCTCTATCGAGTATGTATATATATATATATATATATATATATATATATATATATATATATATATATATATATATATATATACGTGTGTGTGTGTGCGTGCGTGTGTGTGTGTGTTTGTCTGCTTGTGGGTTTATTTGCAAGAATCAGCATACCGACTTCGCCACATAACTTTTGTTTGTAAGAGTGAGGTCTTGGATTGTAAGAATGTGTGTTGGTCTGTAAAAGTGATTGTTGCTCTGCCATTAGGTATGTATTTGTCCATCCATTGTTCATTTCTATAGTATCCCATACTGACCCATCATGTTCAATTTCCATAGGGGTGCTAAAGTGACCCACAATATCAAAGTTCCAAAAGGTGCTATTCTGACCCAAACGTAATGTTAAAATTCCCAAAGACCTCATACCGTCCCAAATGTAATGTATAATTACCATTAACTCTATAGTGTCCCAAACGTAATGTTAAATTCCCATAGGCCCCTAATGACCCATCCGTAATGTTCAATCCAACAGGATCCCTTAGTGACCGATCCTTAATGATAAATTTACATTGGCCCCCATACAAGTTCCATAAATCATCAATATGACATCCGTAATGCAAAATTTCCATCGCGCCCCACAGTACATTTACCCTTATTTCTCTTTCATTTCCGATAAGGCCCAATAGTGGCCCCTATAACTACTAATGTGGGTCAACATGTGGGCATACTTCCCACAAATTACACTACAATGCATGAAATATACTTTGAACTGGAATAACTAAAAGAACATAGCGTTCATTTTACTCAAATTTAAAAGTTGTATTACTTTTAGTTTTAGTAATCAGTCTGCAGAATTTTAAAATTTTTATTAATTACAAGATATTTCGTTTTGCAAACGAGTATAGCCGGAGTGCAAGGCAAATTTCGGAAAAGTATATTGCCAATTTTGCGATATTTTGTTTAAAGTAATAAAGCAGATATCGGTTTATATCAGATTAATTACATGTATATACTTTCGATATATTTCTTATTTTTCGGAAATGTTTCTCACCAGGAAACGGAATAAAGTGGATCTAAATGTCTACTGCTGTCTGACCCAATTATCTGAATGTCTCTCTATCTCTTTCAAAACATCTGTAGCAAATCTGCCTACTATAATGTCTTTACCATGTTCAAAGGCTGGTAAAACTATATCAAAACACTTGTTGAAACTTTCGTAGTGGTCACAGTCGTAGCACTGGTTTTATTGATCATAATAGAAGACTGGAACAATCAACCCAGTTTTAATTATATTAAGACAAGTCTATGAGTGCTCATGATGGGATGGACAGGCCACTAAATGCTTCTGATGGATGGACATGTCAGTGAGAGCTTATGATGGGATAGACATGTCTGTGAGTGGTCATGATGGGATAGACATGTCTGTAAGTGGTCATGATGGGATAGACATGTCTGTGAGTGGTCATGATGGGATAGACATGTCAGTGAGTGGTCATGATGGGGTGGACAGATCTGTGAATGCTCAAGGTGGGATGGACAATTGTTTCTACAATAGCTGTGCTCTTAGAATATAATTGCTTTGAACAGTTTGTAAAAGGATAAAAAGTTCTAATATAATTGTATATATTTGCACATACTGCCCCAGTGTTTTGGGTTAAAAGTGATTTAGAGGTATACAGATTTCGGGATCCAGGACACTGGTTTATTTAATTCATCGCCTTGGTAGGGTATTGACGTAAAATGTCATTTTTTTAGGGTCATGTTAAAACTTCAACAATGTGCTACTAAAGCTAATACATTATATCTAAACACTGTATAGATTGCCGAATGCACGGAAGAAACGCAGAGTTACTCAATTATGTTTCTCCTTGATTAGCATTATTTATTATAATCCTGTGAAGATGATCAAATCATGGATATCGTTCGTTCTTACTAACACCCATGCATGTACGTATTAATTACGAGGTTGATGAAAAATGGATTAAAATAAAATAGTTGGTCTGGTTACATATTTTATATTGTCAACTTGCAAATAAATATAATGAAGAAATGTAAGGGTATCTGAAATAAACACAGAACTACCATACCCCTTTTTATGTAAGGAAGAAGGTCCTTCTAGGCCATTTAATGGACAAGGAAACAAAATATCATGTGTGATATATATGGCTATAAGTGAGTCTAAAAAACCAAGATCAAACAATTTTATAAGATGAAATGTTTTATATTGGTGCAGAATTCGAATCTCTTCGCATTCCGTTCATGCCTCCATTTTGAACAATACGTAGATAAAAAGCAGTTTTGCTTTTTAAAAACAATTATTTTTAACTTTCTCCTTTTTCATCGATTCAAAGGCTTTAATTTAGCGACATGACAGTTTATTATATATAAATTTGCATTACTTTGTCTCTACTTGTTTGGCAAAACTTTCATAAAAAATAAATGTATAACATCTTTTTTAATTGAGATAAGAGTAAGAACAACACTGAAATGCTAAAGCAATTCTCAGTTCATACAAACACTTAGCAACGTGTTCTTTCATTGGGTGTTATACATGGGTTTTACAGAGGAAAAAAAACTAGTAAGAAAAAACTGGCGAGAGCCGTTTCCTTTTTCAATCTTCCGGACCTTAGATTTGTATTTAATTTCCAACATATGTTGCCTCTTATGATTGATTGGCGTAAATGACGGAGATGGTTGCTTGATGTCCAATAAACAAGCACCATTGAGCATTGAATCAATTCGATCACACCGCAAGGTACCTTTCAATCCAGTTTCAACTGGCCAGAAAGCAGACATGTTTCACTTTTAACGAAAAACTGACATTACAGGTGCTATGTTTGTTGGAAACTAATACATTATTTCAATGACTACATTTTACCAGGAGTCAAGATCGTAATAATATAAAACCACACACAGTGAAAATTAAATTACATAGTTTAATACACTTGACCCAGATGAGGTTTCGTGGATTTTAAAAACATGAAGTCTTTTACAATCTTTGTCGCAACTCTTTGCTTTAATAACTAGAGCTAAGCCGAATCCATTTTTTGTTTTCGTAATTTATATTTTTTCTGTATATACTACAGGGATTCGTGAATTTAAAAAAGAGATGTAAAGCTGTTGATCTCTTTGTCATGTTCATAGTAGAAATGATTCTATCTTTCGTCAATGGAAATGAATAATAAAACAATATTGAAAGCCTTCAAATTCAAGAAAACTACCCTATTTTAACCAAATAAAAGCATTGCTAGATGCATATGATCTTCTGCGACAAAAGGTTTCCTAATATACGTTATTTTTTAAACAATTGTGAGAATTCAACGTACAATGATAAGAGAGAACAAAATAGTTTGGGGTGGCATTTCATTGTTTTACACGCGACTTCGTACAAAGATATATGGTTATGACCCTTGAGTTAACAAAAAAGAACATATACATACTATTTTAGAGATATCGTCACTTTGCAAAGGTGTGGAGGGGTTTAGAGATGTTACAAATGAGACAAAGTTTTCAAGGACATTTTTCTAATCATTATGAGCAACACATTTCTTTAATTGTTCTGTTGTTTGTTGTATAAGGGAAACATTGTTGTTGTTTTGTTTTTTTTGTTTTTTTTGTTTTTTTTTTGTCTTATTTAAACGTGGTGTCAATGGTTTTAACAGCTTGAAACCATCCATTCAATATTTACAGGAATCCCCAGAACTTCTAAAAGTAAATATCTGTTTGAGTCTCACGAAAGCTGTGACCAAACATATTAATAACATTTTCTGCTGACTTCTATTACACTGACATGAAATAAAATATAGTGAAAGAGACACATTGGTTATGAAATGATGATACCTATATTCCACAGCTACTATTTTCTTTTACGACTGGAGTACAGGCAGTATTTAAAGAATATAGCTGCAAAATGTTGTATGAAATCCACTACGTCCTTCGTGTCTTTCAACAGATAAATATACTAAATAAACCTTTAAAAAATATTTTCTAATCGCAGATCTTCAAACAGACGATGCTAACCTTGTGGCTGGCATCATTATAATACGACATCTAACATGTGTCATGACTTCATCAACAAAAAGAACCAGTCGTTGATGCAGGATTTGAAAATTGTAAGTCTTTTTTTTAAACAAGGTTTCAACCATCATGCATCATGTAATGTAATGGGAGCAAAATTGATTCTGGCATTTAGTATTGTTTGGCCATGTAGGCCAAAGACTGTGGTGTAATATTTGAGTTGATACTGTGTCTATTTAGTACCTTATAGTACATGAGTGTTCGACCCATGGAAAAGGGTTGTGCAAACATGAATTGTAATAATATTCATTGTCACACTGCGGAATACAATGTCAAAGTCGATTGGTCAATCGCAGGTTAATAATTCACTGTGCATCCCTCGTCTGACGGTATACGAGGGGTATTTGAAAAGTTCTGAATATTTCGTAATAACTTTTTGGTTTCTTTGAACCTGTCAATACATGTAATGCCGATCGATCGACAAAATAACAATCCGTAAAATGATCCGCAGTTGCACGTGCAGCACACCGGACACCTGCAGATGTATGCATGTGACGAAACATAGGTAAATGACACTGACCTAAAAAATGTCGAAGAAGGAGAAAAATTCTGTCACTGTGCAAAGAGCATACTTGTAAAGTCCGGGCTATCTTAGGGTACTCTCTGACTGATATCAAAACCGAGTCAGATGAAGTTTACGAATGTAATTCTCTGTCATATGCTACAAATTTTAGGTGATTTCATTTTTTTTTTAAAGATGGTCGCGAATCCATGGAAAATTACCCACGTTTTGGAAGACCGTTATCTGCGATTGGTGAGTAGGAAGTGGCTGCTGTGAAGGGACCAATTGATGAAGATGCTCGATACATTGTGGAATATATTTCTATTATCACGGGCAATATTTCATCAGCTGTTTTTAATATATTGAAGAATCATTTGAACCTCGAAAAGGTGTATGCAAGATGGGTTCCTCATTTGTTGACGGCTGATCAAAAACAGACTCGAGTTGAAGTCGCCAAACAACGCCACATATGAAACGAATGACCAGAGACGTTTTAATGAGATTGTCGCAAGCTGTTGGAAGTGCAGTTTTCTAGTTTATTAACAATGTACCAAAATATGAATGCAAAATGGCATTTAATAATTGGATAATCAGACTGAGAACGTGTGTAGATGTGCATAGGGGATACTTTAATGGGATGCACTGAAATAATGTTCACTAATAAAGAACTTTGTTTTACAGCGCACTAATTCAGAACTTTTTAAATACCCCTCGTATGCCGTGTGATGCACACGGCGCGGCGTTAAAGTCAGGTATCTCTCATTCCCTGCTGCAATTGCGGTATCGGGATGCAATATTTGAAAGCTACATTCCCTAGTGTGACAAGCAAGTTTGTTGTAGCTCGTAACTATTTAAAACGATTGTCTTTCTATCAATTCTGATTCACATTGTCCATTTCGGCTCGTTTACCCTGATGTTACCACTAAAGATATTTATTACGTTCAGTGACGTAGATTTTTTTTCTAATAAAAGACTAGCTTTCCCCACATTATAAACAATGCACTGTGTTCTCAAATGCTTGTTTTTGGACTCTGATTGGGTCGGTTACACTTTTTCGGTAAAATACGTTTTACTCCACGTTTTGTTTTGCCAACTTTCGAACTAATTATGAATATGTATGAACATTGGCTTGTATCACGCTGACATTTGCGCCGGGGGTTAACATTATCACATCGGGATACGTGTGCCTAGCAAATTGGCAATCACTCCGGCTTTGCATGATATTTCCAGACGACACGAGCTACCCTCCCCCCTCCCCCTCCAATTTCGCATTTATTTTTGTTAACTAAGCTGGAGTTTTTGCAGAAATATTTTCATTATTCTTCATTGGGACATGAACAGAATTTTGTTATGCCTTTATCTTAATATGCATTTATTTCCCGCGAGGGATTGTTGCTTCAATGGTTGTGAACCTGTATATCATGGGTAATACTTTAAACTGCATTTTAATTAGTTAGTAAATTTCGTGGATAAACTCGTGGGTTGAAATTCCCCCATTAACGATGTTTAGGGAGACATCCAATAATTAGATATAATTATCGCAGTTTTCTCTCATCTGGCAAGGTTGTATATATTACATAAGAGGTCACCAAGTACATTCAATTGAAATACAAAAATTCTGCGGCACGACAAAATTCGTCATACGGCTTATATGCATGTGTTACAGGTGCAACTCACCTGTCTCGGTTATATAAGGTTATGCCTGTCTGGGGTATATTAGAACCCAGGCAGTTGATCTGCATCTGTATGAATCGCCTATCAAATTATATAACTAATAAAATCATATCTAAGCACAGGTAGCGATGGAAACTTCGGTGGTCTAAAAGATATGACCGATAAATGTTGCACTCACTAGCGTATATGTATGAATCGAGGTTAATTAAAGTCACTGTATAGCATCGCTAATCTAATGTATTCTTGTAGCATCTTCTACAACATCTCCGTCCAGGAATACCTATGTGGCTTAAAATTAGGTTAAGTTGAGTATCATGGGAGCGATATGTAGGAAATTATTTTGTGAAAAACAGTAAACTCTCATTTTTCTGAGTCTGTTTACAAAATTTCAGACCAGACTGTACAAACTAGTTCTTTTACAATATTGACGGTATTTTGACACAACGTTCAAAAAATAATGCAGTATGTATATATCTACATGCTTCGCTGCGAACAAGACAATTTAATCAAACTTTTTCACATTTTTTGGCTTTAGTCTGTATTTAAAAAAAAAAAAAAACCCGACCATCAACTGCAAATCTTTAACAGAATTGCTGTCAAATCCATCTCAAACCATCCTACTGATTATACAGCAAGAATCTATGGCCATCTCTTTTCGATTGAACATGAAAAGTATATCTCAGCAGTACAAGCAAGAGATTTATATTTTATATTCTTTGATAATACGATATATAAACCAATGTTACATAGTCATATCTCTCTTGAAAGTATTAATTTAAATGTAAATAGAAACTGTGAATTAACAAATGGAAGTTAACCACTATATTTTTTACTCTCTTAATAACTTTCCCACTACAACGGACTAAACCTGAAAGGCTAGGGTCACTGTGTCGATAATATTTATACTTAAAAGACGGCAGTTGGTGTTTTTTTTGTTTTTGTTAATTATTATAAAATGGTGAATTCCCATGACCTACACATAAGATTTGTAAACTGGAGCTAAAAATTGTGATATCACTACCAAATGTCATGAATGAGTCGGGAACCGAAATCTAGTAACGAAGTTCTCTTTTGGAGTGGACTCTGGAGTCTAGGTATGGAGTTTGGATTCTAAGGTGGAGTCTGGTGCTAGAGGTCTAGAGTCTGGAGTTTGGGATCTGGCGTCTGGAGTCTAGGGTGGAGTCTAGAACCGAGAATCTAAGTATGGGGTCTGGAGTCAGTGGTCTAGAGTTTGGAGTCAGGGGCTTTGAGTTTGGATCTTGTTCTTGTTCTGGAGTCTGATATCTGTGGTCTGTGGTCTGGTCTGAATTCTAGGGTGTAGTCTGGAGTCAGGGATATAAGAATCTGAGTCTTATTATGGACTCAGCTTCTGTGGTCTGGAGTCTGGTGTCTGTGGTTTGAGGTCTCAGGTCTCAGGTCTGATGGGTGGTGTCTAGGGTGGAGTCTGGGGACGGAGTCTAAGTCTGTGCTCTGGGTTCTGGAGTCAGGTGTCTGTAGTCTAAGTCTTGTTCTGGGCTCTGTTTCTGTGGTCTGGAGTCTGGTATCTGTGGTCTGCGATCTAGTGTCTAGAGTCTATGGGTGAGTCTATTTCGGGAGTCTGGTATCTTGGATCTTGAGTCGGGAGTTTGAATAGGCATTTCATTACTTGTTCTGGAATCTGATGTATGTGGTCTGGATTCTGATGTCTGCAGTCTGAGTCTTGTTCTGGAGTCTGGGGTCTTGGGTCTGGAGTCTGGCGTCCGGAGTCTAGGATTGAGTCTGGAGTCTGGGGTCTAAAGTATATCTATTGTCTGGAGCCTAGGATGGAGTCTACAGTCTGGTCTATGGTTTGGAGTCTGAGTCTTGTTCTGGAATCGGATGTCTGTGGTTTGAAGTCTGATGTCTATGGTCTGAGGTTTGTGTCTGGCCTCTAGGGTGGAGTCTGGAGTCAGGGGTATAGAGTCTAAGTCTTATTCTGGGCTCTGTTTCTGTCATCTGGAGTCTGGTGTCTGTGGTGTGCGGTCTGGTTTCTGGATTCTATGGGTAAGTCTTGTTCAGGAGTATGGTATCTTGGATCTTGAGTCGGGAGTTTGAATGGGCATTGCATTACTCTAGTGCACGCTGTATTTTGTGTGTCTGTATGCTGATATATTTGTTTTAAAAGAATCGCTGCTGTCATATTTTGCCTCTTATCACTTATCTTAATTTTCATTTTATTATGCACATTTCTACTTAATTTTTTTTTTGTAGTGCAATTAATATGACTGCATCTAAATCACAACATTTGTTTTCAGAACCTCAGGCTTTTATGTTTTGTTAACATTTTAAACTTAGCTTAATCTTTTGTTTCATTAACGGTGTTATTTTGTGCTCCATAAAAAACAGGATATGTTTTGAAGTTGGCAATATTTTTCACGAACAAATATTTTCATAGCAATTTTTGTGTCAAATTACGACTATCAAAAGCACGATAAAAAATATTTGAGATGTTTAAACTTAATTTGTATTTTCCCAGGATTTTACAGATACGTATCGGATCAACATTTTTTTTTTACCAAACCACTGCATTTATTAGTGTCTTTAAAGTATATATTTAAAAAACAAATATTTGGATTTAAGTATAGACATGGGAACATATTGATGAAATTATGAAATAAATGAATACTGGTTGCTTTTGTTGTTGTTGTTGTTTTTTTTGTATTGTTTTTTTTTTTTTTTGTTGTTGATCATTTGTGTCTTTAACCACAATTGTTACAATAGTTATTACAATACTCTCTGTCTATAATGCAGTGAAGGTAATGGTTCTTAGAGACGACAAGGCAATATTATTTAAAACTTCCCCAATGATAAAGTTTGCCATTTTAAATGATTCAACTTATTTTTTGTGTTCTTCATCTCTTTGCTCGAAGGCATCTTGGCATATTTGGCCTGTTTTCACTGGCTTTCATGTATCTGGAAATGACCAGTGAAAAGGTTTCCGATTTGCTCAGGGTCAGAAAGATCCACAGAGGCACACGGTATGGCATGATCTATGTCTTACTCATCTTCACTAACACCTTCAGGTTTGTGGTGTTTAGCCATGTACGATACAAATCAATTTATGGAACATTACGTACTTTCAACGTCGTATCTGAATTAATGCTTATTGTCATGGGAACTAATCTAAAACTGTCATCAGTATGGTATCTTTGCCTATAATATTCGTTATTGTTCTCTGTTTTCTTTTTCCATTTTTGCTGTCTTCGTTCTTGTACTCCTTGTTTTCGTTAGTCATTTTTTTCTTGCATACCTTTTTACATGGTGTACAATAGCTGTTAGCTCGGTTAAAGTCAGAGATGTCTTTCTCTTCTCCACATTGCTAACATTTCTTAAAATACATCATGTTTATTTAAGCAATTCAAATTCAAATAAATCTACGCTTCTCAAAGTGAACGTATAAGTCTGCGTACGAGTAACATAATTAACATCTTTAAATCCTGTTAGAGACAACGTGTATCAGAGGGACAATCATGTTGATGTAACTGTGCAAATTTCCTTCTAACTTAAATGAAAGATACCGTAGACAAAAAGAAAAATGAATCTGAAGTTTGCAAAGAACCTGGAAACGTTATTTCACAATAGACGCAAGACCCTCGTAGAATTGAACATGGTAGGCAACTTGAAAAATGTTCACAGGAATGTACAAAAGTCTACGCTTGACGTTTAATAAAAGAACAAGAAGAGTGTAAACATCATAAGATGCTACAATCACACTACATACAGAAAAAAAACGATTGTAATAAAATCAAATAAAATCTATTATTTGATAGGTGGTGGTGTGGTTGTTTTGGGTTTTTTAATGTTTGTTTGTTTGTTTTGTTGGCATCTCGTTCCTTCGAACTAAAACCAGTTTTCTTTTGCCAAAGAGCCTTAAACATCCAATTGTTAAACATGTTGGATTTAATAATGAACAGTCAACCAAAGAACAATAGCAATATATATTCTGTATCTTACAACTCGATCCCACAAATGCTTAATTTTGCAATAATAAATAGCATAGCTTTTACCTACAGACAAAATGTTTAACACAATACAAATAAAGTTAAAATCAAACTACATTGATGAATACTTTAACTTTTTTGGCTAATAAATGGCAAAGTTGTTACCACCAGACAAATGTCGACTGAAACGAGAAGCAAATATCAAAACATTTTAAATTTACCATGCAACACTAACATCTGCACTTACTGTATCCTTCAGCATGCTTTTGAAAAGCTCTTAAGGTACACTATTGGTCTACAATCAGGCTTAGATGTTGAAAAAGATGTAAAGTTAATCATCCCAGTTTCTTTTAGCCAGTTCACAACCGAATACCTAATAGTAAATAGGTTTTTACCGAGCAAAACTGCAAACTCAGTAAATGCTTTGCGGAAGCAAATATTTACAGCTAGGTAAATATCGTAGCTTCTCTAAAGGAGAATGAGTTGGTCTGGTCCAAAGGGTAATTCCATTTCTGTATTGAAAAGGAAGAAAAAGAAACATTTAAAAAATGCAACAGTGCAACTTAAAACAGCGGACCATCTCCTTGTGCTAAGTGTTCAAAGTGTGCCTTCAGCACACGGACGAGGTGCGTCTGTCACACATACAGAGTGTACTTCATGAACACGGACACGGTGTCCGGTACTGTATAACATCTGCAGAGTCAACACAACCTGTTACAACTAAATAATTGTGATCTGCACGTGTGTTTCCCGCAGAACCTAACCTTGAGTGAAAAGACACCATGTGCTCCAGCATTACATTCGACGCTGCAGATGGACAATAGTCTTAATTTTAGACTGCAGAAATGAACGAGATTAAAAATGATTTGGACACAGAGGTCAAACACTAGAAAGGTGTTAGAAAGATATACAAAGTAGCATATAAAGTTTTGAATTGGGTGGAGGATAGCATGGCAACAGTTTGGAGTAGTATGGGAATAACAGCAGCCAGATTAAGTGCTGCAGGAATAGCTACCGTCTAGTTGTTTCTTTGCCTTTTAACGGTTTTGGTGCAACATTGAAAGAAATTGTTGCGAAATGATCTCAGGGAAAAAATTATATAGAACAAAGTTTTCAAACATGATGAAAATTTTGAATAACATCTGCCATTTGGATTGGAGATATGATAAGCAAAGTGATCAGTGACAATGAAATCAACCATTACGAGCTTATTTTGATCATTAACGAATGCAACAGGTTATTAGCGGCACTTTCAACACAGTATTGCCTAAATCATACCGACCTAAATGGGAGCTAAGAGCCTTTCCCAGGGTGACACCGATGCAGCCAAACTCGGGATTGTGATGGATTACAAGTCCGACCCTATTCAACCAACTGAGCTTCAAAGAAGGAATGACAAGAAAGACAGCAATAGTGACAAAGAAGAAAGTAAAGATGCTGAATGTTTCAAACACAATTAAAAAGTTAAAATCACTGTCAGTAACAATTATACGGTGTATATAACAGACTACTAGATATATGAAAGCAACTTACAATTTATATCTTGCAGACTTGAGCGAGAACATCAAATTTATCAACATCTTGCATGCTGACGTTGAACAATTAAAACAAACGATGGGAAGGAATTGGTTAATAATATCGGTGTAGTGAAGGTGGCATTGACGAAATAGACAAGAAACTGAAACGAATAAAAAAGATGTAACTGATTTGAAACAAGTGTTTACAGCAGACACAGATGCAGTCAAAACTCAAATAGATTTAAAATAAAATGACTCTTGCATTAAGTGGTAGCTTTAATAGCGTTAAAAGAGAATAAACGAAAAGGTAGAACATTCAAAACTTAAATGAACACTGAAATCGTCATAAAGAATGTTTCATTAGGTGTTAGGACAGATGAATTAAAAAAGGAAATCGATAACAAAAAAAAAACGAGTCAGAGGAGAAAACTAAACTAATACCTTGATGTATTTTGCTTTACGATTTTCGTATTGTACCACGTCAAGAGTTTTGTTTTAAGGAACGAAATTTCAATTCTTAAAGAGATCACAATTTCCCAGTTTGGAGGTACGTTTGAATACCATAGCACAAAAGGTTTGTTGGACATTTTAAAATCTGAATCTATAATCCAGACATCAGTTAGCAATTATGGATTCAACTCTGCTTCGTTAGATTTTCCTTGATACAAGTTGCACACAATAGATGTTTCATAGTAATATGCAATTTTAATAAATCAGGCTTAAGCACAATTGTTGTCCACTAGTTTATTGAACCTATAAAATTAATTCGACATTATATTGATTTTTACATTTGAATTAATATGTTTCTTCCTCAAAAAACCTCGCCGGCAATGACGATCTTTACAAAATAAAAGAATCACGTAGTACTACCTGCAACCGAACAAAGTTTTAATAGTTGGATTGAAACCAAAAACAACCCATAAACAGTCATGATGCGAAATTAAAACTGACAGCAGTATCAGTAGGTGTTACTCTTTAATAGGTTTTACCTACATATAAATGGCTTGCACAACAGGTGCAGCTTTTCAGAACAATACATGGCCTCCGAAGGAGTAATTATTGGAATAGCGATAGATTACGGTAGCATTTATAAGAAGCAATAATCTGTTCAAGTTTGTTTTGTGTCTTAATGAATTAGAGGAACAGGAATTAGGCACGATAGTATTCCAGAAGTATTACAGACAGCAACAGCAGGCTTCAATGAAAATTTATCAAAGACATTGGATGGCTTGAATAAAAGAGTGTGCGAACAATGCTTGATTACACATACTTTAAACAACCTATATGCATCTGCTAACTCTGACACATTTGCACACCCCAAAATAATGTAAAACTGGAAAAACCAAGACAAGCTAAACTTAATGATTTTTACTAACCTTCTACTCATCAAATTAAACTCATGTACATATTCACTACATTCGTGATAAATTCTAGTGTGTTTATTGCGTACAAGTTTTAGAGCTAATCGTGCATTTTCAGCACAATACATGGATACGTAAGATAAATACATAACTCGGCACGACCAGGGATATATACAGCAAGGAGCTGCATACCTGAATCCAATACATCAATGTATTATGAATTATAAATTGAGAAGGTTATAATCAAGGGAAGGTAATGAACCAAATACTGGTACTGAAGCTGTACATTTTTGTTTATTTTAGAATACCACTTTACATCCAGATACTAACAGATCATTGTCCACTGTGTCCTTGCACTCTTCCACAGAATTCAGGTTTAGCATAACACCTGCAAAAACTTCTAAATTGATTGAAGATGGTAAGCAGGAGTACGAACTGGAAAACATTTGCTTGCAGTGTTATGTATGATGTTTATATACTTAACTTTTCTATGATTGTAAGTTGTATGGTTATTTGAAAATATATACTTAACTTTTGTCCAGTTGTTTACATTGTATAACATGTCCTGTTGTGTCATGTGTCAGGTAGGCAAGCATTTTTCTATTATAATTACTCATATTCTGTTGTGACATAGGTCATGTAGGCATGTATGTATATATATATATATATGCAGATTTGGGTAAATAATTTCATTCTTGTTCTAAAATTACTAATCTAAAGATCAGTCTGAATTTACAGTTGTGTTGTTGAAATCAGATATAATTTGAGAGGAATTATTTATTTAAAATATTTATTGCTCATTGACTTTTGGATTATTACATGATTTTGGGATTTATGTGAACTCATTGAAATACATTTTGGATTACATCTTTGTGGTACAGGACATTCAAGGCTATTGAAATTCATTCTGAACGTTCTATTATTTTGGACTTAGGATTAGGACATTTAGGATTATTTGGAATTTAACTCACAAATTGTAAGCGTCTTTTGAATTTTCACTTTAATTGTCTGGAAATAAATTGCTTGTTGATTTTACTTGATTTTATTGGTTTCACTTTCTTTCTGTTACATATTTTAAGACCTTGAGTCGTAACAACAGTACGATACGATTACTTCAGAATAAAGTGAGCAATCGTTAATTGGGATATACAGAAATGAAATTCCATTAATTTCATGACTAGAGAGAAAGAATTATCAACATAACAGCCAATACTTTAACAAATCTCCCACTATATTATATTGAAGTGTCTTTTGATGCTATGCAAAAAAAGGTGAATGAATCCATACATGTTTTACAACTCAGCAATGGCAAAACTCTTAATGACTATACAAGGTTTCCCAAATATGGTTTATTCCCTGGGTTTCCAATTTATACAGCAGTTAACAGACGCCACAAATTATTTCTTTGATGAACAACAAAAAGCAAAAAAAAAATATAAAAATATACAAATATACAAATATTTTTAAAAAATAAGTATCGTCAGTGTTAATATTGCTTTTTACATTGATAACCATTGTATCTGGTATTCACCTTCAAACATTAGAAAAGAAAATATAGATATTCACAAAATATATATTATTTTATGTCTTATTCTTAGGTGAACATTCAAAACAATCATTTTAAACAATTATGTTTCAAGCATGTGTATCGTGCACGCTAATGTGTCGGTAAGGTAATGTGTTTACCACACAACGCTTATGTGTCCGTAAGGTAATGTTTTACCACACAACGCGTGTCGGTAATGTAATGTGTTTACCACACAAAGGGTGTCGTCCTATACAGACAATGCAAACTTTTTTTATTTTGATGTTATATATCTCATGATTGTATGAGATCCGAGTAAATTCATTTCCTGTTAAGTTTATTTCTAATTAAATAAGCAATCCTTTCACATTTCTAATTTGAAATTCTTTTTAATTACAGATTTGCTATGACTTTACAAACATTCTTGTTATCATTATCCGCCTTGAACGAACATAGTACAATTTGTACATTCACCATTTAGACAACTCTAAAACTATAAATCCATCGTAAATTGGTTTGATTTCTTTGCTTTTCTTGATTTTGTAGACTCACTGACACTAATTCGTCGTCAATAATTTTCCTGGAAAATGATAGATCTTTCTAGCATTTAAATAATTTATTTTCACCAGTGCATATTTTTACTGTTGTTTTTTCCCAGAGACTTTCCATCTGTTTACCGAATACACCGTTATTCATAAATTTGAAGAAAGAAAAAAATCTATTTTCGCTCTTTGTCTCAGATTTGTATTCAGTTCAGTGTCAGAGTTAAGCCAAGATTGTTGCTCAAACAAGACTAATATGCATAACTTTTCTCTGTATTAAACCCAACTGTATGTAATTGGTGTTGATAGTTTTTGAATTTTACAACTGGTCTTTCTTCTTTTATTATATCTATTGAATTATCTGCATACTAACACACATAGTCATTTGGGTTTTTGAAAATTTTTTCTGGTATATTGATAAAAATTCAATCATTTTTAAAGATATATTTCTGTTCGTGATGTTTATTTTTCTTGAGGGTACCAATTTTGAAAAAAATATTTTTTATTCCAAAGTAATGGTATATTACATCTACGTAGTCATTAGGTCCGCCATATCAAACTATAAATAATTACCATGTCATATCAAACTATAAATAATTACCATGTCATATCAAGCTATAAATAATTACCATGTCATATCAAACTATAAATAATTACCATGCCATATCAAACTATAAATAATTACCATGTCATATCAAACTATAAATAATTACCATGTCATATCAAACTATAAATAATTACCATGTCATATCAAACTATAAATAATTACCATGTCATATCAAACTATAAATAATAACCATGTCATATCAAACTATAAATATTTACCATGTCGATATGTAGTCATTAGGTCCGCCATATCAAACAATAAATAATTACCATGTCAATATGTACATTACATCTATGTAGTCATTAGGTCCGCCATATCAAACTATAAATAATTACCATGTCGATATGTATATTACATCTATGTAGTCATTAGGTCCGCCATATCAAACTGTAAATAATTACCATGTCGATATGTATATTACATCTATGTAGTCATTAGGTCCGCCATATCAAACTATAAATAATTACCATGTCGATATGTATATTACATCTATGTAGTCATTAGGTCCGCCATATCAAACTATAAATAATTACCATGTCGATATGTATTTGCATCTGTGTTTAAGTTATTCCAAAACATTAATGTACTTTCTCTCCGTACCGCTGTCTTTCCTTCGCAGTATTACCTACTTATTTATAATGCAAAATATCACATGCAGTTTGAGTTTGTACCAGACACCGTCTAAACTCATGATTGTATTTATATAAATTATATTTTGATGGTATATTTAACACATTCTAAAGCATAAAATAAACACTGATCGTCTTTATTTTTATGCTTATACAAGTTTTCTTGTTCTTAATAAAAAATCATCAATTTCACTTAAGTTAAATATATTTATAAATCTTGTTCTGTTGTAAACATTATATACTCGACTTGTTCACCTTGATGAACTGTGACTTGTTCAGGCTCTGCCATCGATCGTTTCTAAAGACTGGTCGTTAAGTCTAATTGAATTTTCAAAAAGACAAGTTGCCAAATTATAATATCAGTCTTCTTCAAATATAGTCCAATTATAATATTAATCTTCTTCAAATATAGTCCAATTACATCAAAAATTAATATATATATATATATATATATATATATATATATATATATATATATATATATATATATATATATATATATAATATATATATATATATATATATATATATATCTTGAGTGTTTTGCAGTAGATTTTATACTTAGTAAAATTTCTGGTAAATGAATCTCTAAGTCATTTCATTCTGTTTAAAGTTTGCTTATTCATACGTATTCATTTTTTTTCTTGTTGGAAGAAATATTAAACTGGGTTGCCGTTTCTTTCTTAAAGTGTGTTGGCATCGGTTCATGAAATATAGTTGTGTTATTTTGATTTACTTCACTAGGAAAAAATTCAGTGTAAATTTAACTTTTCTTATTCAATTAAGTTAGTATTATTTCAATATATATTTTACTATAAGTATTTTAATACGTATTTAATTACTAATTATTTATGATGTGTAAAACAATTCATAATTAGTTTTCAATATGTAAAAAAAGATGTTGGCATAAACTTTAGCAAAAGCTTAAATATATTGACCGGGTGCTTGGCCCTGCTGATCATATTATTTCCCCAACATTTTTAGGAACTACTCTCTTGCACAGTGGTGCTTTTAAGTTCTCCAACACTAAGGATCTCGCACTCAATCATTAGTGTCGCCAGCTCGAGGTACGGGTTCACCAGACCTTTAAACTACATGCACCCACTGAGGACATGACGACAACGGAGGTTAGACCCTACCCTCTAAATTATCTCAGATTATGGCGTATCCAAGCCTTCTAATCCGGCATTAGGCCGCCACACCAGTTCACTAGGCATTCCGACAGCTATTTATATATGCACCATCGATTTATATATATAGCATTCCCTGTGTTAAAGATATTGTTGATGATTTAGGTACATTTGTTTATTATGTACTGATACTATGAATAGATTTAATCCTATACTCATCCCTAGCTGCTACTAACACTGCAAACATTACATGTATACTAGCAGACGACAAGTCTTGCCCCAAGGGACAACTCGTTTAACAAATATGACAATAGTTGGTCTCCTGTATTCATTCTCTTAAATCAACCAGGGTTGCTGATTTTCACAACCACAGTTGTAGCGTTTATTTTAGTAAGATTTCAAATTAGTTGCCCCACGGGACCAACTGCCGCAAGATTGATGTATACTCTTGACTCTCTGCAGTATATTTTGACTTCACCCTCGAAAGGACGAGGCGCTCGTTACGTAAATGTGTCTCACCGGGCAGTAGTGGCCATAAATTGTGGGGTGGCCGCCCTTGCTCTGTCGTCTGCATCATAATTTGCAATCGTGTTGCATATACACTAAAATCAACGAGTCGTTAGAAAGAAAGCAAACAGTTTATAAATCTAAACAAAATGTTTAAGACGAATTACTGAAATGTTACATGACTGGAAGTCAGCCCAGATATTAGAACCTGCGCAACCCTGCGAGGAAGAACCATTTGACAACGTGGCGGAAGTTTCAAAACTACGAACACCTAGACCTTTTCATGGTGATTTGCATGTATACAGTCAGCGTCAACCAGGAAAGAACAGCATGAAATCATTAAAGCTCCTATGAAACTAACTCTTTTTAGACACTTTTCAGGTTGACTGCATAAATAGAATTTCGATTCAGCACTAAGTATCATTCGCAATGCCATTTGATAATAACAATAGGGCATTTTAATTCTGATTTTTCTTTTTTCCGTAAAGTACTTTTATTCGTGAAAGTTTTGTTTCACCTACTAAAAGCAACCAAGCGACAACTGGTATCACAGGTAATATTATCTATATTGAGAAGAAATAAGGTTTTAAATTCGTAGGCGTTGACAGAACTCTGTTGTTCTAAATAAGACTTGATAGACAATTCAAATGGATGAATAGATAGAAATAGATAAATACATAGATATATAGAAGGATGGATGGTTGGATGCCTTATGCATACATAAACGCATGAGTGGATCCATGCATGCATAGGTTGATGGATGGTTGGATGCCTTATGCATACATAAACGCATGAGTGGATCCATGCATGCATAGGTTGATGGATGGTTGGATGCCTTATGCATACATAAACGCATGAGTGGATCGATGCATGCATAGGATGATGGATGGTTTGATGCCTGATGCATACATAAACGCATGAGTGGATCCATGCATGCATAGGTTGATGGATGGTTGGATGCCTTATGCATACATAAACGCATGAGTGGATCCATGCATGCATAGGTTGATGGATGTTTGGATGCCTGATGCATACATAAACACATGAGTGGATCCATGCATGCATAGGTTGATGGATAGATTGATATTTACGAGCCTGATATATGGAGGAGAAAAGAGTGAAACAGATTTCCAACTTTGTGACCGCATGTACAATTTTGGAATGTCACATGGAATATTGTCGGTAAATATTTGAATTCTCTTTGCATCATTCTGACTAAACTTTGCCTGTTAATGTGACACCCACTTTTTAGAGTATGTATGTGTGGCTTGAAACATACGACTTTGTAATATCTAGAGAGGAGAGTGACCATATTTAAGTATAAAACGTGCCAATTCTTTTGATTGGAAGTCAAGCAGATGTGTTTTTGTTTTTGGCTCTTCAATGAAATGAAAATAAAATGTTCGAAAGTGTTGTGACAATAATACCTAACTTTGGACATTTAAAAGGCCGCTTTTGATCCGTGACCAAACTTAAAAGTAAACTGTCTATCACTTGAGTATATATTAAGACCTTCATAAGTTTCTTTAAGAATTTTTATTTTAAGTTTGCTTTATAATATGTAATTCTGAAAGCTACTTTTCACATTTTTGTTCACATTCAAATATAAAACAATTTTATATCAATATGTAAATGGTATAAGGTAGATGTTTATTTTCTAGGTGATACCGGCATTCTTATTATTTCGGATAATTCCTTAATCCTTTAAATTAAATAGCAACAACAGCAGCGAAAAAAACCATGTATTTAACATTTTTCATTCACCTGTTTATCTCATCAGGTTATTAACACCTTTCTTTTCCTTGAAATTCTGTAATTAGCAGATAATGTACCCAAGGTTAATTTCCATTTAATTTAATCTTGCTTTCCAGAGAGCTATATAATATGCCTGCAACTTACTTTTAACAGATGTGTTGACAGCCAATTTCATTAGCATGCTCAGTTCTATGAATTTTGAACAGAATCCAAGGGCTTTTGGACCGAGTCAAACTGCTATCAAATTCTCTCGTTGACTTTATCTTCATCAAACAAAACAAACAGTTTAATTTACTGAAAAGCTAACTCATCTATTACAATTGCATCAGGCGAAGGGATATAGCTCCAAACGTGAAACAGGTGTAATGCCCAGCATTACTGAATCTTTCCCATGGACCGTTTTTAATTCAGGCTATGAACTCTGGTTACGATTCTGCAGCAAATCGTTACAATGACGCCAAACTTACCGGCAATTGTTTATAATGTTTCCAATTCTTACTCTTTCGTTATTTGAAATCTGCTCTTGATAGGTTTGAAAATGACAAATATCAATATATTACCTTCTCAATTAAGGATGTGCCTCTGTACTTAGCTAGCTGATCTCGAGGCCGAAAGGTTGCGGGTTCAAATCCTAGCTCCTGCTGTGCCGTCAAACACCAAGCCAAACTAAACGAAGGACCTCAGTGTGCAATGTTTTTAGACAGAGTAGATATGATTATATAACAACTTCGCACGGTATATAGAAATTCAGTAAACTTCCATGTTTATGTATTGTGGTTCGAGGTATGGTGAGCGTATTTTGCCACTTGAGTTGACCCTGTCTATTATATTCTGAACAAAACATCTTCAGGTAGACATCTAAGAAACGTATTACTTGATCAACTCTATCTTATATCCCATTATACTGGATAGCTATTCATGTGAATGACACTGGATAAATGAGACCCAAACTCTCTCTCTCTCTCTCTCTCTCTCTCTCTCTCTCTCTCTCTCTCTCTCTCTCTCTCTCTCTTACAGAGAGACGAATAAACAGAAAGTGTCTCTGAATTAAATTTGAAAGAAACAATCTTACTGGTTTTAAATTAGGTGGAACTGAAAAACATAGAAACATTTCATCTGCATGATACGTGAGTACCCTATATATATATATATATATATATATATATATATATATATATATATATATATATATATATATATATATATATATATATATATATATACTGCAATGTATTTTAGTTGAGATAAAAGAACACCTCAGCAAATTAAAAGTTGTTGTTTTGCTTCTTTCGCGGGTCGGGGAGGGGAGTAATCAAATATATATTCGAAGAATGCCGGTGTAACCTCGAAAATAAATCGCTTTAAAGTATGCAAGACAATTGTTTTTGATTTGCAACAAATATTTCCTGAATCCTTTTGGAACATTCACTTTGTTTACAGCTTACAGGACATTTTATTGAGATCCAAACTACCGAATATCGACAAACTTGGTCGTTGTAAGTGTGAACTTAATGGTTGTAAGCTATGAGAATTTCTAATTAATTCAAAGTAAAATTCTTGAAAACAGGCAGAGATTTAAATAGTAAACGACATATGGTATGTTATACACAAAGTGTGATATATGTAGTGTACTGTATGAGCTGTACAAAGCAGTATGTGTATTGGGACGGAGGGGCATTTTTCCGATATACAAAGCAGTATGTGTGTTGGGACAAAGGGGCATTTTTCTGATATACAAAGCAGTATGTGTATTGGGACGGAGGGGCATTTTTCCGATATACAAAACAGTATGTGTGTTGGGACAGAGGGGCATTTTTCCGATATACAAAGCAGTATGTATGTTGGGACTGAGGGGCATTTTTTCGATATACAATAGCATAGACAAATGAAACATCCATCTAAACATGTAGCAAAGATCATTTGATATTGATTGGCATTCAGCACAACATATGTTGGTCAAAAGCGTAGCAAAGAAAAAGAGAAAAATCCAGGGTTAACCTTTTAGGAGCTGAAATCAATTTTAAATTTCGACCGCGTAACCTCCACCGTAGTCCTGTGCAGTTTTGTCAATTTTCTTCTCAAACCATTTCCTTTGTTGTTGTAGTTGTTGTGTGTGTGTGTGTGTGTGTGTGTGTGTGTGTGTGTGTGTGTGTGTGTGTGTGTGTGTGTGTGTGTGTGTGTGTGTGTACCAAACATTGTGCGGAACCATTGAGATAGACATATTCAATCGCATTTATCTATATATCCATCAATGTATTTATATGTATCTATTTATCAAGCATGAGAAAGAGATAGACAGAAAGTGTACCTGATTTAAAATTGAAAGAACTATTGTGTTGACGTGCCGTTGGAAGGGTTTATGTTCCTAGGATTTCTTGGGCTGAAAAGAGTTATTTTCCAAGGTTTTATTTATTTATTTTTTTTTTAATTTACATTTTTAGAACTTTACCTTTAATCGGCGCCGTGTGTCCAGTATTGTGCTGAAGTGTCGTTGGACACATACATATATACATACATACTTTCCACAACCTTCCCTTATAATGTAAATACTTTATCTTAATTTCTCTCGTAACGACAATTATCCGGGATGTAAATCTATATGCGAATAATCTACTGTTATAGATTATAGATGGCGCCACACGAAACACTAATATCCTAGCAATGACGTAGATGACTAGATAATCCCAAACAGCTGACCGCTAATGAGCTAATATCTTTCAGCAAATCTTATTTGCCTTTTTCTTAGATAACAAATGTATTTGTTTCTAGTTATTTTGATGTTTTCCTTAAGTTTATATCCTTCATTAACTTTGATTGTTTTTCTTCTCTGCGCCGAAATGTAAATATTTATTATTCTAAATGTGTCACTATTTTGTATGTGCCTGTCTCTGTGTATGTATTTCATTGTTCCTTGAAGAAGACCTTTCTTTCGGTCAAAACGTTGTCAATTTCCCTGCCGTTTTCCAACTTTTGCGTCATTATATAATATTTGTGCTGATGGTTTAGAATCCCATTTTATTTCTTTCGAACTCCCTCGGAATCGTTCCCCTATCAAACCCTAGGACTTTGGCTATGTCGGTGTATTATAATTATATATATATATATATATATATATATATATATATATATATATATATATATATATATATATATATATATATATATATACGATGGGTTTTTTTGAAATTATTTTAATGCTATCAAGCATTCTCCTTTAGAATCCAGGGATAGCACTTTCTGCTTTGTTTGGTGTATATTTAAAATTCTCTCTCTCTCTCTCTCTCTCTCCTCTCTCTCTCTCTCTCTCTCTCTATATATATATATATATATATATGTATATATATATATATATATATATATATATGTATATATATATATATATATATATATATATATATAACACGAAACTACGTTTGTGTCCAACGAAAGCTTTTGCTGAAAAATGTTACAGCAATATTTTCTTTCGGTGTCAATTCAGGTAATAATTTAATAATAATGGGACTAATAATCAGGTAATAATTTAATAATAATGGGACTAATAATCAGGTAATAATTTAATAATAATGGGACTAATAATCTGGTAATAATTTAATAATAATAGGACTAATAATCTGTTTGAAAAACGATGTCCTTATTTTACTTGTTGCTACCACTTTGTATACTCGGTTACGCCCAGTATGTATTGTATACTCGGTATACGCCAAGTAAACATTTTATACTCGGTATACGCCCAATACGTATTGTAAACTCAGTACACGCCCAGTACGTATTGTAAACTCGGTATACGCCCAGTACGTATTGTAAATTCAGTATACTCCAAGTACGTATTGTCTACAACTGAAAACTGTTGAATACAATCCTTGACAGTCGCTATTTCTTTCCTCATTCAATTATGCTTGATTTAAGAGAAACAATATGTCATTAATAGCTAATTGCAAACAAAAATATAAATATTGGAAATATTTGCATTAACAGGAAAAATTTGATTCTTTCATTGTGAATGACTTCTTGGGCTCTGAAAGTTAGCATAGCATAAGTGTGTAAAGACACTAGCCATCATGGATGGTTGATATGACAGACTACTTTTGAACTGTGCACGTTATGAAATTAGAGGGTTATTGGATAATATATATTTTGGAAAGAGATATGCACCGGTCATCATTTTACCATAGTACCTATACTTCCTCGGATATAATTTTATTATGGTACCTACACTTCCTCGATCATCGTTTTACCATGGTACCTACACTTCCTCGATCATCATTTTATTATGGTACCTACACTTCCTCGATCATCATTTTATTATGGTACCTACACTTACTCGATCATCATTTTATTATGGTACCTACACTTCCTCGATCATCATTTTACCATAGTACCTATACTTCCTCGATCATCATTTTATTATGGTACCTACACTTCCTCGATCATCATTTTATTATGGTACCTACACTTCCTCGATCATCATTTTACCATGGTAGCTACACTTCCTCGGTCATCATTTTATTATGATACCTACACTTCCTAGATCATCATTTTATTATGGTACCTACACTTCCTCGATCATCATTTCACTATGGTACCTACACTTCTTCGATCATCATTTTACCATGGTACCTACACTTCCTCAGTCATCATTTTACAATGGTACCTACACTTCCTAGATCATCATTTTATTATGGTACCTACACTTCCTCGATCATCATTTTACCATGGTACCTACACTTCGTCGGTCATCATTTTATTATGATACCTACACTTCCTAGATCATCATTTTATTATGGTACCTACACTTCCTCGATCATCATTTTATTATGATACCTACACTTCCTTGATCATCATTTTACTATGGTACCTACACTTCTTCGATCATCATTTTACCATGGTACCTACACTTCTTCGATCATCATTTTACCATGGTACCTATGCTTCTTCGATCATCATTTTATTATGGTACCTGCACTTTCTCGATCATCATTTTATTATGGTACCTACACTTCCTCGATCATCATTTTATTATGATACCTACACTTCCTCGATCATCAGTTTACCATGGTACCCACACTTCCTCAATCATCATTTTACCATGGCACCTACACTTCCTCGATCATCATTTTATTATGGTACCTACACTTCCTCGATCATCATTTTAATATGGTACCTACACTTCCTCGATCATCATTTTACCATAGTACCTATACTTCCTCGATCATCATTTTACCATGGTACCTACACTTCCTCGATCATCATTTTACCATGGTACCTACACTTCCTAGATCATCATTTTATTATGGTACCTACACTTCCTCGATCATCATTTTATTATGGTACCTACACTTCCTCGATCATCATTTTACCATGGTAGCTACACTTCCTCGTTCATCATTTTATTATGATACCTACACTTCCTAGATCATCATTTTATTATGGTACCTACACTTCCTCGATCATCATTTCACTATGGTACCTACACTTCTTCGATCATCATTTTACCATGGTACCTACACTTCCTCGGTCATCATTTTACAATGGTACCTACACTTCCTAGATCATCATTTTATTATGGTACCTACACTTCCTCGATCATCATTTTACCATGGTACCTACACTTCGTCGGTCATCATTTTATTATGATACCTACACTTCCTAGATCATCATTTTATTATGGTACATACACTTCCTCGATCATCATTTTACAATGGTACCTACACTTCCTCGGTCATCATTTTATTATGATACCTACACTTCCTAGATCATCATTTTATTATGATACCTACACTTCCTCGATCATCATTTTACCATGGTACCTACACTTCTTCGATCATCATTTTACCATGGTACCTACGCTTCTTCGATCATCATTTTATTATGGTACCTGCACTTTCTCGATCGTCATTTTACTATGGTACCTACACTTCCTCGATCATCATTTTATTATGATGCCTACACTTCCTCGATCATCAGTTTACCATGGTACCCACACTTCCTCAATCATCATTTTACTATGGCACCTACACTTCCTCGATCATCAGTTTACCATGGTACCTACACTTCCTCGATCATCATTTTAATATGGTACCTACACTTCCTCGATCTTCATTTTACTATGTCACCTACACTTCCTCGATCATCATTTTACCATGGTACCTACACTTCCTCGATCATCATTTTACCATACTACCTACACTTCCTCGATCATCATTTTATTATGGTACCTACACTTCCTCGATCATCATTTTAGTATGGTACCTACACTTCTTCGATCATCATTTTACCATGGTACCTACACTTCCTCTGTCATCATTTTACAATAGTACCTACACTTCCTCGGACATCATTTTACCATGGTACCTACACTTCCTCGGACATCATTTTACAATAGTACCTACACTTCCTCGGACATCATTTTACAATAGTACCTACACTTCCTCGGACATCATTTTACCATGGTACCTACACTTCCTCTGTCATCATTTTACAATAGTACCTACACTTCCTCGGACATCATTTTACAATGGTACCTACACTTCCTCTGTCATCATTTTACAATAGTACCTACACTTCCTCGGACATCATTTTACCATGGTACCTACACTTCCTCGGACATCATTTTACAATAGTACCTACACTTCCTCGGACATCATTTTACAATAGTACCTACACTTCCTCGGACATCATTTTACCATGGTACCTACACTTCCTCGGTCATCATTTTACAATGGTACCTACACTTCCTCGGACATCATTTTACAATAGTACCTACACTTCCTCGGTCATCATTTTACCATGGTACCTACACTTCCTCGGTCATCATTTTACAATGGTACCTACACTTCCTCGGACATCATTTTACAATAGTACCTACACTTCCTCGGACATCATTTTACCATGATACCTACACTTCCTCGGTCATCATTTTACTAAGGTACCTACACTTCCTCTGTCATCATTTTACAATGGTACCTACACTTCCTCGGACATCATTTTACAATAGTACCTACACTTCCTCGGACATCATTTTACAATAGTACCTACACTTCCTCTGTCATCATTTTACAATAGTACCTACACTTCCTCGATCATCATTTTTCTATGTTACCTACACTTCCTAGGTCATCATTATATTATGATACCTACACTTCCTCGGACATCATTTTACCATAGTACCTACACTTCCTCGATCATCATTTTTCTATGTTACCTACACTTCCTAGGTCATCATTTTATTATGGTACCTACACTTCCTCGGTCATCATTTTACCATAGTACCTACACTTCCTCGATCATCATTATACCATGGTACCGACACTTCCTCGGTCATCATTTTATTATGGTACCTACACTTCCTCTATCATCATTTTACTATAGTACCTACACTTCCTCGGTCAAAATATTTAAGCAACTTATATACATTTTGTTCGACTAATAGTTGGGGTCATATAAAATCTTGTACCATTTAATAATGCTACTTTCAGTTAAGCTAAAGTGACATTTTTGTCAGAAGAAAAATTTAAATAATCATTGACGAAACTTCATACAACTAATTTTAATCCGTTTTAATTGCTCCCAAATGCCTAATAGTGAACGTAACTCGATTAATTTGACTAACTTGTGATCATTTTGTGGACACGATAAATTTACTGTTTCTGGGGCCAGAGAAGTTACGATTCAATTTAAACGGTAAACTTGAAGTTTGGTTCATAAAATATCTAACTACGTCCCATTTTTATTCAACCTCTTTGCGCGTGCGACATCAGCTAAGATTTAACAAAAAAAAAAAAAAGAAAGAAAGAAACTTGTTTACGTATTCTAATATGGCTGTTTCATTTTATATTGATGCATTGGCCCTAAAGTCATTCTAATATGGCTGTTTCATTTCATTTCATAGTGATGCATTGGCCCTACAGTCATTGTTTCTATTTCATTTTGGTTGATTAGAATTGGACGAGTATGATCGAACTTATACTTTTTCGAAATGTGTGCATGTCATATTTGTTGTGCAAATCGAATGTGATAGAGACTATATGCAAAAATTATTGAACCTAAGTATGTCATATTTCACTATGTTTTATGGGTTTCGTTACTAAAATCTAAGCGTTATATTGTTACGACTCTATGGTCTAAGAAAAATGTAACAGAAAGAAAGTGAAACCAACAAATCAAGTAAAAAATCAACAAGCAATTTATTACTAGATAATTAAAATGAAAAATCAAAAAGTCACTTACAGTAATGTGTTTTGAAATCCTAATAATCCAATAAGAATGATTGTTCTAATCACAAGTCCTAAATATAGAATGTTCCGAATTCACGGCTGTGTCCTTGAATGTTATGATGTGCTAATGGTCTCCAAAGTCCCGATGTACTAGTAATCTTGATGTGCTGATGTCAAAATGAAGTATTCCAAAATATCTGAATAAGTTCACTTAAATTCCAAAATCATCAATTAAAAATCCAAAATGAGCACTGTTATAATCCAATGAATATTTAAAATAATTCCTCTCTTAGAATTTGGAATGAATTTTCACAACTGTAATAGCTCTTTACAAGACTGATGGTAATGTCAAAACTGAACAAATGTCCACTAAACATGATATATATAAAGATTGGTCACATGACAGAATGTTCTAGAATGTGAGTCATCTTAATGGAATTTTACTTGTAAAAAAAAATCCAACCTTGACCTTCAAATTGAGAAAACATATTGATCAAAACAACCTAATTCAAGGACACTAGTTAAACATGTTTTTCCTGATAACATTAAGATTTAAGCAAATATTAAAGTGAAGAAACATTTATAATTTCCTAAAATATTTATAATATTATATAAACATCATACATAACAATATATTAAAATTTCAATTTGGGGAAGAAGTATTTCAACAAACTGTAGCTCGAATGGAATTTCAAGAAAAGTTGAAAGCTGTTTTGTTTGGTATATTCAAATCGACAAAATGTACCTACGTACAAAAACTTTTTAATTCTATAATAATGCTAAATCATTGCGCTTAAAATAATACGTAGTTACGAACTGTAAACAACAAACAGGCAAATATCTGAAATTATACCAATGTCAGTGTATGACATTTAAATCAGTTTTGTGATGCCAGTGAAAATGTCAAGTCTTGTTGTCTTGAAGTACTAGATAAGTAATAAACTAACCATTCAGGGCTTATTGACAAAGCCAACGAAGCTTATATCAGTAATATGGTTTTCGAAAATAATATATATATATATATATATATATATATATATATATATATATATATATATATATATATATAAAGTGTTTTGGGACGTGTATATAATACACCCATTATCATGAAAGCTAGTAAGCATCTTGCCACATCTTTCTGTTTACAGGAGTGTAATCAAATGTTATGATTGCTGAATTTGATCTATATCGACATTTTGAATACTGTATGGTAGCTCTAATTCAAAATATCAAAGCTTCTTTTAAAGAAACAGCTGTAATATATTAGTCAGATTTACACGATATTATTTAATAATTGGGTGGCTCTATTTTCGTATTTTGAGAGAATATATCAGATCGAAATAGCAACGAAACAAGTAAATTTCCTTGTCGCAAAACTTCCCAGCTCCATGGGACATTTATTTGTTGATATATATCCCTATTGCAACATTTACTGCATGCGTGTTTTTTTTTTTTTTTTTTTGTTTTTTGTTTTTTTTTGTTTTGTTTTTTTTGTTTCTTTTCTGTTTTTTTCCAACCATGCATACCTTTGTACGTACTTTGTAAAGGAGATACGGTTAAATGGTATTTTAGTGCAAAATTCAAACAATATTTTTTCTTACAAAATCTATCCTTTAATGAACAATAAAAATAATGAGCAAATTGAATTAAACTAAAGGAGAGGATAATAATTTAAATAACGTACTCTCTTCCTAATGCATTGACATATTTAAAAATAATACAGCAAAATCCATACACCAGCAAAAAGTCCAAAGAGTGAAACAACATGACGTTCTTTCGTCTCTCACTTTTTTTTCTTGTTTGTGTTGTAATTGACGATCAAGCATATTTGACAAATTTAAAATGGTCCAATCACTTGAATAAAAACTTACTATGTGTTCACGGAACCTCGCCTTTTTTTGCAATTGGAGAGTGCTTGCCATAAACATCCATATATAACACTGCGTTACTTTTCAGCACACAGGGCACGGGAAAATTACTGAAAGTAAAATTTAACCAAAGTCACTGCATGAAATATAGGTAACACTTACCTATTTTTGGTTAAAGGATGATGCACTACCACGTCACATACACATAAAAAAGACATATACATTAAAAAAAGAATGACCCAGCAGCCAATATTTCATGAGAAACAGACCTAAACCCAAAGCTTGACCAAAGTCTGACGGACGGATGGAACATAATAATAATAATAATAATAATAATAATAATAATAATAATAATAACAATAATAATTATAATAATAATAGTTTTATTTTCTGAGGATAATACATTTGGTTCAGAATCAACCAATCGCACATGTAGTCCTCAATAGAATATTAAAACTATGAATGCAGCGTATATGTACAAATAAAACTCTTACTACAGTGTCTGACACACTCTCTTGTAATTATAAAATATATCCTATTCCGCACACATACTTACATTAACACACACTTACATTAACACATACTTACATTAACACATATATGTGCCCCCAGTGGTGTACTGGCCATTGGGCATACCGGGACAAATCCCGGTGGGCCGCCGCAAAAAAATCCGTTTTTACCGGTGTTTTACTAGTGTGAGCAAAACCCCGGGCCTGTCCCGGCAGACCGCCGAATCGGTGGGCCGTCAAAAAAATCCGTTTTTACTGGTGTGAGCAAAACCCCGGGCCTGTCCCGGCAGATAAGTCCAGGGCTGAGTTGCTTACCCAGTACACTCCTGTATGTCCCCAGACACATATATATGCACACTCACATTTTCATGGCGACCAAACCTACAAGCCTATCGCCAAGGAGACAAAACGGGTGCATCCGAGAGATATATAACTATATGGAGATGTCCAGAGGACACACACACACATACACACAGTTTAAAATAAAACAAACATAAGCTATACATCTAGGTTTGGGAGATGGGAAAATAGTGGGGTTATCCAAGTTAGGTATCTTAATTTGTTTGAGCTATGGCATAAAAGACATGGAGACATGTTTTGAAAAAGACGTTTATGTCAAAATAGCTTTCAAGTACTTTACTCTATAATTAAAAGATAACAACTGTAAATTAACGAATGCATGTGAGAATGGATAATCTTTTCTTGTAATAGTTCTAGCGGCGGAGTATAATTATCTGATGATAATTAGTAGCATGGCAATTTCCCCAGATCGTGCAACCATAATCAAGCAAAGGTAATATATATATATATATATATATATATATATATATATATATATATATATATATATATATATATATATATATATATATATATATATATGTCACAGGATGAAGCCGGGTTGGGACTGGATTAGTGAAGACACCGAAAGCAACTGCGTTAATAAGATGTTTATTTATAAACGCAATTTAAAGATGAGCAAATCTGACACCATTATAACAAAAAGATAAGGAAAATTATAAAGTTCCTAACATGGAACTATCAACAACAAGTAACTCAACGAGAAAAATCAAAGATGAATTTAACGAATGGAATTTTAAACAAACGTGAATAGCATCCTATCACCAATTAACAAATTAGAGTATATGATTTACACCCCAATATAAACAAGGTCTTATTAAGTACCAAGGGTGACCAAAGCATGTGATTTATGCGCTTATCAATATGATACTCATCAATTTATCAATTCATCAAGCGATATTGGAATATGTATGAATTTATGAATATATCGTTCATATAACGAAAATGAAATGGGAATGCATGAAATTATGAATCTATCACACATATAGCGACATTGAAATGGGAATGAATGTAATTTTGCACAGATAGCAATATTGAGATAACAATAAAATGGAACACGCAATAAATATAACTATCGTGGCGCCCGTTTGACGACCAAGATGTATCTACGGTTCCACCCGCTCTAGTCCATGGTCAAGGAGCCACCACGCATGGTCCACCCCTCCCAGTCTGTTGAAGGATCCCTCGAGAGCCTTCACATTAACACAGACCCGTTGGTCGAGAAGCCTTGGTCCCTCGCATCGAGAAAACCAGTACACTCTTCCGAAACAACGTCACCAGACACAGCGTACACGTCACACGAAACCACACAGAGTTCTGTGACTTCACACCACCAAACCATACATAAGGAACAGCTCTACAGCTGAAGTTTTGCTCCCGTAAAGAGGTAAGCTTTCTGACAAGACTCGTCGTAGTGTAATTTGTTTATAGAGAATTCGCTCTATATGTACTCTAGCTGTGACAGATATGCGCAGCAGCTAGGTACGTGAGTTTTCACTGCAGGCAATTTGCACGTGCAGCATGGGGTGAATCGCGCTCAGTATTTCAAAATAACTAGAGCCGAAAAAATAAACAACCCCCGAGTAACGCTCTAGTCGGAAACGAAACCCGAATACATTTTTGATCACATATACATATTGATATAAACCATACAATTCCGTGACAATATATATATATATATATATATATATATATATATATATATATATATATATATATATATATATATATATATATATATCCATTATAAAGCATTTTTAGCATAGATTCTGGCACATACGAAGACAGTCTGTTCAAACAGCTATTCTGGAGTGTATTCAGAACACACGCTCTGTGTTTGAGTTTCCCATAATAAATGCCTGTCAATCATCATTCCTACAAGTTTTCCATCATTGATATTATTCAATGTAGTTCCCTGTAAAAGATATATTGATATCCTCTAATTTCTTTAATTTGTGTCTTGATCCAATTGTCATGCAGTTATTTTTGTCTGTGTTTAATCGCCTTTTATTGCTTTCGCACCACAGTATAACAGCTTCAACGTCGCATTGGAAATTTTGTTCCAGGGAAGGGATTGTATCACTGATAGCATGTAAGGTTGTGTCAGCCATCACAAGATCAGTTTCAGTGACTTTTATATGAAGTGGTAAATCATGAATGAAAAGGAGAAACAGCAAAGGGCCAAGAATAGAGCCTTGAGGGACTCCACTTTTAACATATTTTCATGAAGATGTAGCATTGGCCACATAAACGCCCTGTTGCCGTCCTGTTAGGTAAAAACCAAAGCAAGCAAGCAAAATGATAACGCTGTATACCACTTCCACATTCGTAGCGTGGCATAAAAAATAAAGCTCCGTTTGCTATTTTTATTTTTATGTTTATCTGTTGTCGAAAAATATCATGGCATTTGAGGAACAAATACAAAGAAATAAGTATAAAAAGTTCCGGACTCTGTAATACTTAATTCACAACATATAAAACAATGGGAATTTCCAATCCTATTTGATATTTCAATGATTCTGTTTTATACTTCTGTTCAAAGCTTACAAGAGGGAAACGTGGCTGGATATAGAACACTTTTCTATGCCTTATGTACTAAAGGCAACAAAACGGATTTGAATTTGTTGCCGTGTTATATAATGGCTAGTTGCATGGTATAACTTTCAAAAAAGCAGACATATGTCATTTACAAGATTTCACGCTCAGTGTTTGTTTGCACTTTTAATAGATATTCTTTTTCCCTGGTATTGTATTCCACACGAGATGCAACAAAAAAGATCATAATGTTCGCCATGTGTGGGCCAAATATCTGGCACAGCTGTGTCCCTTTTAAAACCATATAATTGTCCGTTCCAATTGACTAACAAAATATCTAAGGAAACAACTGTTGTGTAGGTATCCAAAGCGATTGCAAGAAACCTATCCCGTATCTAGTACTTTGGACTTGAACAAATCTTTTCAATGCTGTCCTAAAATATTTTTATCACAAACTTAGCATCAAGGGAAATGTTTAAAGACCTACATGAATGCTCGATAACGGTTGCCACTCTGACGCGATATTTACAAATTTCTACTGCTATCACTGGAGGTTGTTTTATAATCAGTGGTATATGCCGACGCAGCCGACCTAATCTTTGTAAAGGTGGCATCTTTCACTACACCGCCGCTGGTTGATGTCTATCTCAACTGAAAATAACATAAGTGAGTGTTCTTTATCGCAAAGGAATGATATTGACGAAATATATTTATAGAGGTCTGTAGACCATAGTTTACCATATACTGATTATCGACTGTCACATTATACTTCTAAAAATTTCTTAACGTTGTAAACTTAGAGACCCACTTGAAATTTGTTTTGAAACTTTGGAATCATAAATTATATTGTGGTACTATTTTTATTTCCGGAGGGATGGGGGGATGGGAGTAGAATGTACAGTACGTTAAAGAACTTCATGGTACGTATGGTACTTTGAAACACTGTGCAGAACCAGTGCGTGGGTTCTAGATAGATGACTTTGATAAGTAAAAGTTTTCGATTTCCGGAGACAGTGAAACTAATTCGAGAAGCTAATTGATAGAATATAATAATAATAATAATAATAATATTAATCATAATCATAATCATAATCATAATCATAATCATAATCATAATAATGAGCTTTATTAATTCAGGGTGACATAATTAGTTAATAGCTAGTTTACATTAAGCGAATTATTTTTTTTCCTGTGATTTAATTTGTGTAATTTTGCCAATAAACGTCATTTTCGTTGGTACGTGTATTTTTAGATATGGAAATGAGATCCTTTTATCTCAGACATGATTAGTTGTTTGTAGCAATCACGAAATGAAGGTAAATTGGAAGCCCAATAAAAAAATAAATAAAAAAACAAATAAAACCAGCAAGAATTCAAGAGAGAGTCTTATAATGACCAAGAATGGGATAGCTTAAAAAAATAGATTTTTTTGAGCATCTATCCTTGTCATATGAAAAGATACAATCAGTGTTTCAACGAAGTCACTTAAATTGGACTGATTCCCATAAAGTACTTCATGATATTGAAGTTGTATTTTGCAAATATTACATGAATAGTAATCACACATTACTAATTAATGTCTTCAGAATTTTAAACAAAGTTTTAGGATTGCTTCCAGTTTCATTGATTACAAACAAATATTAGTGTGCGTTAAAATAAATAGCTGTAACGCCTCTCCAATATATTATGCAACAATAATTTCGGAATCGACATCAACAAGTATCTTTCAGAAATTAGAACAAATTACGCTTATCTGTATTTTTTCCGTCTTGGGCATTGCCTTCAGTCTGAAACATACAACGTTACTGTTCTATTTCAAGTAGTAACTATCAGCAAATCCGATACTATGTCAGTATGGATGAGAATTCAGCCACAACTTAGTCTATATATAACGGTTGGATCGTCATGTTAGCTACTAGAATTCCAGAAACTTAAGTTTATAAAGTAAAGACGATTACAGACGTAGAGTTCTTGTAGATTATTCATTGGATGTTGGCTTAGGCCTCCGTTTATCTGGACTAAGTAATGGGCTTCATCTCACAATTATGTAAGCGGTTGCACTGCCAAACGTCATAAAAAAAGGGATCCTGAATATGGGGATGTTATGCTTGCAATTAGAACGTCGTCGGCATTTTTCTTTCGAATGGTAGGAAAAGACCAAACTCCATACAGTGGGTTACCTCCCTTCGGAAGGACAATGCCACTGCCACAACGATGTAGATTTCTTGGAAAAGGCCACCGGGAGAAAACCGTACGCTTTTGACTACTGCATCACACTCAATTCATACTGCATTTTCTGCTATCTTTTCTCTACAATGTCTTTAGTGCAGAATATGAAGATTTTACTTAATATGTAGGAGAAAAATGTCAGGAATTATTTAATCGTAGAGACAAAGCACTGGGCTGAATACGTTACAAGGTAGCACGCAGCAGACGTCACAATATACCATTAACGTCACAATTAAGCGCATCTGAACCGTCTTACATAATCTGGTTGTTTATACCTCGTGTAAGATTAGATTTCAATCTATGATAATAGTTACGCTCGTGATGTTTTTACGTCATAATAACTTTATTGACGTCATAATGACTCAATGACGTGCCATCACTAATAGCAATGGAAGAGGCTATTAAAACTAAATGATTTCTTCAATTCTTTCATTCAAACGTTGCAGAAATAGCATTAAAAATTTCAGTGATGGATGAAAATGAGTCTAATGTTATTTTCAGCCTTAACCTTTTATGAGGATCTTTTCTTCGCACATCTAGCCGATATTCTTCCGCCCGAAACTTATCAATTTGGGGAGTAGCAGTAGGTTTACCTCCGAGTCTCTTTCAGAGAGATAAAGTTATTCAACTCTCATAGGAAATAGACAAGGATGTTCCGAATGTGTAGGCTCCCTTATACAAAAGATTCGTATGGTTGAAATACATAATTGGAGACGATCCAGTGCTTGTTTCTGTGCCGATAATTGTTTAGTCATTTGCACGACTCATTATGAATACAGGTCATGTTCGAGTAAAGTTTCTATACAGATTTATATTCGCCAAAAGTACCCGATCTTCATTGTTATATTTTTTTCCACTTGTCACCGTCTTTATCTCCTGGTCCAGTCAACGCCAGGCATATGTATTCTTCATTAGCATTATTCCTTGGCGTTTGCCATTCTCGGAGAAGAGCTGTTCCCTTATGTGGTATTGTTTCTCTGTGAGCATGTTATGGTTTATATGCTACTAATTCAATCGGAAAATCACCATCATTTACTACAAGAATGGGTCATCTGGAGCCTTCTACCCGATGTGCAATTGCTAGGCTCCAGATATGTCTTAGCAATCAAAGATAAATATCTGATTGCACAATTTCTGGAAAGGTACATCTTATTAAACGAAGCCAAATTCCATCTACCTGTGTGTGCGTGCGTGGGTCTTTGTTTACTGGTCTACCTTCAAAACATCGCCATTTTCACCACTCTTAGGAAATAGAATCGGTATTCGTCAAACTTTCCACTTCCGATGTACTTTCAAGTTCAGTGTAAAGTTTGCCCATGCATAATGACTGCCTTTTTCTCTTGATAACTTTTGAAGGACTTTATGAATTCAAACCGAATTTAGTATGAGGCGTTTTATTTTAAAGACATCTGTTAATTTTTAATTGTTATGGTTTTTTTAATTTAATCATATTGGCGTAGGTATTCGTGTCTTACCTGAATTCATTGGTAGGTCTTTTCGTGGGGAAAAATAGCTGTTTGGAGCACACACTGGATACAGTAAAACACATATTCAGTTTAATAATATTGATTAATTAATGAAAAGACAATTCGTTATTTTAATTACCTCCCGATTACTTCACCGGACCGAAAGCCACCTATTGTATATTAAGATGAGCAGGAGAAGGAAGTGGTATAATTTTTCTTTCTTTAGTATGGACACTTAGTGTCAGGCACGAGACTTATTACATTTTGCACTACTATTTTCTTTAGTATGGACACCAGACTTATTACACTTTGCACTACTAGTTTCTTTAGTATGGACACCAGACTTATTACACTTTGCACTACTATTTTCTTTAGTATGGACACCAGATTTATTACACTTTGCACTACTTTTTTCTTTAGTATGGACACCAGACTTATTACACTTTGCACTACATTTTTCTTAAATATTTGCTTGGCAAGACGGGTGCAGAATATACAATTTTCACTCACTGATTTTTGTGAAGTAGTTTTCTACTAAATTATTGTTTCTTAAATTTTCTTGCTACTCCATAAAGTAAGCATTTAAGAAAACACTTAATCATATGTTCTTAATTGGGTCAAAATATGGTGGGCTGGTTTTTCGACTTTTCTGCACAAGTTTTCAAATCACTATATGAAATGATGGGGTAATCAAACGAGTATTATGTCAGCTGATTCGAGGATGTCTATTGTGGACATTATTGCATGATATCTGCAAACACGATTCCAATTTTCTATTGATACGGTTGAAATTGTATGTTGTTCCTTTTCATGCTGCAAAATATTCAATTACCTTGCAAAATGTACGTCTTTCACAAAACATTGCATTATTCCATTAAAATAACTTTGTTGGTTTTTCCTCTCCTTGGAACAGAACAAACTTAGTGTCTTACATTTCTCATTGTTGGTCTTGACATTGGATTCCGGGAAACCATTAGAGTATCATGTGTCCTTAAGTGATAAAATATAACCAATCGTATTAGAGATCACTCCATTAAGAAACTATATGTATGTGCAGATTAGGTAAACAAAATTCTATTTTTAGCTTAGCATATAGTACATTTTAACTTGTGTATAAAGACTACCTGTTTTGTAAGGCCACGTAGCAGGCTTTCTAGGCGACCTCTGTTTCAGGTAGGACAATTTTTTTCTTTTCTTCAGTTGATTTTATCTGTTAGTTTTTATGTTTGGATGTCCTATTTCTGGATAGTCCATAAGGCGCCGTATATTTCACAGATTAAAGTGTTACAAACATGTAATACAAAAGTAGCTGCCAAAACTCTAAAGATTTATTCTTTAAAATATGAGATATATGTGCTTGTAACATCTGATATTTTTACATAATTGGAAATAATGGAAGCACAACAATTCATGAAAGACGTGTAAACGAGATTGTTAAATTCATGTATATATATTGTCATTAAAAAAAAAATAATGCGAAAAGTTTTTATATTGGGAAGAAAATGGATGGATTTAGACACCTGAATCCGTGCAATATTGTTATCAACAGGCGCCATGTTTATTGAATAACATTAGGCGATTCTTGCTAAAACTTGTGTGTGAAAGAAACAGACAGAAAGAAAGACACAATGTCATACAGATTTAAGTTTATGCCCTTTGTACTTATACAAAACATTTAAGGGATCGTTTAACTCACCAAATCGCGTCTAACGTTCTAAAGTTCTTTGTACAAATCTCAATCGTTAGATCTATTTTACTGACAGTATTAGGTCAGAAATACAAGCTGGAAATGCATTAACTGAGTAACCTAGCAACATAAAAAGGCGTGCACGAGGTGTTTCTTACATCGTGTGTGCAGAAGTTTACCTGAAAATGTAATAAATACACATTTATTGGAGCTCCACTGGCGTTTCAACAGACTGAAAAATTAAAAATGCATCGATCAAATCTCATTTTACGTCGGAAGGCATAACTCAAGTCCGGTTTTATCTAGACCATCACTGATGAATCATGAACTGAGGCCAAGAACTGTCTAGTTTTCATTTTAAAATTTGTATGGGTTGTAAATTTAGTCTTCCAATATCAACTGAAGAAGAGCACGGACTAAATATGTCATCCCCATGAGGAGTTTTCGAATATTGCTTGAACTGCTGTACACAAATTTGGCTTTGTGTACTGAAAATCAAGACATATATTGATCTGCCCATTTTTTTCTCTACCATGCCTCGTTGAATTTATTCAATCAAGCCCTCGATACATAAATGATTGAGCTAAGATTTCATTTGTAACTCAGATCTGGAAACTCCTTGTTATCAAGTGCTGTGTCAAAAGTTCAGGTTATTCTGTGAATCGAAATGGACAGCAATAGAAGTACTGCAATAAGTATACAAGAACTACGCCTGCCGCATGGATGGATGGAACTGCTCTGTATTCTTAAGCCTATCTAGTAAATATTAAATCAACTTTCACTTAAAAACTACTCTTCTGATTTAAATGGGACCTCCAAGAAAATATCAATTGCCAAATATAACGTACGTTGTCAGTTTTTTTTTTTTTTTTTCTTATTTTTTTTTTTTTGGGGGGGGGAAGGGGTATTTTCAGTATCAAATTTTAACCATACGCTCTTAGCATTTTTTGTATTTAAATTTCATATCGTTCTATACTTTTTCTTAATACTGATAATTTAATTATATCAAATATCGAATAAGAAACAATTACATTTGCGAATTATACAACTTAGATACTAACTTTGCCCTCAAATTTCATTTCTATATATTCCATAGGTAAATGGAAGTTCATATTACCCAAAAATCTAAAACGATATATGACAGAAAAATTTCTTTTGCATATTTAACAGTTTCAGCTTGAATGTCGTCATTTACATAGACGAAGTGCAAGTAAGATGCCATAATCAAAAACGTTGCTGTTGTAAACCGCTAATTCATTCATCCATGTCGTAATAGATAAAACTAGAATTCGCTTGTTTCATACATATTATATGTTAAAAATTACTTGAGAAGTGGGAAAGACAAATACTAGTAAGACTAAGAATTCCGAATAGTCATTTCAATTCCCATTTCAAATATTCACAACTCTCAGTGAATAAGACCAATAATTTTCATTAACTAATGAAAATTTGTTTCCCCCCCCCTTTTTTTTTTTTTTGAAGGGGGTAACAAAGCTTTGTGCAAAAATGAAATATTGTGAGATATACCCTTTGCTTTGATCTCTTCTTAAAATTATTAACTTACTAATATGACTAATTAAATTAGAAAGTTACTCGTTTATTTGCTTAAAAAGTCTGAGACGCAAGCTATATTTTATTTGTGTATTACCTCCATCTCGTGGTGTATACTTTCTAAGAGTCGAGACATCATTATTAGCCATATGAACAAGGTTGAGGTAGTTAATCTCTTTCATAGAAGGTTTTGGTCTAAGAACTGATTGTTAACATCACAAGGATTTTTCTTTTTAGGCATCTAACAACTTCCCTTTTAAAGTAAAAAAGTAAAGATTTCATGTCGCATTTTAATCTTCTAAAACCAAAATTTCATATATGCCATTTATGAAACAGAAGGAACTTAGCAATAACTACATATATAGAAACATGCACTTATTTCATTGCTATGCTAAAGCTTAGTTTATGCCAGGTGTTGTAAATTAATAAGTCTCATGTAGTAAGTGCACATGGGGCATAAAACAGTTAACTTATCTTGGGCATAAAACAGTTAACTTATCTTGGGCATAAAACAGTTAACTTATTTTGGGCATAAAACAGTTAACTTATCTTGGGCATAAAATATAATTTATGCTTGTAATCATATACTTTCTTAATATCAAATACCAAAGAATCGTCAATATTATATTATATTATATTATATTATATTATATTATATTATATTATATTATATTATATTATATTATATTATATTATATTATATTACATATCATACATTTTGAATAGCTCTTACTCGTTTTAGAACAGAGTCACATATTCTTGCTGCATAATTAATTTGTAATAGAGACATATCCACAGAAGATAAGTTTTTAGTATTATGTAACCAACATCCAATTCAAATAGAATATCATTGTCCTCATTGTTTGTCCTTTGTGTCGTAACCGTCTAAACCAGTGGTTCCCAAACTTTTGTTATCGCAACCCTAAATACCATTTTTTGCGACCCAAAATGCAATACCGGTATAGGGTCCCGATGGTCCTCGCGACCCTCATTTGGATCGCGACCCGGGGTTTGCGAACCACTGGTCTAAAAAAATATTTACCTACTTTTTTTGTTTTTTCCTACATTACGCAAATTGAATATTTATGTCTTCTTCTTAAAAGATAAAATTATTATTATGCGTGTGTGTGTGTGTGTGTGTGTGTGTGTGTCCATGATAAGTTTATAGCATAGCATACTGTCATGATCAACACTTTTGTCTTCGTTTGTTTCTTGCTAATTTTTCGTTTTGTAGACAATTCAATACTTTGTAAATCCATTTATTGTATAAGTTATGTTGACATTTTTTACATTATAACATGAATGTTTTGTATGTTTAAAGCAGAAGAAACTATTATGTATTCTGTATATTTAATTATACTATATTAATATAACATAACAATGCAGACATTACAGAATATAATATAATGTAATAAATATTAGTGCAGAACTCATATTGACACTTATTACAGATGCTGTAAAATAATGTCTCTAGGTTTTATCATATCGAGTTTGGCGTTGACGAATATTCCCTTGTATTTGGTCTCTTCGAAAAATGCAGTAAATACTTAATCGACATCCGATGAAAATAATATCATATAATTATCACCTTTAGTAAGGTATTCATCTATGTGGATACACGGAATAAACTCATAATGGGCTTATTTTACACCTTGAATTAGATTATTTAATAAAACCTTTGGCAGATGATCAAATCAATAACTCAAAAATTACCCCCCCCCCCCCCATTCACGCCAATCCACATCAGTATGAATTACACTCCTCCCACCAATACACGCCAGTATGAATTAACACGTCTATAGATTGAAGAGTGTGAGTGTAGATTTGAAAAGGAAACATATTTCACTAATCAGCTTGCGTCCTTGCTGAATGTACAAGTGAAAAGATATCACAAAATGCACTTGTTACCATATCATTTGCACTTTCCTGGAATCACAATAATTATAGCTCGACCATGATAAGTTTACGTTAGTAAACCGTAAATATTATCGTAAACAGGTGATAACACTATAAAAGGGTTGCTCTAATATGACCCACATTTACAAAAAAAAATGGGTTCTGTTCAGCGAGGATAGCGGATTAGGTTCGTTGAAGTAAGCAAACGAAAGGATCAGCTAGTGAAATGCTAGTGGTTAGCTCACTGAATGTCAAGTACTTCTGTTCATGAAACCTATTTTCTATAGCTATATTACTATGACATAATACTACACAAAAAAGATTATTTTAGCTCAGGGGAGATAAATCTGCAATAACAAACACAACATATTGTTACGACTCTATGGTCTAAGAAAAATGTAACAGAAAGAAAGTGAAACCAACAAATCAAGTAAAAATCAACAAGCAATTTATTACTAGATAATTAAAATGAAAAATCAAAAAGTCACTTACAGTAATGTGTTTTGAAATCCTAATAATCCAATAAGAATGATTGTTATAATCACAAGTCCTAAATATAGAATGTTCCGAATTCACGGCTGTGTCCTTGAATGTTATGATGTGCTAATGGTCTCCAAAGTCCTGATGTACTAGAAATCTTGATGTGCTGATGTCAAAATGAAGTATTCCAAAATCTCTGAATAAGTTCACTTAAATTCCAAAATCATCAATTAAAAATCCAAAATCCAAAAGTTTATGAGCACTGTTATAATCCAATGAATATTTAAAATAATTCCTCTCTTAGAATTTGGAATGAATTTTCACAACTGTAATAGCTCTTTACAAGACTGATGGTAATGTCAAAACTGAATAAATGTCCACCAAACATGGCATATATAAAGATTGGTCACATGACAGAATGTTCTAGAATATGAGTCATCTTAATGGAATTTTACTTGTAAACAAAATTCAACCTTGACCTTCAAATTGAGAAAACATATTGATCAAAACAACCTAATTCAAGGACACTAGTTAAACATGTTTTTCCTGATAAACATTAAGATTTAAGCAAATATTAAAGTGAAGAAACATTTATAATTTCCTAAAATATTTATAATATTATATAAACATCATACATAACAATATACACAGGGAACATACTGATAAATCAATGGATTTCATTTTAGCTAATTTCTGAGAATTTTATGCTCACTGTAGAATAGTGGTTAAAGTGGATAGGTGAGATGTCTTGAGTTTTGCATCAACATGAATTAATGATTTCTGACTCATTTGTTAGAAAATAATGCAACCCCCTCGCTCTGAAGTTAGCAATAATATTTACATCAACACATTGCAGATTTATCTCAGTCGACTTATACAGGTAAATAGTATTTAATACTGAATTACTAATTTTAAGTGAACTCGTCATATTTTGAGTTTCCGGAAGTGGCAAAGTAACGATGTCTGTTGAGTTACAAATGTCGTGTCAGATTCTAATCTTACGCACAGCTTAATGCATACGGAGTACTCGTTATACACAATGTATGGATGAAAACGCATTCCTTTTGTTTTTACAATTATTTCAGTTGCTTCTTTATTCTTATCTGCATAAATAATCATTTTGTGGACACATTCAATTTTAAATAATCATACGACGTACTTTACCTCTCCACACACGGTACATATCTCGTTACTTTTGTAACCTTTGCAATAACAAATACCTCTAATATAAGTTTACCGAGTCAAAGATTAGTAGGTATAGAGGGCGGTATGGACACCAACAAATAACACTAAATTGCTTTACGAGAAAGTCTTCTCTCCGGCTATTTTGAAAAAATAAAATGGCAATGGAATGTAATGTTAAAATGTCCCATAAACTTAACATTGGATGGCGCTATAAGGCTGTGTGGAACTTTAAACATTATGATGGCACTGTGGGATCCTATAAGAATTAAATATGTTGGCCCTCATGGAGCCTAACAAGAATTTAACATTAAGAATGGCACTAGGGGGCCTTTTGGAAATTTAACACGTGGGTCACTTTGCAGACCCTGCAGGAATTGAATTTTAAGGATGGCACTTGGGATCCTATAGAATATTAATGATGGGCGATGGGTCTTATAGAAACTTCGCCTGTCTTTCCTAACATGTCAGCAGGGATTTTGGCTAACAAAGGGCCATCAGCATCAGAATAAATCCTCCTTGTTGAACGAGAATGTTTTTTCTTTTGACTTACTGGAATTTTCTTTTTCACGATGTGTCGAACGACGTTACGATGTCGTCCTAATCGCTATTTATGTGTCTTCGTCAAGGGAACAGTTCCTTTCAACACGTTCAAATAACAGTCACATACCGTATCGATGATTTCTTTAGGAACCTTTGAATGATCTGCTGTTACATAGATGCATTATCTTTGGTGAGCAAGGACAACACCTCCCAATGTTTGCATAAACGAGGAGGAATGATATTGTTTCCCCCTATTTTTAGAAGTCTGCTAATGACGAGAATAATGACGACGAAGATGACATCTGGTCCAGAAGACTAAGGACACTTATATCCAAGCCTTCACTTTTATACAGGGACTCGTATCCACTTGTTGTCGGAACGTCGTACAAGCTTTCCTTTGGACACAGGACGACAAGATAAAGAAGGCGTTTTTCAATGCACTAAATCGTGCGAATTCGAGTTAGGAGACTTTGAGTTAAACTTTGTAACCCTCCCGTTCTCTCTTATACTTTCAACTTAGAATGTGCTACATTTTGAAAGCATCAGCAATATCAACATAACAAGAAGAAGAAGACGAAGAAGGAGAAGAAATAGGTTTAGAAAAGGATGTCCAGGTTGGAGGCTTGTTAAAAACAGATTACGAAACACTTTTCTTAAATCAGGTTTCTCTGGCATCATCAATAACGGAAGAGAGGAGGAGCTGCTGATACTGGCGTGACAATAGGTCGAGATTTACTTGAGTACGTGCGCTTTCTAGCGCCAGTGCCTTTCTTTTTTAGGATAGTGATCAAGGATTTCGTTTTCGTCGTCATCTTCTTTTGTTTTCTTGGGTGATATTTTGTGTATGTACTACGGCAACTCTCTTTCACAACTGAAACACTGTACTTTGTCTCCTTCTCCATGTAAATAAATCCTGCTCTTTTTAAAGCTTTAGGACTAGGTCGTTCCAGATATTGTGATCTCGTTGATTTTCCGTAATAACATGGGCGGGGGGTGATTCTGGAACGATCTGTTTCACTTTAGCTTGTGGTGTGAAGTCTGGGTTGTAAAAGAGATGATGATGATGCTCATAATAACATCAAGAGTTTGGCATGGGGACCGCATCACTTTCTTTTGTGGGACACGACATTATATCGAGCTTATCGTTAGGCACAACATCGTATTCCTCTTTTTTCTTGTCCAAAACTTCTTTCTTGGTGGTCGTCTCTGGTCAAAATTCTCCTCTTTGAACTCTCCCCTTTGTCTATACTGGACAGAGGTACTCGCGCGGTTAACGTGATCGTGAAGTCGCACTCGTTTCTCGTAAACGAACTCATACACGTTCTCCAACAATTTACTTAACCCTTGGTAATCAGACAATTGTGTAATCTTGTGTGGTTAGTAAATTTCGGGAGAAAGACTTTATCTTTGTCTGACTATAGGGCTTCTTTAAACACGTCTGAGTTCACGACTTGACTGGAACGATAACCGAGGGTCAGTCTTTTCACTTTACATTCCGAGAAGTAGTCCTGTCTTATCTCGGTACTGGTACCCGTAATTTTTGGGTCCACCGCTGGCAAAACAGAACAATATCTTCGAGATGTTCGTTCGTCCACGGTTCTAAACGTTTGTTTTCGATTGGGAGAGGGGTATGTGATAGCATCCAGGTCGATTTATGTGTATACAGCTATCGGTGTCCAAGTAGTTACGCAGTCCCTTACAGGATACATAAACCGAGTACATTTAAAACGGGCTTCAACTGTCTTATATGCAGCAATGATCACATTGGCAAACTCGTTGGGTTGGACACACTAGAGCGTTTCTTGGTAATTGTTGTCGTATGATTTCGATAGGTTCGATCAGTTTTCCTGGATTGTCTATCCATTAAAAGTATTGACGTGGATCCATCAAGTATTCTATCTAAAGGCATCACTCGCACACTGTCATAGGCACCTCTTTTCCGTCCCTACAAATCAGACAGTGATACAAAAAATACTCCTGAATACATTCAATGCAGGCTCGAGGAGCAACACTGAAGTTGGGGATGTGAATACCTTTGTCTTGGGAACATTCAAAGTAAAAAAATATAAAGTCTACGGGATTGCCCAGTAACTTTTTATGGTTGGGGGTATCCATTAATTTTTCTTGTTGGTTGACATATCGCTGAATGTAAAACTGATGACTGAATGACAAATGGAACATCTTTTCTTTCCTGGACAAATATGTAAGTCTCTCGAATTGATAGGGAACATTCTGTGCACATTTTTGACACCCTTCCAGTAATTCACAAGCATATTTCATTCATTGGAACTGTTTCATTTTTATGTCAGCCGTAACACGCTTGGATGCCCAAATCCGCATGCACAGGTGAAGCAACAAACATAATTTCTGTTCCCTCAAGAACACAAGAAGTCGACGCTAAACAGCAACGACATCTCTTTCCACAGTGTACATATTACTCCGATTATTAAAGTCTATGTCACATTGTTCGTAAATGTAACAGTGTCTTAGAAATTGATATATATATATATATATATATATATATATATATATATATATATATATATATATATATATATATATATATATTTCCCCGCGATTTAAACATGTAGGAGTCACGAATTCTTCTTGACTTTTATGTTTAGTTTTGTTTTGTGGATGTAAATTGTTTCTTCCCATGACGAAGAGCTTGTTTAGCTTGAAACGTTGGGAAACTGTTTTGTATTTGCGCCGTTATCACTTTTTGTGTCATTATATATATATATATATATATATATATATATATATATATATATATATATATATATATATATATATAGAGAGAGAGAGAGAGAGAGAGAGAGAGAGAGAGAGAGAGAGAGAGACTTGTGGATGGAGGGGTATTTTGGTAATAACCATTGAGTAGAGCTTTTCTAGACGCCTGGGTGGTCCTCAAAAGGATCGTATTTTGAAGGGAGTATAATTTCTTTATAGATATTCCATCATGAGGTGCAGCTGTCCTAATCCTGTGACACGTGCGAGTCCCAAGGCTATTGCTGCTGAAGTGGTAGAAGACTTTCTTCTAGAGGTTGTTGCTGCTGTGGGTAGGACGGTAGTGGTAGTAGTAGCACTATGAGTAGTCGCTGCTACTGGCGAAAGCTAAGACTAGACCAAGGAACTTTCTTAACTGTTTCCGTTTACCGAAGATTTCCTTCAATGTCCTCACGATTTCTGAACTCGCCCCTCTTTCACAAGGTTGACAGGTCGCCGTCGTTAATTTCTGTATGCTCTACTCCACTGTAAAACTTTCTGGCGTGGTTCACTGTAGAAATGCTCTATTACATCGACTGAATCACGCCACACGTCCTCCAGAATTTTGATTGCTTGCTACAAACACACTGTGGATAAAATATGTAAGACGCGCTCTGATTGGCTGAGCAAAAAACTAGATGCGCTACCATGGGCAACAAGCCAAATTTCATTTTCGATCCGTTGTTCGTCTATACTAAGGTTGTTTTTCGTCAGTCTTGTCATCGGTTCTCAAAGAGGCTCGACCATTATCACTACGATTCTGGTTCGTCCCGATTAGCCAGTGTACGTGAATGGGCGCTGAAAAATTAAACATATGACATATATAGCTGTATGAATTCGACAAGTGTATGTAGAGAGACAAGGATGTCTGAAGAGAGTCTTAGAGGCAGGACAGCTATTGACGAGAAAGTTGCGGAGAAATAGTGTCAAGAGGTGCGAAATGTGTCAACAACTTTAGCATTTGCTAACCACCTAGGTTTCTTGAAGCAGAGTACTCCTAATTGTTGTCAAATACTTTTTTGTCTTTGTGTTTGTGTATGTATGTATTGTTTGTATATGTTTGTCTTCAAAACAAAACTTAAAATCTCATTTCCATCTTTTGATGTGTGTGATGGTAAGTGTGAGTGATACTACCTTATAACCCCTTCCCTCTCTTTGTATATGAGATGGTATATACTGCTGCATGTATGAAAACGAAATGAGACCCTTACCCGACCTGTACTCCCTTGGTTTATACATGTGATTTAATGCGTGGTGAGATCTATATGATCTCCCCCCCCCCCGTCTCTTTCTCTCAAAACATAGGTATTAGTCCTCAATATCTACCCACACACACACACACACACACACACACACACTTTACATCCCACCCTTATACATCCGTTTTGTGTGTCAGTGAGTGTTGCTGTGCACGGGTAGGTCTGGGTTAGTAATAATGTGTGCTGATCAGTAAAGGTGGCTCGTGCACAGTAATAATATATGTTGATTATTAAGTTTGGGTCTTGGTCAGTAAGAATGTATGCTAGTCGGTAATGATGAGGCTTGTTCAGTAAGAAAGTGTTTTGGTCAGTACTTGTCTGATATTAGGTGGGTCTATAGGAAACTTGCTCATGTTCGATGTTTCATAGAACCCCAAAGTGTCTTACTCAATATTCAACTCCCGTAGGGTCTCCAAAGTGACCCACGTGTTAAGTTTCCAAAAGGGTCCCATAGTGTCATCCTCAATGTTAACTTCTCGTAAGGCTCCATAGTGAACCACATGTTATATTCTCAAAGGACCACATAGTGCCATCCTTATGCTTCAAGTTCCATAGGGCCCCATAGTGCCATTCAATGTTAAGTCTTTGGGACTTTTTAACATTAAATGACATGTTTGTTTTATTCGCCTTTGACACGGATTCAAAATACCATGTGCATCTAATACTATAAACAAATTGTGTGTCTTTGACACGGATTCAAAATGGCCATGTGCATGTAATATTATAAACAAATGGTTTGCCTTTGACACGGATTCAAAATGACCATGTGCATGAAATACTATAACAAATTGTTTGCCTTTGACACGGATTCAAAATGGTCATGTGCATGTAAGACTATAAACAAATTGACATGTTTGTTTTATTCGCCTTTGACACGGATTCAAAATGGCCATGTGCATGTAATATTATAAACAAATGGTTTGCCTTTGACACGGATTCAAAATGACCATGTGCATGTAATACTATAACAAATTGTTTGCCTTTGACACGGATTCAAAATGGTCATGTACATGTAATACTATAAACAAATTGTTTTGTTTGCCTTAGATCATAAATAATCTTTACCAATTAATAGCGCCTGGCTGAGGGAAACCTTTGTATAAGGTTTATGTACTATAAATATATTCCCTTGTTTTCGAGTGATGTTTTTCACTAAGTAGTACTATATACCTACTATAAATGTTTGCTTTGTCCGATGGAATTTCCCATCTTGCTGTACTCTTTCCGTGGTCATATTAGCAAATGTCTCATTTTTACTAGGCCACTGCTAATAAGTTAGATTAAAATACAAGTACTATGACTGCATCGACAAAAACTGTCGGAAAAGGAATAAACGTTTTTCAATCTTTCTGGTTCTGGATACACATTTTTCAAACACTCTCTAAAAATATATTATCACGTATTTCAGCGCTGTAGCGTTGTAAATATAGAAGGATGATTTATAATGCCACTGCGTTGACATGGTATATAGACAGGTGTAAACAGGTGTTATTGGATGGCTCTCCTAAACCTTTCTACAGGAGACTATCTTTCACAACAGCGATGATGATGGAAGCCTATTTTCCATGAAAATTACTCCAATCGGTGTCCTTTATCACGATAAGAGAAATCTCTAGGCAGTGAATATGTGGAGAAGCAATAAGCCATCCTTATTTGTGTAATGTTTATCAACTGTCATAAGAGCTTCTAATATATTTTTTAAAAAGTCGCAATGTTTAAAGTCTAGGAGCCAAAAAGCGCGTTTTTTTTTTGGGGGGGGGGGGGGTTTCTGCTGTTTTTTTTTTGGTTGGTTTGTTTGTTTGTTGTTTGTTTGTTTGTTTGTTTGTTTGTTTTTTTTGTTTTTTTTTTTTTTTTTTTTTTTTTTTTTTTTAAAGAAACATCAGTTGTAATTCAGATGAACTATATTTAGTTCTTATAATTATAGCGACAATTTTCTGATAAAGGTCTTCAGCATATTACCTGAAATCTGTCTGGGATAGGAAACTTCAATTAGAGTATGCGCCTCTTCATTGATGCTCTATGTTATATAGCAAAACATGGTGTAAAAACCCTCATTTTAATTATTTATCAAACAATTTATCAAAAGCCTTTATACTAGGGTTTTTCTTAAATGATGACTTTCAGAAATCAAGAAACGTTACGCCTAAATTGTTTGATGATATCGCAATTTGTGATATTTATATTTCTTTCTTCATTAATATTACCTTGTAGCCCTTTTTATAGAAAAGGATAAACACAAATCGACATATTATACATTGTTTCTTCCTTTATAATATTTGTGTTGCAAGGATGTATACCCTCCAGAGACGTTGTGTCTATAACACTCAAGAAAACAGGTTATAAAGACAGCGATTGATATATTATCTTTATTTTATATTTTAGGTCAATTTCCAAGAACAGCTCACCAAATTATATCGATATAAATGATGTTATGATATGCTTCCACTGTCGTGATGTTTTATGAATTTTAGAGACCGTGAAATCGTGTATCCAATATCCAAAGGTTGCGTCAAGTGAAAATAAAACGTACAGGCCTGCCACCCCCCCCCCCCACCCCCCCCCTCTCTCTCTCTCTCTCTCTCTCTCTCTTTCTCTCTCTTCTTGAATTCTCACTATTCTAATTACAGCGATGTTGAGTCAAACACCATTTGGCTAAAGACTGCAACACTGTTTTTGCAAGGCAATTAGACTCTCGCCAGAAAAAAACGAATACGTGAAGATGCAAAACATTACAACGGTAATAATTATTTTTCAAACTAACCCTTACGTCATCGCCATCAAAGAGCACAGAATAGGTCAAAACTATACTATGCTACAATAAGTGTAACTCTAAAACATCACATCACTAAATATGCTTTTTATCTGACTCATGTGTCATCATTTTCCAGCAACACACCATCATGTCTTGTTCAGATTCAAAGTAAAGGTAAGTAATTAGCTCGCAACTATCAAACGGTCACAAATGAGGATTGGTCCCTCTTTAAAAACCCACGAAGATTAGTTAATACGCTTGTTTAAATTGCAATTCTTTCCCAGTGCCATGTACCATGTTCTTGGAAAATACTTGACTTGAACTATTCGTCGTTTCTTCAGACGTTTATATTTGTGTGATATATTGAAGAAGCTGTAAAATCCAGGAATCTGAAAGTTTCCGCAATATATCAAGCAGAGGCATCGTACAAAGGTTAATTCAATCAAGCAGAAAACCGTCATTACGGGACAAGCGCACATTGCTCCCTATATGGGCAAACTTAAAAGAAGAAAGAACAAAAATGAATATAGAATATAGCCAATCTTACAAACAATAAATCCCAATTATTAACACAAAAACAACTCGGCCTAAAAGAGGTGTAAATACCAAATGTAAAACCTCGAAATAGCCAGTGGATAACACATTCAATAGGAGAGTTTGTTTGTTTCTTTTTGAAAAGATGTTTGTTTCTTTGAAAAGAAGTTTGTTTCTTTGAAAAGATGTTTGTTTCTTTGAAAAGTTGTTTGTTTCTTTGAAAAGTTGTTTGTTTCTTTGGAAAGTTGTTTATTTCTTTGAAAAGTTCTTTGTTTCTTTGAAAAGTTCTTTGTTTCTTTGGAAAGCTTTTCCCTTTTCTAGTTGATTGGTTCTGACTTTGAAACATTGTTTGATAATTGTAAAGTAACGTCTAAAGTTTTAGTCCGAATTGAATGAGTTACTATTTATAATCTAATTCTTTTCTGTTAGCGTTTTCCATTGCTTCGACTATTTCCTCTGCCAAATGGAACACTCACTCTAAAAAGAAAATATGTATGTCTTAAGTAGAAACCTTCATTCTCAAGACCATACTTGCAATCTCTGAGTTAATTAAAAAAATGTAAGTTCAGTGATCACAACCTAGCTTCAGCCTCGCATTTTACGTTCCGCCTTAATGAACACAGGTTGTTTTGTTTTTTTTAGCTATTCAACGCTTGTAGGTGCACAACAATATTAAGGCAACTTTATCACGGACGCAAATCTTATTAAACAAGTCGCTTGACAGTCAACTACATCTGGATGCTTGCTTGACATCTAAATTGAATCAAATCCAAGATTTTGGGACTAAATACAGCCACTATAAAAAAAATGCAGAAATTATCTTCATCCAACAGGACAAAAACCTACCGACCTCTACATCATCTCGTTTTTTCCAATGTTATCACTATATATGATGTAATTACAAATGGGTATCGGGTTTTATGCTAGAAATTGTGTCATATGTAATTACAAAAGGGTAGCGGGCTTTATGCTAGATATTTTGTCATATGTAATTACAAAAGGATAGCGGGCTGTATGCTAGATATGATGTGTCATATGTAATTACAAAAGGGTAGCGGCTTGTATGCTAGATATGTTGTGTCATATATAATTACAAAAGGGAAACGGGCTTTATGCTAGATATTTTGTTTCATATGTAATTACAAAAGGGTAGCGTGTTTTATGCTAGATATTTTGTTTCACATGTAATTACAAAAGGGTAGCGGGTTGTATGCTAGATATGTTGTGTCATATGTAATTACAAAAGGGTAGCAGGCTTTATGTTAGATATTTTGTGTCATATGTAATTATAAAAGGGTAGCGGCCTTTATGCTAGATATGTTGTGTCATATGTAATTACAAAAGGGTAGCGAGTTTTATGCTAGATATTTTGTGTCATATATAATACAAAAGGGTAGCGGGCTTTATGCTAGATATTTTGTGTCATATGTAATTACAAAAGGGTAGCGGGCTTTACGCATGATGTTTTGTGCCATTCACATGGATCATCAACAATACCAAATTGCGCACAAATTCTTGAAAGGAGACTGTGCCTTGTTGTGTCTTCCCATCCAATCTATTTCTGCCTATCATGGATGATATATTCTGAAGGTTTCACAAAATAACTCAATACAATAGACATAAAAACCAAAATGCATTAATGGAAGGCTTTTATCTTCTTTACTATAATTATTACGACACAATAGTGCAATTTATCTTTTTCAGGGAAAACTCATAACCAAACTTCCTTTCTATGGTATAATACAATAGGAAAGAGATCAATACATGTACTTCCTTTCTAGGGTATAATAAAGTAGCAAAGAGATCGATACATGTACTTCCTTTCTAGGGTATAATAAAGTAGTAAAGAGATCAATACATGTACTTCCTTTCTATGGTATAATACAATAGGAAAGAGATCAATACGTGTACTTCCTTTCTAGGGTATAATAAAGTAGCAAAGAGATCGATACATGTACTTCCTTTCTAGGGTATAATAAAGTAGTAAAGAGATTGATACATGTACTTCCTTTCTAGGGTATAATAAAGTAGAAAAGAGATCAATAAATGTACTTCCTGTCTAGGGTATAATACAGTAGTAAAGGGATCAATACATGTACTTCCTTTCTAGGGCATAATAAAGTAGTAAAGATCGATACATGTACTTCCTTTCTAGGGCATAATAAAGTCGTAAAGAGATTGATACATGTACTTCCTTTCTAGGGTATAATAAAGTAGAAAAGATATCAATACATGTACTTCGTTTCTAGGGTATAATAAAGTAGTAAAGAGATCGATACATGTACTTCCTGTTTAGGGTATAATAAAGTAGCAAAGAGATCGATACATGTACTTCCTTTCTAGGGTATAATAAAGTAGCAAAGAGATCGATACATGTACTTCCTTTCTAGGGTATAATAAAGTAGGAAAGAGATTGATACATGTACTTCCATTCTAGGGTATAATAAATTAGTAAAAAGATCAATACATGTACTTCCTTTCTAGGGTATAATAAAGTAGCAAAGAGATCAATACATGTACTTGTCCGCAGGAATTGACTTACTTTACTAAATAATGATGTTTAGTGGTCCGGTTTATAGTGAATCGATAAGAAATTTACAGTAAACAAATAACATAAAGTCAATAAAAAAAGAAGAAAAAATAAATGAAAATGCACAAGAAATAATCTTTCTACATAAAAGACACGCACGAAGTTAACACACATAACACATTTGCACAGTTAATGTTTATTGTGATCAGTTCAATTAATACCTTGTGTGGGTGATTTTTTAAAGAGAAAATGTTAAAAGGATATTAAACTAAAAGTAGTTGTTGTTTGAATGCGATACTCAATTTCTTGTTGTTTTTTTGTGTTTTTTTTAATTCTAAAAAGATTAATACGAAACGTACTCTCAAAATTTTATTAATATCATGCAACATTTATTTTGCTTTTTTACTGGTTTGTTATAATCTGAATGTATAGCCGTTTTTATATAATTGAAGTCATGATTCAACCTTGTGGAATGAATCGAATACATGTAGATTTCTCATTGTTATTGCTATTAGTAATAATAGTAACAGTGGTAGTAATATTAGTAGTAGTAGTATTCATGTTCACTTCGTCATTGAGTAATGTATTTGCTATGCGAGAAAATATTCTTGAAAAAAGAGACAGAGAGATAAATAATACTTTGTAGCTGCTCCATCTTGCATGTTTAAAGATGCATGAAATTGCACTGAGTCGTGCAACCTGTCAGTATTTTCATATATGGATGCACCAAATTACCCAGATCTCTTTTATTGACAGATTTGCCTATAACGTGCTCCTGAGATGTGTATTATTGACTAAGAAACAACAATGGCTTTTTCAAGAAGTGGACATAACACTAGTTACAAAGGTGAACTTAATTTGTCATCACTTTTTAGACAGAATGAGATTCACTAGCATATGACCAGGTTTCAAAATCAATTAGATATGAATGGTATTTAGTTTTCCAACAAAAGTAATAACTCATATCAACTTGAACTGAGAAATGAGGTCATGCTGTCTAAAATGTAAAACTGAGAAATGAGGTCATGCTGTCTTACATGTAAATGAAAAGTACGTATTATTTATCTTACATTTGTACATGTATGCAAAAGTTTAAGAAAGGATAACTGTTTCAATGAAAAAATTAGCATGGCCAAGTTGTTTTTCGAGATTCGCACGACAAAACGCACGTTCTCTCTGAGCTTGATCGTTTTGATAATTGTACACGTTCTCTCTGTGCTTAATATTTTTTTTTAATTGTAAGGTGTCTAATTGTTTTGCAAACATTATATCCTCAGCAGGGTTTGTAATCAATGAATTGACAATTCAAACATAAAATATGATTTATTTATTTTATGTGAAAACGTTAAACAGAAACATTTTAAAATGAAAAAGGAGTGTCATAGTTTGATTTGTATTTTCCAATTCCCGGTCCTGAACCAAAGATATTCCATGGACTTTATGAAATTTTTGCAGTAAAAGCAGCATAAAATATGTAATAAAAGGATTTACTTCACCAGCAGTAATAGTTGGCTTAATCGTAAGTTCGTGCTTCAACTTATTATAAGGCAGATGGTGTAATGACAATTTCTAAGCTTTTGATTGCATTGTGTATGATGGACAAACTACTTGCTAAAACTTCTGCTCTCTACCTATGATTTCTATAATTAGGCAATTGCTTTCTGATTTATATATTTGCAAAGACTACGGTATGTTTTTGACCAGAAGAAGAAAAAAAAAAACAAACAACAAGTTGATTACTGGACGCAGTATGACTCATTGTCTCAGAAACACATAGGCTTGGTCGTGTATTTTTCTTTAATACAGTTGTATTGAAGAAAGCTGTGATCTGTTATTAAAAATAACCTCTTCCAAGACATCGGCGGGTGCACGTAATTGATAAAATGTATTCGCTTGTAATTAATTTAAAAATAATAACATACATGGTAAATGATTAAATTAACGACACCAAAACTAATTTCTCTCATCATTGGTATGAATCACATGGTTAGAAATTAAAAAACTACACCACTTCGCACTACTGTACCATCATAGAATTATCTAGGGAAAGCACTTCCAACGTACATAAAAAGGGAAATTATATTTCTTGTGTATTGTGTAGAGCAATACATTTGTATTAATAATACATCAATTTCAAATGAACGCTTAATTTTCTATATTTGATATCCGAGGAAAAATTAAAATCTCCACATTTGTCATGTTTATTGGAATCTACAGGTAGCACGAAGGAAAATCATGTTCACAAGCTACATTTCATTTTAATTTCTTCCCTAATCTTTTGATCCACATAATTCAATATCACTGACGAACTTTTTATCTCCCTCTTTCGCGAATAAAGACTCTAATTAAACTTTCCTTAAAATGGTTATTGTATTGGAATTAAGTTTATATTAAAAAGAACGGTAAAAGATGCCCCTCAACAACAGTTTCTGGGCTCATTATGTAGGAGTTATTTCCCAAACATGTGTTGCATCTTACTGTATAAATGAAAGCCGTCAATGTCAAAAGGTGTTCGTTTAATATCCAATAAACAATTAGGTTTATGGGCATAGCATTAACTGGATCACCCAGACAGCTACATATCACTTTCAGTTCTGCTACAGCTGGCCTGCTGAAAATGGATATCATTTCCTTCTGAAGAGGAAATTGACATTACGGTAGCTAAGTCTGGAAAATAATGAGATAATTAGTTTTTAATGGTTACGTTTGACCGGAAATATAGATAATATTGATCCATAATCCCACTTATTTGAAAATCAAATAACGTTGTAAGACCAGCAGTTCTTAAGTCAGTACATGGAGAATGATTTCTGATTAAAAACTTAAGTAATTTTGGAATCATGATTAACACTTGGTGAATTTAAATAAAAAGATTATACGAATTCCAGACTTATGTCAAAATCATGAACGTTGTAAATACATACAATAAAAAAAGGAATTTTAGCCAAAATAAATAACAAACAGACGCGTTATCCTCTGTCCTGTAAGGCTCTCCCAAAATATATTGGCGCTCATAAAAGAAATGATATTTTTTAAAGCAAGAGGAAAACTGTGGTAATGAAAGCTTCCATTAAGAAGGAAAAGTTTGGTATATACCAATCCAATTTCAGACGAAATCATCACCATATACTTGTACATGCAATTTTCTACGAAGGTGTTTTCCCGAGAAAAATCTATTATCAATACGATAGATTGATTTTGAAAAATATATTATCAATACCATAGATTGATTTTGAAAAATCTATTATCAATACCATAGATTGATTTTGAAAAATCTATTATCAATACCATAAATTGATTTTGAAAAATCTATTATCAATACCATAGATTGAATTTGAAAAATCTATTATCAATACCATAGATTGATTTCGGTTTTGGTGTTATTTAGTGCCGAGTCAATTGAAGTAAAGTACCTTGACCATGGATCCACCACGGTAACCTACTTGGGCTGATCCTATATTAGCAATAGAACCCGCACCCTTTCGGTCCCGAGTCCAGCATGCTAACCACTAAACCACCGCGACTCTTCAATATCATAGATATAGGATAAGGGTGGGGAGACGCGGGGAATTGTTCTTAGTGGAATTTCAAGAAGTTCATATTTAGGTCTTCTTTCTGTATTGGTTTAATCCTATATAAGATATAACAGTTTTCCATAGGTCTAAAAATGTGGCTTTCAAATTGCATTTAATTGCTTGAGACACACCGTTGAAAATAATGACGTAACTGTTATGGAATACCTTTCGAAATAAAAAAGAATCTAAGATACACTTGATCGATTCTTGACAAACTTTATGTCATTTAGGGATTGAATGGTTATCTGTACTCTTTAATAGATTTCTGCTAAACTTCTATAACTTCTTGTTTTTACACAATTGTACGTGTCTTCTTCTTTTCTAGAATGCTTTTCATCTAGAAGGCAATCAAGCAAATTTGAATAGTTGCAAATTATCTAACTGTATTCTGCCTCTCTGAATCTCTTTAAAAGCGGAAGCTTTCGGCCACTATCGATTACTGCGACGGGTGAAAATGCAGCTGTTGTGTTTGCATAAACAGAGATTGCAAAATCAAAACCATTATTCAATCTATCAGGCCCTAAAAATGAATTCTTCAAAAGCATTCTCAAAGTATTTTATCGCATATTGCAAGCATAGTTGCGATAGAAATATGTTATCTGTTACCATACTAACGTAATATATGCAAATTTGTATTAATGTCATTAAAAAGATCAGCTAATTATTGTACGGAATGGCAACAAAAACAACACTGCCGCCAAAACTAAAAATCACTTAAGTATGTGATCTTGATTACGTAGACGGGCGATATCTAGAAACGTTATTTTGCAGTAAACCATCGGTTTAAATATTGTACTGTGTATTAGCCATCATGTTAAATTTCTAGAATGGTCTCAGCATTTTCACTGATGGTGCCAAAAAGCATTTTGTTGCTAAGAAATAAAGTAACTCAATTTCTGGTATATTTTGTTTTTAAAATATACAGAATATATTTTGTGATTAACAATAAATATAATACGTTGGAACGTTTCCTTTAGTTTTTTGTTGAAAAGTTCATTAAGCGTATGTATGTACATAACCAAAAAAGAAGTACTTTAAAAAAATAAAAATAAAACAAATTGTGCCAGCCTGGGAGGTTTTCAAGTCCCAACGATACACCGCAATAAATATTTCGCGTGACAAAAGTCATCAATGTTAAATCTCACCTTTCAATGATATAAGAACAACCAAAAAAAGAAATTGCATAGTGTCAGGATCATCATTAAAGAGTTACGTTCATAATCAAGAAATGAGATGCATATATACATTTATTTAACCACCGTGTGTGGATTGAATATACTGATATAACCTCGTAGCGCTCTTGAAAGAGGTGGTTACAAATGAAATTAACTGATTATATAACTTTTTTTCTTTATTGCATTTCGGCCACAAGAAAGTCGCACAATAAGGTCTCTATATCAGCATCATTCTATGAAACAGGTTTAAAAAACAAGTTTAAAAGAAGGCAGTTGAGGTGGTATTTTATCCTTATACAATTATTTGTATATTATCGTGTTTCCCAGTTTAAAACACGTGTGGAGATTTCTCTTTCTCACGTTCCTGTGTGTATATTATCGTGTTTCCCAGTTTAAAACACGTGTGGAGATTTCTCTTTCTCACGTTCCTGTGTGTATATTATCGTGTTTCCCAGTTTAAAACACGTGTGGAGATTTCTCTTTCTCACGTTCCTGTGTGTATATTATCGTGTTTCCCAGTTTAAAACACGTGTGGAGATTTCTCTTTCTCACGTTCCTGTGTGTATATTATCGTGTTTCCCAGTTTAAAACACGTGTGGAGATTTCTCTTTCTCACGTTCCTGTGTGTATATTATCGTGTTTCCCAGTTTAAAACACGTGTGGAGATTTCTCTTTCTCACGTTCCTGTGTGTATATTATCGTGTTTCCCAGTTTAAAACACGTGTGGAGATTTCTCTTTCTCACGTTCCTGTGTGTATATTATCGTGTTTCCCAGTTTAAAACACGTGTGGAGATTTCTCTTTCTCACGTTCCTGTGTGTATATTATCGTGTTTCCCAGTTTAAAACACGTGTGGAGATTTCTCTTTCTCACGTTCCTGTGTGTATATTATCGTGTTTCCCAGTTTAAAACACGTGTGGAGATTTCTCTTTCTCACGTTCCTGTGTGTATATTATCGTGTTTCCCAGTTTAAAACACGTGTGGAGATTTCTCTTTCTCACGTTCCTGTGTGTATATTATCGTGTTTCCCAGTTTAAAACACGTGTGGAGATTTCTCTTTCTCACGTTCCTGTGTGTATATTATCGTGTTTCCCAGTTTAAAACACGTGTGGAGATTTCTCTTTCTCACGTTCCTGTGTGTATATTATCGTGTTTCCCAGTTTAAAACACGTGTGGAGATTTCTCTTTCTCACGTTCCTGTGTGTATATTATCGTGTTTCCCAGTTTAAAACACGTGTGGAGATTTCTCTTTCTCACGTTCCTGTGTGTATATTATCGTGTTTCCCAGTTTAAAACACGTGTGGAGATTTCTCTTTCTCACGTTCCTGTGTGTATATTATCGTGTTTCCCAGTTTAAAACACGTGTGGAGATTTCTCTTTCTCACGTTCCTGTGTGTGTATGATCGTGTTTTCCAGTATAGAACAACCTTGGGGAATAGTTCCATCTTTCATAAGTTGACTGCTGTCCGCCATCACGTGCATTTCTATTGAGATCATAGAGCACACAAACTGCCAAAAAACTCTCATCATCCCACTGGTTGACCTAGATACTGGTAAGATTCTGTAGCCCATTTTAGAGTCGAAAAAGCTGTTGTTGTAACTGTATTTGTTTGTTAAAGTTCATCTTTTCATTATTATGTATGAAAAGAAACTCAATTCAAGATCAAAGTTGAATAATTACTTTTGTTTGTCTCGTTTAATCATATGGATAAGACTGGGATTATTTTTTGACCTGTTCACATCTTATCACTGTGCAAGCTAATTTCAGTACGCAATTCGGACGCTGTGTATTGATATTACCTCAACGGTCTCGCCCAGCTTATTGAATACTGATATGTGTCCAAACGCCTCTTTACAATGTAAATAAAACTTATGGTGAGGAAATTTTCAATTGGTGTTTTTATTGTTCTAAAAGTTGAAACAATATTCACAATCCGCTATTTTGACTCCGACCTGATTTTTCCTTCATGAATATGAGGAAAGTAACATTCATTATGCATAGGTGTTCGACAGGAAAACTCCACCCTCGGGATCAGAATTGTGCGTCAGACGCTCGGCAAGGCTTCCGATTTGGAGAAGAAAAAGCCGTTGTTGTAATTGTTTTGTTTTTTTGTTTTTTAATTTATGTTCTCATTATTATTTCTGAAGGGTAAATCAATCCTAGATCAATGTTGACTATTTTAGACTATTATATTATTCTCTGTCTAACTCGATTAATCTTATAGATGTAAGTGTATTTTTTTTACCTGTTCACATTTGTATCATTGAGCAAACTATCTGCAGTACATATTTTAGACGCTGTGTGTTGCCATTGCCATAGCCGTCTCAACCCCTGTTCTTTGCTGACTGAAACATGTTTAAACGTCAATTTAAGTTTACACTGACTTTTCAGTGTAAACCTAAATTTGTACGCTACATCTTAAGGTAAGGAAATTTGCAATGGGTATTTTGCTGTCTGAAAACTATACCAGTATACACAATATGCTATTTGGACTTCGACCCTCATTTTTCATTCAGGAATGCTTGAAAAAGAATCCTTTATTATGCTTCATTGTAGGATAGGAAAATTCAACCCTCGAGGGGAACAAAATTCTGACCCTCGGGTGGAATTTTCCTCTCCTACACCGATGTATATGAAGGATTCAATTAATCTCACATGAATGCACCCACTGACACTCAAGATGACGTCATTATGCTTACGGCGTCATGAATGCCTGCGATTTTTCTTGCGTTTTTAATACTGAAAAGACACATTTTAAACATTAATCATTGTTTATAACAAACTAATAATGATCTTTTCAGTAACTAACAACGTTTAGAAAATACTCTATATTTCTAAAACTATATCCATACCAATGATGCGCCATCTTTGTTTTCCCAACACTATTCCTTATGAGAAATGAGATATAAAAAAAATAATCCATCAAATGAGTTGATGTTGAATAAGAAAATGCCACCCTCGGAATCATAATGTGTGGGGATAAGCTCTGCAAAACCTCGTCCCTGCCCATAAAGTTCCACCTGATGGAATTCCCTATCCCACTCCAATGCATATGATGAACTATATTAATCCAACATATTTGTCAGCTAGGACTAGAATAAGAAAAGGATTTGTATCACTCCGTATTCTTGAATTCTCATTACTCTAATGAAAATGAGGATGAGGATGATGCAAATACCATTCGCAAAACATTTGCCCAAGATTGCAATACAATGTTTTGCCCACTAATTAAGCTCATATACAAAACATTGAATAAGTTTAAATGTAAAACATCACCACAGTAATAACGCTTACAGAATCAGACTCTGTGTCATCGCCATCACAGACCAGATTTTAAGTCAACTGCAAAGAATAATAGTAAATGTGGAACTTTACATTAGCAATAACTCTTGTATCAGACTTCTGCGCCACCACTATCAAAAGCTATCGTATTGCGTCTTGTTCTGATACAGGTAAAGATAACAACGATCGTAACAAGTCAAGCCATCAAGGATAATGATTTTGCCTTCATTAATCACTCGAGATAATTTGGTGAAGTTTGAAGTTGCTTAGAAATTATGTTCAAGTAATATTAGATTGCCAGTGCTTGGGAATTTTGTGTTCCATATTATTTTCAAATGCTTTCTTTCACCCATCACAAGGAACCTAGATGACATTAGATGTCTGAGAGCTATATGATGTGACTAAGGAAATGAGTTAGAGGATAGATGGATGAGCGGACGGACATACGGATAGGTGAATGGATGTTGCTGACTCTGATATGTCGATTAGAATAGAGTGAAGTGGTTTTGTACGTTTATGAAAATTCTTTCACGTAGGAAATCAGAAGCTAATAAATGAAATGAGATTCCTTTATTCTGATTTTAACTTTGCCCGTTTTACTCCTCTGTCGCTTATCGTATGATTGTATAAGTACCACTGTGAAAAAATTCAGTTTTGTTTCTTTGTTGTTGTTTTTTTTTGTTGGTTTTTTTTTTTTTGGGGGGGGGGGAGGGGGGGGTGGTTTTATTTTGTTTGTTTTTTTTTTTTTATATAATTTAAGAACAAAAATTATATTATTAAAGTCAGGCTATGCAACAAAATAGAAACTTCCACTGAATTGAAACTGAAAAATATTTAAGTAGTCATATGTAAATAATTAAGTAGTCATATGTAAATATTTAAGTAGTCATATGTGACTATTTCAGTAGTCACATGTAAATAATTAAGTAGTCATATGTGACTATTTCAGTAGTCACATGTAAATAATTAAGTAGTCACATGTAAATATTTAAGTAGTCATATGTGACTATTTCAGTAGTCACATGTAAATAATTAAGTAGTCACATGTAAATATTTAAGTAGTCATATGTGACTATTTCAGTAGTCACATGTAAATAATTAAGTAGTCACATGTAAATATTTAAGTAGTCATATGTGACTATTTCAGTAGTCACATGTAAATAATTAAGTAGTCACATGTAAATATTTAAGTAGTCATATGTGACTATTTCAGTAGTCACATGTAAATATTTAAGTAGTCATATGTGACTATTTCAGTAGTCATATGTAAATATTTAAGTAGTCATATGTGACTATTTCAGTAGTCATATGTAAATATTTACTTAAATTGGAAATAAGGAACGTATTTAGAGACCTCTTTAGAAAATCATTTCAGACGTCGGACGTGGTAAAATTGACATGTAATCCTGGATCCAGTTAAACAATATAAGTATATTTGCTCATCTTAATTTCTAATTGAGTACATCTGCCTCTATAGAAATGCTCATCTTAATTTCTAATTGAGTACATCTGCCTCTATAGAAATGCTCATCTTAATTTCTAATTGAGTACATCTGCCTCTATAGAAATGCTCATCTTAATTTCTAATTGAGTACATCTGCCTCTATAGAAATGCTCATCTTAATTTCTAATTGAGTACATCTGCCTCTATAGAAATGCTCATCTTAATTTCTAATTGAGTACATCTGCCTCTATAGAAATGCTCATCTTAATTTCTAATTGAGTACATCTATAGAAATATCCTTTATCTCCTTTTTTCCAGAATTAGAAACAGCTGTCAGATTTATAAATTTAAATTAAATCTGGTTTTCAAATGGGTACGTGCTTGTTAGAACAGACATTTTTTTTTTCGAGGCTGTACAAGCATTCTTTGAATTTTCTTATATTCGCGTTGACATAAAAAAAGAAAAACAAACATGGCATGTTACAGATTCGCTTGTTAATTTCATCATAATGTTAATTTCATCAAAATGTTGTCAGCCTGATTTTGCGTCTTACACAGACTGTATTTGATGTTAATTTCCTCCTGATTCAATCCCCTTTGTGTGAGTAATAATATACGAGGAACTTAAATGAAGCTACAAATCTGATACAACAGGTGTTTTGACAACCAACTACAATCCAATGTTTTCTTCCTATCTCTGTTGAAGTGAGTCCAACAGTTTGTTGATGGTATCAAACTACTATCAAATCTCCCGCTGACTTTATCGAAACCCAAAAGAACAAACAATTTAATTTACTAAGCACTCCCTCATCTTGTTTATACAACGATATCAGAGGATCAGACGAAGGTTCAAAAGTAGAATATGTTCTGTGCCAACAGTTTTACGTCATTGCATAAGATTATCAAGGATACATGCTGAGTAAATAAGGTGTATACGTTGCTTGGTACGTCTAAATCTTGGCACTTGATACGATCCCGTACTTTTAGAACAGCAAACGTGGGGGATCAGCAGTGTGATTTATTTAAAACAATGAGCGATTGCTCCATATGTCCACCTTCAGAGAAACCACAATCGATTTTTAACAAATACAAATTTTCTTTTTCTTCTTCTTCTCGTCACTTTAATTACATTTCAAACTGGTCAAGCAGGACAATCTTCCCGATTTTCTGCAGGAAAAAAAATCCAAATTAAGAATAATAACTACCAACCATTTGCTAGTATAGTGCCTAAAAGTTTAGCACATGTAAACGAATTCCAATTCAGTTTAGAAATATAACTTGAAATAGAAGTCAGTAAACGCAGCCGAAATTCTTGTACAGTTCAGCGCCATTTTTACAAAACATTGTGACGGTATCAGGCTACTTTTTTGAAGTATTTTCATCTATTATAAGGGTAAGTTAGTCCAAATATAATCTAGTACCTATCATATATGATTTGGGTTGGATTTTTAGGAACCGTTCGCGCATAAGCAGTAGGTGTTTTGTTGCTATATAAAGCATTTTATAAAAACTTTTGACTTTCCCATTTTCACCAGAAATGGATCTACACTGCATGCGTCAGTGTAATGACCTAATTTAAAGCCATTCATTTGCTTTACAGAAACATCTGTAGAATCGCCATTAATAATAAATGACCGCGTTGAGTATACCTGAAAATGATGAAACCGGAGGCTAGAATCAAAGGGAATACACTGTTATCAGTTCCCTAATTACACTGTAACTGTTTGCCGTATAATCTATATATGTATACAAAAGCCTCGTTTCAACTAAGATCATTAGCGGACAAGTTTAACCCGTGCGGTCATAAATCTCTCTCTCTCTCTCTCTCTCTCTCTCTCTCTCTCTCTCTCTCTCTCTCTCTCTCTCTCTCCATTAGAAAATTTAACTAAAATTTGCCCTTTTAAATAATATGATGACATTAGCCCAAAACCTAAAAATACAGTCACTCAAAGAAACATATGTGCTGCCCATTCTACTGAAGCATTTTCATTTATATTTTCCTGAGAAGCGAAGATTCTATTTCAATTATCAGACACCCTATATAAGAGATAATAAATTCTATCAGATGTTCTCCAATATGCCCGCTAATTACATCATCTGAAAAGAGTTTAATATTACCGTCTCACTTCCTTCATACGATGGTGAGAGCCGTGGTGGATTAGTGATTAGCGTACAAGATTCACGAGCAGAAGGGCGAATTTAAATCCAAGCATCGGATCAACCTGGGTTGGCTACCATGCTGTGTCAATGGGAAAGACATTTTACTTGTTAGGCAGGTTACGAATTCACCTTGTTGCTATAAATAGTATTTACCCACAAGACTTGGTGTTTACCGCCATATTGCTTTCAGACAAACAGAACAAAATTGGAGTGTACACAATGTGATACTTACACTGAACTATGTATTATACTCTGTCAACTATGTTGCTCTGCTCATATCAATGTGTACAAAATAACACTCATATCAATGTGTACAAAATAACACACATATCAATGTGTACAAAATGGCACTCATATCAATGTGTACAAAATAACACTCAAAGATAGTAAACAGATTGAGTAGATAAAACAAATAAAGACTTGTTTTATAGTCTTTAAGTCCACTAATTTCGGGAGTTTAGTTATTTATCGACTAAGAAGATAATTGTTTTATCGTTCGATCTAATAAAAAGTCATTAAAAAAAAAAAAAAAAAAAACCATTCAGTATTAACCTCTGTTCACTGCCGTAATTTGCATCTTGTATTTCCATTCCTGGTTTCTGTCAAATTATTATCTCCGTTTTTCTAAATGCTATGGTCCTTTATTATCCTCTTGTTTATTCTCAATCGGGTGTAAATTCATATATTTCGCAATTATCCTATTTGTCTATCGTTCTTACATTCATTGATTGTTCGTTCGTTTGTTTGTTCATTCTTTCATTCACTTTTTTCTTACGTATACTCTTTTACTTACCAACTTGTATGCACCTACCTCTGTTTGTTCGTCAGTTTCATTGTGCATTCCTTTTCATTATAAAACTGAATTGTGAAATCGAAAACTAAATGAATTAGATTATTAATGGAAATCTCAAGAAGAATTATTTAGAAGAACAAAATTCTTCAGAAAAATCGTAAGGCACATAGCTATAATTAAATTGATACAGCCGTGGTGGATGAATTCCTGAAGATTATATAAATTTTTATCGAGCGAAAAAATATGCGCGATTTAAAACTTTTCATGCATTAACTTTTTCACAGATTAAAAAGATTGTCTGTGTCAAAATTGGCATGAAAAAGTAAATAAGTCAGCAAAATCTATGTATTATAAAGAATACAAGTAATTACGAAATGTTGAGAAATATCTATGTAGATGATTACCTTTTTACATTCCTCTGGACTGTTCTATATTTAGATGTTCTAGCCATAAACTTAATATTGAGGCGGGTGGATATGAAGGTGACATTGCTTCAGAGTTTTTTGTAGCTTCTGTTCCAGAAATAATTTAACTATTAGTTCATTATGATTTTTTATATATATGTTATTATTTGGCAAGATATCAGAGAAAGAAAATATTAAGATAAAACGTTGGCATGCCAATTCATCTTTAGAAACAAATTCGAGACTTGATTTCATCCAAAAGTCCACAGTTTAAATACAATTTATTAGCTAGACAAAAACATGTACTTAATGTCTGAAAGTTATACTATAGGCAGTGCACTGCGCTCCAACATAGTAACATTTTTTGCATCTAATATAGGACAATAGCCGAAATTATTGAAATAAAGAATAACAAATTTACTTCGATTTCCACTTGTATGGGGATGACATTGTAACCACCCTTTCAGTTGTATAACAGATTGACTTTCTATGAGGTTGTAAGGTAATTTCGCCCCGGGAACTTCGTCTTCAATTAACTCTACATATTGAAACTTAGTCGCCATGTTACAAAGTTTGTCGGTAGGGTTTAAGACACTGCCCATGAGGGCTATTTTTAGGCATGATGTCATTACGCGTTGCGTCACATCCGCCTAATTCGTAAACTGCCCTAACCTGTGCCGTACAACACCAAACCAAGCCAATCATAATGTGTGGTACTTGAGGCCTTTCTGGCACTTAATTGATTGACTCGTATGAATTTCAGCACTTCGTGGTATTAGATCCATTTGACCTTATTTCAATCAATGCAGAGGTGGTCAAGATTATAAAAATTAAAATGTTTCTGCTCGATTCACACAATTCAGACACAAGTAGATGAATAGATATAGAAAACAAAAATGTGCAAACAAAATATCAGACAAGGGATACGGTTCCCTCTGAATTTGCTTATGTGAGAGACAACGTAGGGAGGTCTTACCACTTCGGAAATACTCACAGATGTAGCTGAAAACCTTGTGCTACTTTCAAGGGGGGTTACCTTAGCTCAGTTTCATTAACAGATATGGGTCAGAAGCGCGTGCCAGAATGTATCGAGTAATTTAAAAACAGCCGCAGGGGTGAAAAGGGCGTGTATAATACTTGAGGTTCAAATGTTTACCTTCAAAACTCATTAATCTCAACGAACATTTTACTTCTGCTGGCTTCAACGCAGATTAAAAACGAAGAAAATAAAACATCAGTCATTTTTGCTATTTACAAGAAGCATAACTTCTGTTCAGTTGTTTCGTTTTGTGAGGGGGGGGGGGAGAGATTTCATACTCGATAAATTGTGAACTAATGACAAGAATCCAAGCTCGGTTGATAAACATTATAAAAAAAATCTTTACCGTAAGATTGGAATAGATCCGTCATATTCATTTCAAAATATTTCGTTACATGTAATTAAATTTTCATAAAGTGTAATGTCCAAAGTACTTAATAATAAAAGCGTTGATTATAATAATAACTCTCAGCAATTTGAGTCTCTGTTTCCAGAAACTCCAGTTGCCAGTCCCGGAATCGGTTTACAATCTGGTGTATATTACAGGACTAAAAGAAAACTTCCTGCTATCGTTAACCGGCCTGATTTTACTCAGAAGAAGAGTGGTACTTGTATGACTACATCACTGTCACGAACTTGTGAAGGATATGACATACCCTAAACCCAAAGTATAAAAGTCAAATGTACAGATAGTCTAAAGCATGACAAATGGAGGCAAGATGACGTTTAAGTTGACATTCCTCAAACGAACGGTTACAATAAAGGGGAAAATGAAAGGTGTTGCCACGTCGGATAAACAAATGCTAGTGACACCATGCATAATTGCAATTAAATGCTTCGGGTTTCGCGACCTGCGCCATTTCCAAATGACATCCGACCAGATGCTGTTCGCGAAACGGCGATATTTAGCAAGTTTTAATAAGGCGCCGAGTCGTTCCTAAATCAATTCAATTCAATTAGCTTAATATCTCTCAGGTCAATACATTGACATATGAGGAAAAATATATAAAGTAAACAATAATCTGCACGTGGATGAAACAATAAAAGAATATATATTTTTTACCATTTCTAAAGATATCATATCTTTTTGTATAAGACACAAAAGAATATATATTTTTACCATTTCTAAAGATATCATATCTTTTTGTATACGACACAAAAGAATATATATTTTTACCATTTCTAAAGAGATCATATCTTTTTGTATAAGACACAAAAGAATATATATGTTTGCCATTTCTAAAGATATCATATCTTTTTATATAAGACACCAAAGTGACGTTTCGTTGCATATATAAATGTCAGATTGAGACAAGTTTCAAGGTTAATATATTTTACAAATTAATAAAATGTTTCTATTATAATTTGTATAAATTTGTATAAAATGCTTAACAATTTCTAACTACTACTCTTGAACTATATTTTATTCTTTAACGCATTAAATTAAATAAAATCCGGAAACAGACTGTGTTTCTGTATGTCGAAAAATGTTAACACTCAAAATAAGTACTGAAATTCGTCTCCTCCATTGTTCGAATAAAATAATGTGCATTTTCTTTACAATATGTAAATCAAATCTTCTGCCCAGTTTAACTGGACATATATGATTGGATGTTCTGAATTTACTAAATATATTTAACTGTTTACCCGTTAAAAGGTGCAGCAAGTTTTCAAAGTCAGGTCTGTCTTAATGATATCGAACGTTATCCCGTTTGTTGGATTCTCTAAATTAGAACACCAAGTTTGTAAATATTGTTCACACATGCTTTTAGATGCATCGTTACTCAATTGTGTTTTAATGATTTGAAGCCTTTTGGTAATTCAAGATATAGCTTATGACAGAATCATTACAAAACACTTCACAATACAAATTATCAATTTACCACTAAAAGATATCATTTTCGTGTCAACAATATAAAACAATTTAGATTATAACTGATAATTGTGTTTCTTTGCCTCAAAGATATTTTCCCAAAACACCGATCATTCGTTTATATGCATATATAACAAGTGGCGTTCGACCAATCTCTTGACTCATCCTATAAAGAAGAGTTAATTTTAGAATCAATAAAACCTATAAAACACAGTCTGAACTCTTTCGATTGGAGCAATATTTTTAAAGGCCCATAATTCACATCCATGAGTCAGTAATGCCAAAAGAGTATGATAAAAAAAGTTTTAACTGACAATCTTTAAGGACAAATCTATATTGCTTGGCTTGGTAGTAGTATTGTGGGGCAATCTGCCGACAGGAATTAACATAAATTAATGTTAAGCGTATGAAAATTCTCAAATGGGCCTGTCTGACGACAATTGGAATTAACATTAGGATGCCATTTTTAGGATTTATAGGGAAATGTAATGTTAAAAATGTCCATAGGTTTAACATGATGGGTGGTTATAGGGACAATGGGAATTTAACAGTACGAATCCATTTTGAGTCCATAAAATATTTTAAAAATCGAACTGTATGGGGTGTAATGGGAATTTAACATTAGTCAGTAGGTTTAGCATTGTGGGCCTGTATGGCGACAAACAAGAGTTTAACATTATGCCTTTAGCCCATACCTTTAACATTGTTGGCCTTTACGGCAACAATGGGAAATCAACATTACGCCAGGTGGGCCTCTATGGCGACTATAGGAATTTAGCACTACGCTGCTAGTCCATAGGTTTAACATTGCGGGTCTGTATGGCGACAAGGGGAAACGTTACACGTACCATCCAACACGCCATTTTGACCACTATCCAGCACCCAGTTATCCACTATCCAATACCCAGTCGGCTACTATCCAACACCCAGTTATGTACTATCCAACACGCAGTTTGGAGTGACCAACACCGAGTCATGTACTATGCATCGCCCCACATTTACTATCCAACAGCCCCCATTTACTATTCAACACGCTGTTTGGAGTGACCAACACCCAGTCAGGTACTCTCCATCACCCCCACATTTACTATCCAACAAATTCAAAATTGTGTGGATTACCAACACTGTTAAAAGAATTGATTCCACAAGATGAGACGATTCCTTTAAATTTTGGACGACGTGTCGTGTGTGTGTGTGTGTGTGTGTGTGTGTGTGTGTGTGTGTGTGTGTGTGTGTGTGTGACTACATTTGTTGGTTGCGTTTTTCCGGCAGATTCCCTGTGGCAAATTTATAAAAAGTGCATGCAAAGACAAGACCACCAAACTTTATCTGTGCATGAAATGTTCATTGTGTTAAACGTGCTGCGATTAGTGATGAATTCAGATCTACCCCCGTGTGAAGAAGACATTCGTCGCACTTTATCTACTCTTCATGCTTACCAATAAGTGTGTATAGCAAGTCGGATACACCAACAGATTTACGACTGGAAGGATGTACATGACTGGAAAAGTCTTGGACACTTGGAAACAAGAGTTAACTGATTATGCCAGAGACGTCGTGTGTGTGTGCGACACTGATGAAAGAAAGAAAACAAACTTTGTTTTTCGAAATGTAAATTTGTCACAGCATGAAAGAAAAACATGAACTGTGTTTTTTTTTTAATGAACATTGGTTGCACCATGAAAGAAAACACGAACTTTGTTTTTTTAAATGCGAATTTGTTGCACCATGAATGAAAAAACATGCACTTTGTTATTTTAATGTACATTTGTTGCACCTTGAAGAAAACATGAACTGTATTTTTAAATGTAAATATTTATTTTGCACCATGAAAAAAACATGAACTTTCTTTTTTGAAATATGAATATTTTGTACCACGAAAGGAAAAACATGAACTGTGTTCTTTTAAATGTACATTTGTTGCACCATGAAGAAAACATGAACTTTTTTAAAATGTAAATATTTTTTTACCATTAAAACAATTAAACTGTATAAAATGTTTTGTGTTCTGGGTGATTGCTTCAGAATATTTCAGAGTACTCAAGAGTAATAGCTGCATCCTCTGTTTCCGAAGTGACTGACGAAAGATCAGATAGTCAAAGTTGGGAGGCACTGTATCGTCGCCATTCCTTTAACATGTTTATTGCTGGACCTAATGGTTTAGGCAAAATCGAATTGCTTAAACGTTTGAAAGAACACAAATCACTTTTGTTCAATCGTCCTCCACGACGTATCGTGTGGTGTTACAAAGAGTGTCAGTCCTCTTACACATTGCTCCAAGAAAGTCAAGTCATTTGTAGAAGGAATTCCTCGCGAAGATGATGGGATTGTGTCTGAATATCGTTAATCACATCTTGTCATTTTGGATGACATGTTAGGAAAAGACGAAGAAGAAATTACACTTTGGTTTACCCGAAAAGATCATCGAAATGCCAGTATTATTTACATTATTCAATATTTATTTCAACAAAGTAAAGCACATTGCACCATCAGTCTCAATGCACATTATATACGTTTGTTTAAAAGTCCAAGAGATAAATTTCAGGTTCATGTTTTGGCACAACTTGGTTAAATGATTCTTCTGACGATGCCACTTAATTGCCGTATGCATATTTTTTCGTCGATTCAAAACCTGCCACTCACAATTATTTGAAATTTCGTATGGATTTTGTGTTTAGAAATTTCATTTTGATTCTCAATAAGGATCATATACCAACAAAAAAAAGAAAGTTTATCTTTGTCTTTTAGTATGAATAGATGAGAAAAAAAAACACACACACACACAAATGTTATAATGGATGGATTCGTTTGTTTTGTTTGTTTGTAAATTTTGGAATCTTTTGAGTAGTATCTCTTTTCCAAGAGATCCAAGCGGGCTCAGAAAAGGGTCGTTGGGTTTGAAACAATTATAGACTTAGCAACATCAGCTATAACTGCTATACACCTTTTACACACCTAAGTTGCTGTAGTGGTAGTGATAGTTGCAGACTATGCCCACCGTGAGGGAGAGGTTTAAAATTATTTTCTTACAAAGCACAGACACTCTATACCCTTTTATCTTGGTTCACTCCATGTGTGATAGTGAATAAGGATGTTTGTGTATGTGTATGTATATTCATACCCTTTTTTCTCTCCTTGCACTTCACTGGTAGGGTTATAGGGATTATAAGGGAGGGGTGTTAGTTTTGTTTAAAAGGGGATAGTAGAAACGTTACAGGCGGATATGCGTGTTGGATAGTAAATGTGGAGTTAAGGAGCAGTACATAACTTGTTGTTGGTCACTCCAAACAGCGTGTTGGATAGTTAATGTGGGGTGATGGATAGTACATGACTCGGTGTTGGTCACTCGAAACGGCGTGTTGGATAGTATATAATTGGTGTTGGAGGTAGATCACTAGGTGCTGTATAATAGGTAACTGGGTCCTAGATAGTAGATAACTGGTTGCTGGATATCAGATAAGGCTCAAAACGGTGTGTTACATAGTAGGTGTTACGTTTCCCCTTGTCGCCATACAGACCCACAGTGTTAAACCTATGGACTAACGGCGTAATGTTAAATTCCAATTGTCGCCACCTGGCGTAATTTTAATTTCCCATTGTTGCCGTATAGGCCCACAATGTTAAATATATGGAATAAAAGCATAATGTTAAACTCCCGTGTGTCGCCATACAGGCTCACAATGCTAAACCTATGGATTACGGTTAACTTCCCACTTAACCGTATACAGTCCCATTTCAAAATAGCTTGTGGGTTCAAAATGGAGGCGTAATATTAAACTCTCATTGTCCCTATTAAAACCCATCATGCTAGACCAATGGACATATTTAGCTTTTCATTTTCCCTTGTCCCTGTACATCCTAAAAATGGCGGCCTAAAGTTATATTCCTATTTACCCCAGACAGGTCATCAGGGCTTATGTTAAATCCCCATTGTCTCTATAACCACCCATCATGGTAAACCTATGGGCATTTTTTGCATAACATTTCCTCCATAAGTCCTAATAATAACGTCATAATATTAAATTCCACTTGTCGCCAGCCAGGGACATTTGAGATTTCCATAGACTTAACATTATTTACTCTTAATTCCCGTTAGTCGCCAGATCGCCCCACTATACTACTCTTGGTTAACGAGATTATGAACTTCTTTTGGTTAATCCCGCGTTTCTGTTTGTTTGTTTTTTTAAAATTATTCCTAGGTATGTATACTCATGTACAATTTCAAAGGTGTAACATTTTGTCTCCTATAATCACCAAATATAATGACTTTGGTTTTTCAGATTTACATTCAGTTTCTACAAATAACTATAATGGGTAAAACTATCTAACGTACTCTGAAGATCTTGAGCGTTATCCGAAATAATAAGCGTGTTATCTGCATAAAAGAGAACCATTATTTTCATATAAAAGCAATGATTATCTTTTGTTAATCAATACCAAAATACATGTACATTAATTTCCTCTTTTATGGATTTCAGAATTATTCAAAAACAACGAACAAAATTATAGGTGACAGGTTTCCACCCTGTCGTACACCTTTTAAACACATAAATCCGATAATTCATTATTGATTTGTACACAGGATTTGATGTTATTGTACAGAGATTTGTCAATGCTCAAACATTTTCCTGACATACCAGAAAGAATCAATTTTTTTTCCATAACCCCACTCTCCATACAGTTTGTAAAGCCTTTTGGAAATCTACAAATACTGAAGCATTTGTATTCTTATTTTAGCTGATTGTGATGTTGCGAGTTGTTTCACAATCCGCACCGTATAGAAAGTATGTCTTAATCTTTGTATAAGTGTCAAAAATGAAAAGACAGACAAACGACCAGACAGATGTATACAAACAAAAATAGATGGATAGCTAGTAAGTTCTATTTCGATACCTCTCCTTTAACAAGTCTCAAATTAGGTTCATATTGTTAACTAAAGTAAATAAAAATGCTAATGTACAGCTTCTTTAAAAACAATATGAAGAAAAACAATACATAGAGGTAATCTCTAAGGAAATTATATTTTAATATTTTCTGACTTACATAGCATTGCACGCAAATTGGTGATACATTTATTAGTTTATTTACTTCTTTAATTGTATACTTTCTTTCTTATTTGTTTTATTTGATTTTATTTATTTATTAATTCATTGATTATAATGTGTGTGTGTGTGTGTGTGTGTGTGTGTGTGTGTGTGTGTGTGTGTGTGTGTGTGTGTGTGTGTGGAACAATCTGCAAAAACTGTGCAAATCTAATTTTAGCTAGCTTATACGCTTTCGACTTTTATTGAGTCAAAACAGAAACAAACAAGTCGTCAAATTAGGATTGAAAGGACAGCGTCACTTAGGACTGTAGTAAGCCAATATAAATTGATGAAATTATCAGAACCTTTGCGAGTTCTTTGATCAGGTCGAACCACACAAAAAGAAAATAATAAGCAGAAAACTTCAAAAACTTGATTCGGTACTAGTTCAACTGGTACTTACGGTTAGACTAAGGCAATTGTCCTCGCTTGAAGAGGGAATACTACGAAAAGACAATCATGGTGCAATCGTATTTCTCAGATTGTGAGCGGTCGATCACAAATGCGCTGAAGGATACCGATTTACAGCTAAAAGTGAATTTCATTATTATAAATTAACCATGATTGGGAAAAGATGTAAAATTAAGCCGCAAGAATAACAAGGAGAAGGTGGGAACAAGTAGCGAAAGAGAAGGATTAAATTAGGGGCATAAACAAGTGGGTGCGCGCAGTCTCAACATCACGAAAATAGAACAGCAAGAAATATCGATTTTATTATCAGCTAAAAGTCAACTACAAATACAATTACCGAATCCTCACATTCCTTTGAGAGAGAGAGAGAGAGAGATTAGTCTTGGAATCATGACATATTTCCCACATAATTATTCATTTCTGCTATAAATTTAATTCAGATTTTCCGGACAATTACCAATCAATTATCAAACTTTATCAAACTTTTGCTGGTTATTGTTGGGCTATAATTTGGGCCATTAAATACAACACTCCAAGTCAGATGGCTTCGTATAATATAAATGACATCTTTCCCTAACTGAGATCGGAAATTATTAAATAACAATTGTCCAATTATCAAACTTCCGCTGTTAATTAATTGCTGGACTACAATTGGAGCTTTTTAATACTACTCTCCATGTCAGATGTCTTCTTGTAATATATTTGAAACCTAAATCTATTGCATATTCAAGACTCTTTTGAAACTATTTTTGTATTGTCTACAAAAATATAATGGACATAAAGCGATTGATTCTTTATTTAGTATCCAGCTATTACTATTGTACAAACGGTTTGCACGTCTTTTTTGTGAAGAAAAAGATTAAGAGAGATACAAATTCTCTTTTTTGTGGCGATTCTGGCAAGATTGTGACACGCAAATCAGTGTTAAACATAAACATAAGCGAAACTTTATAATGACAACGAAATATGTCAGTGGTAGTCCACCATGCTTAATGGAAATATACACGTCATTTAAACGATGCTGCAAAACAAAAAGCAAGTTTTTTTGATACTATTGTTGAATATTATGCATATTGTGCACAGCTCCCCCCTGACGTCACAAGATCGCGCGTTCGTATCGGTCTGTTTACAAACAAGACACTCAGCTGTTTCCGCAGAGGTCGCATTTTGGTGGTAGCAAAATAACTATATCTCCTGATCCAGTGAATGAATGTGCGTCAAGTCTTCGCAGTGCACGTGAAATGTCTAACAAATTAGGATTCCCGGTTGCATTCAGGTCTACCTTTTAAGCTGTATATACAGTTAGAACTGAAAGTAAAACAGATACCTACGGTTGTCATGTTCGAATAACAACTTTGGCTTAATTATACATCAAGTTCAATACGAATTTGAAACAAAAAAAGCCACTGACGATTTCTAGAAGGACTTACTCAAAATCATGAACTACCGTGTATTCGGTAAACACGTGGAAAATCTCGACAAGAGAACAATAGTCAAAATGTGCAAAGATCAAAAAGAAATTTCTAAAATGTCAACAAAATTTATCATTTGCCAGGAGAATGATAATTAATGATGACTTAGTACAGGTTAGTTTGAAATATAAAATGGTAAAACTTATTAAACAAATATTTGGTGGTTAAAGGTAGCCATATATTTGATGTCCGAAGTTTACTACAATACGTTGAAAAAGGATGGTAACAGAATGCATCTTCCAATGATCTATACAAATTCGTTGTGTATCTATGCTGAAACTTAACAACTTTTACAATGATATTAAGGATAGCATTCAATTGTACGACACAACTGATTGTAAGAAGGACGATGTATTTGATTCCGCAAATAATTAAAAGTATTATGGTGTTTTCAAGGGTGAACTAAACAGCATACCAGTCAGAGAATTTTGATGGTTAAGATCAAAACTCCATTCATTTAAAACTGATCATGAAGAAAAGAAAGTTGATAAATATATGAAAAGGTGTGAACAAAAGATCTTAGATTTTATATATACAAGGATTATTTATTCAGTCATCAGTAAAATTATCAAAATTTTAATTTATTTATGTCATATCATCACTAGATCTACAGCAATACGATGAACAATGTAACCTTGCAGCGCATGGCAATAAAAGATCTTGGTTGACAACGAAAACACACAACCGCATGGCTATGTTCAATAAGCATAACTACATTCAATGAAATAAAAATGGTTCATGAATTAAATGTTTCTGTTATGAAATAAATGTATTCAAAAATGGTATTGCGTCATACAAAAAATTTAAGGACATCACTAAAAGCTACAAACTATCATTATTATTGAACGTTTACTCCGAATTAGAAATACGGATAGCTTGTAAAATTGCTGGAGTGCCTAGCAATGACTATTACAACATCATAACAGTGTTTGATATACAATTCCATTTAGATACCATAAAGGTTAAAAATAAAAAGTCCATTATTGTCCTTGAAGGATAACCTACCATATGTGATGCACCTTCGGTACACCTCGACGTTGCTGCTTCAACCAAATTAAATAAGAAAAGGATTTTTTTTTTAAATGAGGAGAAGGTGGCGGACCTGTAGACTTAACAGATCTTATAAAGAAATAAACTGTGACAGTGCTGAATATGCAGAAAACAACTTTGAAAATGTGAACAAAATCAGTAGTGGGTTATCCACGGCCGTTAATCCAATTTATGAACAAAACATATTAGATGAGATAGAAGGCAATGTAATGACGATTGGTTAAATATAGACGTTGAGTGTACTCTTTCAAGCATAGGAAATGAGTGTAATAGTTCGATATGTTACCGAGTCTGGTTTGATTAGAGATTTTTAAAGAAAAGGCTAGAATGAAGTTTGCTAAATAAATATCAGCCACACTTGTAATTTAAGTGAATACGTATCCATTAATGTCCAACCAAGTTTCGTTTTTCAAGCACGTTTGTGAAGTTTTAGGTAAAACATTATTACACTCTGTCAATGAAGTGGAAAATCTAGAGAATGATTTGGAGTTATACAACCAACAAAGTTATATAACAAATCGTAGAGGAGAACGAAACGTTTCATTTAGTGACAAAGTCGAGAGAACTGACTAAAAAGAGACAGCATAATATATATTTCAGTATGTGAGGCAATACATAGAGCACAGTATTAATTTGATACCTTTTTTTTTTTTCTTTTTCAACGCAAATTTTCAATAGATCATTCAGTAATTTAATATGTTGAACGTTTATATCGGGACTAAGTCATTTGTGGCATGAGAGATTCTAGCATTTGGTTTAGTAATTTATGAAGTCAATAGATGATAATTTTTGGCCCGCCTTAGTATGGATTACTAGTAGTATAGAAGGTTTCTCCCGCACGTACTATTATGGGCTTAGTAATTTGTTTGTAATTATTGTACAGCCGTGGAGAACCAAGCAGCGGAGCCGCGAACAATAAAATTTGAAATATAGATTTAAAAAAATAGTAAGGACACGAAGATGCTAACATTTTAGAAGACAATCAAACTGGTTTCATGAAAGGATATTCTAGAAAAGATCACATTTCGAACTTCTACTATGTACGCTCTTATTGAAATTCTGAGAGTTGGAAAAATAACTATTCTGTACTCTTGTTGATTTAAAGAAAGCTTTTGACTCCGTTTGACGGAATGATTTATGGATCAAATTGCTAGAATATAATGTAATGGGTATAAGGTCTTGACAATTGTATATAATATGTATGCTAGTATTAATTATGTATTGTACTTAAAGCATAATATTCAAACCTTTCTTCATTTAATGTGTCAGACAAGGTGAAAATTTATCTCCTTTGTTGTTTAATGTTTTCGGGAATGATTTGCAAAATTTGTTTGCTTCAAAACAATAGCAAAGGTGAAGAGTCTAAAACTAAAGAATTGCAACTTTTTTATGTTACTTAAAAAGATTAATTTTGCTATTTGCTGACTACACAGTTCTTTTGTTAGGAGTGCAGATGATCATCAATACAGTGTACGTACATTTTATGAATATTGTTAACTGTGCAAATTAGAAGCAAATACCGATAAAACTAAAGATGTAATATTTGGCGCTAGAGATAATTATAGGTTTAATTTCAAAGTCAGAGATCAATCATTTGAATTAAAAGAGCAATATACATATTTTCTTTTAGTGTATTCGAAAACTAGAAGTTTTCTTTCGGTTAGAAACGCGTTGGCCGATAGTGCAAGACGGAGTTTGTTTGTTGTTGTTGATGTGTTTTTTGTTTGTTGAATTTTTTTTTTTAGGTAGAAGAGCAGACAACATACAATTTCCATCCATTTACAATTAAAACTGTTTAATCGCACTGTTGTCCCAATATATTTTAAGGGTATGAGGCTTGAGGTTTGAAAATATTTAAATATTGGAAAGAGTCCGTCAACATTTTCTGTGGTAATCAATTGATGTTAACAAAAGTACTTCTAAATTTATGGTATATGGTGAACTTGGTCATTATCCACTTTTAATATGTGAAGATTAGAATCATTAGCTTTTGGAGAAAACTTTGTTCTGTACTGAGAAAAAGAGAGAGAGAGTCCATTTTGTTGCTCGTGTCCATGGACATCCTCTTAAAAATCCAGTAGGCAGCTCTTTTATAATGAACTCTGTTTCAAGTAATATTGATTAAAGTTTTTGCAACATTGATTTTAAAACCGCTATCTTAGATTATTTTCAGCACCCATCCCTAATTTACAACTCATGCCATGTTCACTTCGCTTTTCGTACCAACAATGCTCAACCCACCTAACAAACTTACCATAATATCATTAGGCACTAATATAAACCACTTAGTTCACCAGCGAACTTTGACAGATTGGCTCTATAATCCAATTATTACCTTATTATAAGCAGGTTTTTTCAATTCAAAATCCGAAGGTTATAAGTGCGTTTGATGGGATAGGCAAAAGAAAATAATCTGCATTGAAAGTACTTTGCGTGCTTTAATCTACGACTGATGCCAACCGCAGCAATTCATGACCTCGAAAGCAAGGATAATCCCATTCTAGAACACATGCGCAGATTATCCAAAGGTTATGATCAACAAAACATAAATAAAACAAATTGTTAAAGCACACAAATTGCAAAATTTTACATTTTGAAATTTTGCAAGTTTTTAGATACCAATTTTATTTGTCTCCGATTTAAAGATGGCGGAGGGCTCTGGACATGTTTTTGTTTGTTTTTTGTTATTAGTGAAAAGATTCCTCTTATATTGTACAAAATTATACCTACCTAGATGCATTCATGTAATTTATGTCTCGCCCGTTTGCCTAAAGCATTATCCGAAAAAGTAGTTTGGGGCACAGGAGAATTAAATAAAGTCAGTTATCTTCTTTTGATAATGACTAATTAGTTGTAGAAAAAGTTAGTAGATGCCATTGGGCACTTTCTGAAGAAAGGGTCTAATTGCAAGAAAGGTGACTCTTCTGCCATTGAAATTCGTCCAAAAAGTACCACGTTATTACCTAAATTCTGCTGCCGATACAATTTCCAAGATTCCTGTGAGTTCCTCTGCAACAGAAATAAAGTTTCATCTATTAGTAGATGTTGCACCTTAATCCTTCTTAACGGTACACAGTTTGACAGAGGATCAACTGAAAGACTTCAACATCCCCTTTCACTTCATACAGGTCATCCGCAGGAATGACCAAATGATGAAGGCACAAAGGGTTAGTGAAAGAAAAACTGAGTGTTATTGTATTTCATCTTTTCAGCCAACTTAATTGCAAAAGGAGATATGACAAATAGTGTCTTTTGAAGTGCTTTACTTTTCACGATTTTAAAACCATACTGCACAGCATTAATTTAATCGCTTGAGAAATTAAGAATTTACTTTTACAATGGAATAAGCGCGTTCTTACACCACTTGGAACGATGGTAGTGATAACAAGTCTTCCGATCTAAAAAAATATCTCACTTTTATTAACTTTACCAAATCCATCAGAACAGGTACTTAATGAACTGAATACACCCTTTTACAAGTTTCTTTAAAAGGGATCAAAAGATAAAATAAAACGAAAAATTTTAATAAAAGGATATTATGACAGAGGTATAAAGATGGTAACTCTTTTTAAATTTACATATACTTTAAAACTTACATGGCTTAGGAAAATGTTGTCTTGGAACTCTAAATGGAAACATCTTACAACTCTCAGTTCCAAATATTGATCATTTCTACTTCTTTGGAACAGATTATGTTCAGTCCATTAGAAAGAATCTAAATCCCTTTTGGATCTATGTTTTTGGCGCTCCATCAGAATTACTTGAATTAATTCAAGTTATTTTACCTGAATACGTTTTGCAAACATCCGTATGGATACAAAAAAATGAATAGCACAAAAATTGAAGGTAAGAGCGTTTTTAACAAAATATGGCTTCAGAAAGGCATCATCTATGCTAATGATTTTATTAATGCAGATGGGTCCTGGATATGTTTTGACAACTTCAAAAGTAGATTCTCCCTCAGAACCAACTTTCTAGAATTCAAAGAATACAAACGGCTATACAATCTTATAAAGAAATTTAACTTTAATTGGGATTGTTGTTTACAGCAAATGTTTATAAATATTTCGGCACACACTAACAATAAAAATTAAAAGGGTGTACAAGTTTTTTTTAATATAAAATTAATTGAAAATAACGAAAACCCAACTTCTATAAGCAAATGGAATGCTCAGTATAGTAACATAGAACAAAAATATTGTCTCCTATTTTTTATACTTCCGCATAAAAACACAAAGTGCCAAAACCTTAAATAGATGCAATTGAAGATTTTACATAGGATCTTGGCTACAAATACTTTGCCTTTAAAGAGTCAAAGTTGTCATAAATGATCTTTGCTTTTTGTGTACGTTACATTCGGAAACAATATTCCATCTGTTCCGAGATTGTCACATATCACAGGCATTTCTATATGACATGTTACAATGGATCAAGAGTAAGTGTAGTCACACAAACAACTTAGTTTTCTCCAAGAAAAATGTAAAATTATGAATCAAGGTGAGAACCCAGGCTGATCATGTAATAAATGTACTTATTTATAAATGTCTGATTCTATTTTGGGGACTTATGAACCATTCATGTCAAAAGGTTCGATATCACTTATTGGTGATTCGTTTAAACCTATCTCTATTGAAATATTAAGGGACACAGGAGCTTCTCAGAGTCTTTTGTTATCAGGTACATTTGCCTTTGTCAGCGAAGTCTTCTTCTAGTGAAAGTGTTCTTATTCGGGGAAGAGAGTGCTGCTTTGTTAATGTTCCTCTCCATTGTGTCAATTTGGCATCAGACTTAGTTTCCGGACCAGTGACTGTTGGGGCAGTAACTTCTTTACCTATAGAGGGTATTCATTTGTTACTAGGCAGTGACTAACTGAAGATGGTTAATCCACTTGCAACTGACAAACCTTGTTTGGATCAAAGAGTTGATCCTATTGAGATTGAAATCCCTGATTTGTATCCTGCTTGTGCAGTTACCAGATATATGGAAAAAAGAGCACTTGAGAATGATTTTGGTCAGCAAATTATTCATTTAGCTGACACATTTATTGGTCAGTCTTTTGATGAGGTCACCTTTTCTCCTGGTATTGATCAACCAATAGGTATTGATCACAGTAATTTTCTTTTTGCTACTCATTCTCTCTATTCTAATCAGTGTGACAAAAGACAATCACTCGTTGTCGAACAGGAACAAAATCCTGAGACCTCCTGTTTGCTTCAGAGGGATGTTAGTGAAACCGAAGCCACTCAAGTCCCAGGTTGTTACTTTGTGAAAAATGGGGTCCTTATGAGCAAATGGAGACCACCTGAGGTACCCGCTGGTGACGAGTGGTCAGTGAGCTATCAAATTGTCGTTCCTAAGTCATATCGACAGGAAATTCTTAGTCTAACCCATTAAACTACCTTGGCTGGTCATCTAGGAGCCAATAAAACTTTCACAAGACCCTGAATCCTTTTTATTGGCCGAAACTTAAAAGTGATATTTCTAGATATTGTAGATCTGGTCATACTTGTCAAATGGTAGGAAAACCCAATCAAAAGTTACCTAAGGCTCATCTGCTACCTGTTCCTGCATTTGACGAACCATTTAGCAGAATAATGGTAGACTATCTCGGTCTATTACCTAAGACCAAGTCAGGCAACCAATACTTGTTGACCATGATTTGTGCGTCTACAAGATTTCCAGGGAATTTACAGGAAAGTATTGGGATGAGGGTGTTCATTTGTTGTTGTTTGCTGTTAGGGAATCAGTTCAAGAATAATTGGTTGTAGTCCTTTTAAACTGGTTTTTGCACATACTGTCCGTGAAACATTGAAGTTACTGAAAGAGAAAGTTCTTTCAAATGAGGATTCAAAGATTTATCTTCTTGACTATGTCTCTGATTTCAAATATAAGTTGTGAAAGGCTTGTGAAGTAGCAGGAACTAATTTTAACTCTACTCAGTCAAGATTGAAATTAAGGGATGATATAAATACACAGGAAAGGAGTTTTCAGCCTGGCGATAAAGTTCTGGCTCAATTGCCCATACCTCAAAATCCTCTTCGGTCTAAAATTGTATGGTCCTTATACAGTTTAAAAGAAGGTAAATGACTTCAATTATATTAGTAATACTCCTGGGAGGCGCACACAGAAACAAATGTATCATATAAATACGTGAAAGGAGTATTTTGACAGAGATAGCACAGTTACTTATTCAGTCAATTTAGCTGTACCTGTCCCACACAGTGAGGATGTCGACGATGGAATGCAATCTGACCGTATTGACTCTGGTTTAACCAAACTTACTTCAAAATTCAGAAATATTAAACAATCTGGACCAAAAACTTTCACATCTACAGCAACAGGAAAGGAATGAACTAAAACAGCTATTATATGAGAATGAGCACTTGTTTCCTAATGTTCCTACAGGAATAAATAAAATCCATCACGACGTTGATATTGTAGATTCTACACCTGCAAAATAGCATCCTTACAGTATGAATCCTCTCAAGATGGAATAATTTTTTAAAAGAAATTCAGTATTTACTGGAGAATGGTTTTATAGAACCAAGTAAAAGTAACTAGAGTTCACCATGTATTCTTGTGCCTAAACCAGATAATACATTCCGCATGTGTACTGATTATAGATAAGTCAACAGTGTTACCGAAACGGATTCATTTGCAATGCCAAGAATAGATAATTGCATCGACAAAATTGGAAATGCGAAATATGTCACCAAGATTGACCTTTTAAAAAGATTCTGGCAAATTCCGCTCAAGGAAAGAGCAAAATAATTTTCGGCATTTGCAACTCCAGATGGGCTTTATCAGTATAAAGTGATGCCTTTTGGAATGAGAAGTTCTCGGGCAACATTCCAACGTCTTATGAACATGTTAACATCTGGTCAAGCTAATTGTGACGCGTACATCTATGACGTCATCATCTACAACGACACCTGGGAAGATCACTTGGAAACCATCTCGAAATTTTTCAATCGACTCGGTGATTGCAGATGCACTCTCACGGATATGGCAGTACTTTTTTGTGTATATTTTTGTGTAATTCAGCTGAGTGTTATTCATAAGACATCTTCATTTGTAATTTTGATTAACAAAGTATCATATGCATATTTGACAAATATGTAAAACAAAGTTTTATTGCATATATCTTTCTTTTTCTTTATGAGGGGAGGCGTTGTGTATATTTAATATATAATGTGTGTTTAAATTTTGTCCATGAGGTGAGTTGCACTTTAGATTCTGGTCACTTGTCAACAGAATGTTTACAAACATTTGAGTTCAAGGCCAGTCATGTTGACAGTTAGACTGCTTTTTTTCCCCATTTTATTGCTTCACTTCCTGTTGATATAGGTCAAGTGAAAATGTGTATAAATAGGGATTTGGTAAACAAATAATTCATTCCTGTTTTAGATCAGTCTGTGGGAATCCATTTGTGATCAGATTTTACACTGTGCCGTTGAAATCAGATATAATTCGAGAGGAAGTATTTACTTAATATATGTTCATTTGAATTACTAAATTGCTCATTGACTTTTGAATTAATATATTACTTTGGACTTTTGTGAACTGATTCAAAGACATTCTGAATTGTATCATTGTGTTCTATCAGGACATTCAAGACTATTGGAACTCATTCGGAACATTCTATATTTTTGGACTTGTGAGTATGAAATTTAGGATTATTTGTAACTTATTCACAATATTGTAAGTATTTCTTTAAATTTCACTTTTTATTGTAGGAACATATATTGCTGGTTGATATTACTTACATTGTTGGTTTCTTTCTGTTACATATTTTTAAGACCTAAAGTCGCAACAATATATATATATATATATATATATATATATATATATATATATATATATATATATATATATATATATATATATATATCCAGCCGAGACCTAGACTAAATCTACTGGGGGGGGGGGGGGGGTAGGTAGGTATGTGTGTATGTATCTTCTCTCATCTTACAGTGACACCAATAATTCTCTAGAATTGCTGACATTTCTTGCTTTATTCAAAAGTCGTTGAAATACTGTTCCAATATTTAATGTATTACATCAGACACATATTAGTCTCTCTCTCTCTCTCTCCCACTCTCTCTCTCTCTCTCTCTCTCTCTCTCTCTCTCTCTCTATATATATATATATATATATATATATATATATATATATATATATATGATTACATGTATGTTTCACCTATCTTTATGTCAGTACAACTTCTTTTTTTAAAGCAGAAAAAGAAATATCTTTTCATGAAAGCTTTATCGTACAAGTATTAAATCAATCCAAGATGTAGCAGCCTATTAGGTTGCCGGGTAAGTCTGGATATTAAAACTCGTAACAATACATTTTGTATCAAATTCCAGATTCATTTCTTTTCTTTTTACCTTTTAAATGCAAGTTTAAATATAAAATTGGATACGAAACTATATGCAAACGGTAATAGGTTGAAACTGTAAGCAGTGGCGGCTAGAGGAGGGAGGGGGGGGGTCAATTGCCCACGGGCGCCTGGTGAGGGGTGCGCTGTCGGGAGCTTTCTTTTTGCAGCTGTAACTGGGGCGTAGATGGGGGTCGGGGTTGGAGGTTGGCAACTGACATAAAAACTGTTCTCTGTGGCAAAGTAGGGGCGCCACTAAAGGACACTACCCCCGGGCGCCTCGAACCCTCGCGCCGCCACTGACTGTAAAACTGTTCTTTAATAGGTTACGAATTGAGTTATCTAGATCCAGTATAGAATTACTTAATTGGTAATTAACTTAATTGCTCAATCTCATATCAGAGCATTTTACAAACTTCACGTCACTGTTGTTAATACTAGACATATGTCTACATGCTAAATAGGGAAAAGTAATTGTTATGGATTTATTCTTAGACGTGTCAATTTGAAACATATTTCACTCTTTGAAAGTCTAATAGCAGTCATTTCAAACCCGTTCTGATAGATAAAACCACTCTAGGAAGTATGTAAATTACAAAATGTTTTGTAAATAGTCTTTTCAGTACGCTCGCCTCAAGAATCTATTTTATCATGAGATACGTTAAAATGCAAAGGTCGATTTCTTCAAGTAAAAGTCATTGATTTCATAAATGCGTTCTGATTTTTTTTTTAAAATTAATCCGTTGTGGACAGAGAACTTTGTTGGTTGGTTTTAACGGCACTTTTAACATATCGTGCCTAGAAAATGGGAGCTAAGTGCCTTTTCCAAAGACAAACCGAGGCAGGTATCGACCCCGTGACCCTTGGATTACGAGTCCAACGTTCTACCAACTGAGCTACCGCGGATCCCAACTGGACATAGAAATGTTTAATATTTACCTAAATATTTGACAAATAGATAAATTGCCACATTCACCTATATCAATAGTGGCATTTAAAAGAATTGTGATATAAGGAGGTATGTGAAGATATAACTTAGCGACAATAATATATTTCCTATATGATTTAATTCTGTGTCACGTTTAAGTAATCTAGGAAAACCTTAAAAAGGAAATAAAAATAGGATAAGATCACAATATTGGCCCAACTTGCTTAAAACTTGGTATTGGTCCAACTTGCTTAAAACTTGGTATTGGTCCAACTTGCTTAAAACTTGGTATTGGTCCAACTTGCTTAAAACTTGGTATTGGTCCAACTTGCTGAAAACTTGGTATTGGTCCAACTTGCTTAAAACTTGGTATTGGTCCAACTTGCTTAAAACTTGGTATTGGTCCAACTTGCTTAAAACTTGGTATTGGTCCAACTTGCTTAAAACTTGGTATTGGTCCAACTTGCTTAAAACTTGGTATTGGTCCAACTTGCTTAAAACTTGGTATTGGTCCAACTTGCTTAAAACTTGGTATTGGTCTAACTTGCTTAAAACTTCTAAACTGAAGTACCTGCTCAGATTTTGTTCCTCTTTGAAATTTTAAAAAACTCAGTTTCAATGTCAAATTACTGGTATATCTTAGATATAAGCGGCTTGCTGTAAAACTGTATTGTCCTCGTGTTGGGTGTATACTGAAATATAACGGTTTCTGGTAACTTAATATTATTTTTTTATAATCTTCGAATTAATAACTCTGTCCTCGATCAAATGCAAATTATTTAACTCTCACAGAAACATATTGAGAACAATTTTCCAAATGTTAAATACAATACGTTCCTACTTGACTGATGAATAATTGTCGAGACTGACGGACAGATACCATCGAAAATATTATCTGTAAAAAGAAACTCGAAATATAGACTTCTTTCAAAGAGATTTTACACAGAATTCGAAATTTCTTGACGTAAACACTTTCAAAAACTTCAAACGTGATGCACAATCTATATCAAGTATACCTGAGATACAATATTTTTACGAATCAGTCTATACCAAGTATACCACAGATACAATATTTTTACCATATTCTATACCGAGTATACCACAGATACAATATTTTTACCATATTCTATACCGAGTATACCACAGATACAATATTTTTACCATATTCTATACCGAGTATACCACAGATCAAATATTTTACCATATTCTATACCGAGTATACCACAGATAAAATATTTTTACCATATTCTATACCGAGTATACCACAGATACAATATTTTTACCATATTCTATACCAAGTATACCACAGATACAATAATTTTACCATATTCTATACCAAGTATACCACAGATACAATATTTTTACGAATCAGTTTGCAGTTTTTATGTTATATGCATATTAAATTTTCCCTTAATCCCAGATCCTTTCTTAGAAACGTTTTACAGAATTTTTGGGGGAATCAGACAGTGTTGAAGTCCTACTTGAAACCATATGGAAAGCTTCCTGTACAATAGTCTGTGGTAGAGTTTATTTTGGGTTTTATTCAGAAAATAAGGCGAAATCAAATTAGAAGTTGGAGTTTCCGAGCTAAATTGGATAGTCATCTTTAGAGACTTGGTTCATTATCCGAAGGCATTTGCTATGCACGAATCGGTCTCCGCGAACATAGAATAAAAATATGCTGGGATTCACTTTTAATGATTAAAATGTACAAGTCGTTATAGTATAGGAATGTTGCAATCAATTATATACCTAACTTGTCTACTGAATACTTTTTTTAATTATTCCTTTATAAAATGGTACATAGAGCAGAATATGATCCTCGAATCTGCAAATTAAAACCCCCGGATTTTGATGTGTGACTTATTGCCAACATATGTTACACCTAATCAATGATAGCCCATCAATGTTGAAGGTAGCCGTATAACTGCGTATAAACAACCAGGTTTATGGGCAACAAATTGATTGGATAACAATGCGGGATGCGAAATAGGCTATATCCAGCCTAGACTAATATCCTGAGAACAGAAAACTGTCAGTCACTGCGAAACATCCGGAATAAAAAGTTGTTAATTCAGAAAGCTAACGTGGTAAATAGATTTTAATAATTTGATTTTATGGGAGATTTAATTGAGATTAGGATAAAATACCTTACCTTTCGATAATTTATTTCCATATTAAAGGCCGTAAGTTCTACATTTAGTAATTTAAGGATGGCCACTAATAGAATCTTGGATTAACTTCAGAAAGTTTATACCAGCCCAATATAGCATAGTGACGAGACGCAAAAACTAATGTGTACCTTTTTCTAGGCTTAAAAAAATGTATTTATTTTTTGCTAAACATTACATACAAATACATCGCAAGAAAATTGTATACGTTAAATTGTGGGGCGCGAGTTATCTGTTCTACTCAGTTTTAAGATGTTCTAATCATCAACATGACAATGTAAAAAAAAAATATCAGAAACTGATTCAAATTACTACACCTTTTTGGAAACTTTTCTTACAAAGATATTCCTTTCGTACATTTATCCGACTAGCATCATTCAATATTTCATAAAGCAGCGCATATTACAGGGGGGTCGGGGCGCCGTTTGGAGCTGATTTTTTTTTACCACGGTCCTACCCCCCCCCCCCCCCCCCCCCCCTCGAAGCCCCCGGTTTCAGGGCCTAGATGGATGTCGGGATTGAAGGTTGGCAACTGACATAAAAACTGTTCTCTGTGGCAACGTAGGGGCGCCATTAAAGAGCATTGCCCCCGGGTGCCTCAAACCCTCGCGCTGCCACTGACCAACACTATGCCAACCGTTCTATTATTGTGTACATTCCGACAGTCAAGAGCTTTTTTGATTATTTTCCTCTAACAAGGCAGCTCAAACAAACAATACGGGCCTTATCTATAATTAAAGTTCACTCTTATAACAAATTGGTATGCTTTTCAGTTCCATTCAACCATCTCCATTTTGAGATATTTACTTCTGCAGCAGATATACATAAACACCTAAACCCATTTGGCGGTTCGTTTTAAGCCCAGGTTACACATTTGATCTCCTGTGCTAGTCTAACTGTGAAAGGCAGTCACCAAATGAGACAACCCCAAATCGTATACATTTTTTGTTTTAAATTTGAACTTATCACTCAGCTAAAAAGCCATAATTGAGAAAAGTTTCAGCATAATAATTACATTCCTATGTGCTTAAAATCTAATTTTTTTCTTCAAATCTTGAAAACTCTTATGTTTTTTTTTTTAACACTCGACACAACAAAATTAAATGGAACAAAATTTGTCAAATATATGTTATCTTATTAAGTGGTGTATATCGTATTATTTTGTGGTGAACATTTTATCATTGAAATTTTGCTAGCATTTTTCCTTTTTATGAGGAAAACTTACAATAATTGTTTTTAAGAAGTACTGCCGTGAAGGAGCTGTTTTAAATTCTTTGTTTCCGTTAATTGTCATTTTGATCATTTATTGTTAATAATATAGGCTGATATGTAATTATGATAGGTATTGATTCACCATAAACAGAGAAACAGTTCTAAAGAAAGACCGAGTTGCAGTTTTACAGTATACTTCTTCGAATGATTCTTTTCTAAAAATGAAATCGATGTCGCTTAATGTTGAAAAATTATATTTTGTACTGTATTTAAAACTTTAGAAGAATACGTGCGCTATTGCTTAATACATCTCGAAAACACGAATTTCAATTCTGTCAAAATATCCGTATTGAGCATTATTCTGTACTAACGTATGTCTGTACTAACAACTCCATACCAAGTTGTTTTTCTCAGGGAATCGCCCGCATTTTTGTGAGTTGGTTATAAGGAGAAAAATATCTGGGAGATGCTTTGTCTATTGAACCTCAGATCGACCAAAAGAACTTGACAAATAATTCACAAATTCTACTGAAGAAATTCACAAAAAAATTCAGAAATGAAAAAAGAATTACGGAATTCGCTGCATGCCATTGCCGTTGTTCTACATCGTGGAAGGCCCGATAAGTCTTTTTCTTCCATCTCTCATAACCAATTTATCTACAATGCTGCCTAATAGTATCTACAGTTATATGAATATCACAAGAGGGCACCGAGAAATAACACAGCGTCCAACACACCGTTCGTGCGTTTAAAAGTCAAATAAAGCGCACAACATTGATGTTTCATTCTAATATAAACATAAAGCGTGCATTTTTTTTTTTTTTTTTTTTTTTTTGTTTTTGTTTTGTTTTGTGTTTTTTTGTTTTTTTGGGGGGGGGTGTTGTTGTCAAAAGGTGAAAATAAACGAAATGTAGTTCCACTTTTGATGCAGGTATGTAAATGTAATTGTAACTAATTACATTTCAGAAACTAAACACATTACAATTGTAAAAAGCATTTGCATCTTTAAGAATAGGTATGCCCATGTATCCACTTTGTCTGTGGACTGAGCCTTTCCTACCAAATTGCAACCTGTAGAAGAATATTGTCTTCTGTGTCATTAATTCATCAAATCCAGTCTATTTGGCCTCGTTAAGTAAAGTGAATTCTGAAGAAACAACTGCAACCATGATTTCGTCATCGTCAAAGGGATCATCAGCGTCCTGAACGTCTTTAAATCAGCCATCGTTGTCGGACTGGTCCAGAAATTTAGATATGCCCTTAGATCAGGCGGTCCATAATCACGGCGGCCCTCCCCTTAAACTACTTTTACCTAAAAGCCCGCGGGCCCTCATGTCATTTTGGGCCAGTCCGACACTGTCAACCTTTAATGGTTCCTAAGAAGTCCTGTAATGAACACAACTCGATTTATTTTGAACAATTGGTCTGAAATGAAATACCGTATATACTCGCGTAAATTCGATACAACTGCAAACTGCATAGACCCAGATCTGCCGGCGCATAATGCGCCGGCAGATCTGGGTCTATGCAGTTTGTAAGGACTAATCAGTAGAATAAACAACATAGACCCTGATCTGCCGGCGCATTATGCGACGGCAGATCAGGGTCTATGTTGTTTGCATTTTGACACGAATTATACGCGAGTATATACGGTGCGAACCGCTCATCGGGAGTAACTTGGATTTAAAACGTACAATTGGCGATTATTTAAAATAGTTTGATGTTTAATATTGTTACTAGTCCTTTAGATATCATCTGACTAGGTGAAGAGTCTGTACATACTACTGGCATATTCATGTATATGTATGTACTTTCAAACGAAACAATGCTGCGACTTTTTATAAGCTAAATTAAACTTTGGAATTATTATTTAGCTATGTACAACAAACGTGTTGTTTCGAAATCACTATACCCTTGTTTCAGACAGGCATGACCCAAATAAATATTCATTATTAAGTCCACTGTTTCATCTACAAAAGACTGTATTCATTTTCTGAAGCGTTCAATAATGCCAACATTTTTGGTGTATGCAAATCAAGGAAAACAAAAATATAAAAAATAAAAAATAAATACTTACGCATCTACTGTTCCATACAAATATAAATCTATTAATCTATAAATATAAATTTCTTTACTTTTTACGTTTTTGTTTTGTTTTTTTTTAAATGCGCTGCTTTATTTCTAAATAATTAAATTTATTACCCAATAAAATGTAAAGATACTTTACTGTATGCATATTAGATTATAAGCTTTTCTTTGAAAAGTGAGTCGTGTTTCATGTGGCCAAAATTTAAGAACTATTCAGCTGAATAGTCACATTTCCTACATTCAGCGTGGTTTTATGTGGCCAAAATTTGAGAACTATTCAGTGGAATAAAGAATTTCGTAAGTTTAGTCGTGTTTTATGTAGCCAAAATTTTAAAAACTATTCCGTTGAAGAACCCATTTCTTAAGTTCTGTCGTGTTTCATGTGGCCAAAATCTGTCGATAATAGACAAAATTTTGTTTGGTCCCTTAAGGTTTCCAAATGTAGCTGTATTTTAATCGAATATAACGGAACTTCAAAATATTAATTTATTATTCAAAAAAATTCAATCATGGTGAAGAATATAATGTATGTGTCTGTACAATAATTTGAAACATTCAGAGTTCCATATTTCCAAGTTGCTTCTCTGTCGACATAACGACATTTGGTACAAGGGAGGTAACTTGATCAAAACTGAAGTTGTGCAAAAACTGAATTATCGGTAGTTGTCAACATAAAGATATTCTATATAATGGAGGTAACTTGAACAAAACCTAGATATTGTAAAACTGAATTATCGGTAGGTCTGTACTCGACAGTCAGAATGAAAATTAACAAACATCTTAGCGACTCAGAAACGGAATAAGTTTCCTTCACAACTAGTCCGTAGTATGATACGAATATGATTATTATTATTCATAATTTATGCTCACATGTAATTATTTTGTATTATGGAGAGTAACTTGTAATTTTTATTTTTTTGACTTTTATTTTTTTGGGAAATGCATCACTATTGGCGGCTGTTACATATATTTAAACCAAACAAGCAGTGGTTGAGTTGATAAGAGGTATTTTACAACAATTTTGCCCGTGTATATATATATATATATATATATATATATATATATATATATATATATATATATATATATATATATATATATATATATATATATATATATATATATATATATATATATATATATATATATATATCGGATAAACTTTACTGTATAAGTAATCATCTTTGATATCTAAAAGTAGTCAAGCAGGAGTGTTTGTAGCATGGTGTCAAATATTGATATAGAAGTAGTCAAGCAGGAATGATTGTAGCATGGTGTCAAATAATGACATAGAAGTAGTCAAGCTGGAGTGATTGTAGCATGATGTCAAATAATGACATAGTCAAGCAGGAGTGATCGTAGCATGGTGTCAAATATTGACATGGTGTTATATAATGACATAGAAGTAGTCAAGCAGGAGTGAATGTAGCATGGTGTTAAATAAGGACATAGTCAAGTAGGAGTGATTGTAGCATGGTGTCAAATATTGACATGGTGTCAACTAATGACATATAAGTAGTCAAACAGGAGTGATTGTAGCATGGTGTCAAATATTTCATTCTACATGGTGTTGATCACTTCTTTTCCCTTCAACTGTTAAATAAGAAAACAGGCAAACTTATGACGGACGATTCTTGTTTAGATGTGGCGTTGCAGACAATCATATTACTTTTTTTATTTACGAAAACATCCACTTATTCTCATCTTTTCTCTCTCTCTCTCTCTCTCTCTCTCTCTCTCTCTCTCTCTCTCTCTCTCTCTCTCTCTCTCTCTCTCTCTCTCTCTCTCTCTCATATCAGTACTTATGTTTCTGCATGAGTAACAGATCCCGTGATCAGGTATCAGGGTTCTAATTGTTCCAATTCTTTCGCAATAGACCTTAATGTTAACATTTTATTAAATAAAAATACTGTCTGCTATATTTCCATAGGCGTATCATATACAGTCCAAAAGATCCACCCTTCAGCGGCCAATTTAGACCTCGAAAAGGTAGTACCCCATAGCACTTAAGGGAGATAACACCTGCAAACTAAGACCGGGGTGAAGAACTAGAATTATCAAGGAATACATTTCCACCGTAATATAAGGCATAAACAATTTCACAAAAACTACAAAATATTAGGCACCACCACCACCACCACCCAAAATAGATATGATTTAATGGTAGCTAAGGGGCTCAGCTTTCTTCTCAGAATAACAGCAGCTACAAAACTTACAAAACAGACCAATCACAACTAGCCTTACCATCTTTTGTTATCTGCCACTCACTTCTCATCAATAATTAGTAGGGTTACCGTTACACCATCAGGAATCGGCTTTACTGGACCCTTAAACCTTTTCATTTATCTATGTTTATGTTTTCCTTCCCAACTAGTGCACTAAAATGTTTAAAATTAGCTATAATTCTAGCTGAATTCAGTTTATACACATTTACAAGCTACATTTATTACACATTATTTCCATACACTGTTCCTCATACATGTACATCAAAATTTGGCAATTCCATTTTAATTTTAATTTTCTGTCATGTAGTGTAAACATGTGGTCAGGATGAAAGGGCAAAAACCGTGGATTCCTTTCCTGTCTATGACCCAGTTTATACTTTGTCATAAATTTTCAGCCGCCAGACCAAAGTTGTTTGTACCACCAGCTGACGATATTATTGTTGCGTATATTATTATTTGTCCCCTTGTAAAAGACATATCTCTCTCACACACACACACACACACACACACACACACACACACACAGACACATGAACATACTGTAAATCGAAGGAATCATTCACGCACTCGATTTTTCAGGTATTCACGAAAATAATTCACAAATGCACGATGAGATTAACTCAGTTATTTACGAGATAAATGCCCGAATGCACGATGAGATTAACAGATTATCTTTGAATGTGAATTGCTGAGGTGAAAATCATTAGCTCTGATTAAAAACCAAATCTGGTCAAATACCGGGCAGATATTATACTTTAAACACACTATTATACTATTTTTTATACTCGTGTGTATTCCGATGTCTCAAAAGTGTAATTAAGGGACAATACAAATTACGAAGAAAAGAAAAAATAATCTGGGTGAAGGACATACTTATTGACTTGATAGTCTGCATTTTCAACCGTCGAAAGTGAAGTTAAAAAGAGAAGGGAGATGAGTATATATTATTGTGTTGTAGGTATATATTATGGTGTTGTAGGTATAAATTATTGTGTTGTAGGTATAAATTATTGTGTTGTAGGTATATATTATTGTGTTGTAGGTATATATTATTGTGTTGTAGGTATATTTTTGTGTTGTAGGTATATATTATTGTGTTGTAGGTATAAATTATTGTGTTGTAGGTATAAATTATTGTGTTGTAGGTATATATTATTGTGTTGTAGGTATAAATTATTGTGTTCTAGGTATATATTATTGTGTTGTAGGTATATATTATTGTGTTGTAGGTATAAATTATTGTGTTGTAGGTATAAATTATTGTGTTGTAGGTATATATTATTGTGTTGTAGGTATAAATTATTGTGTTGTAGGTATATATTATTGTGTTGTAGGTATATATTATCGTCTTGTAGGTATATATTATTGTGTTGTAGGTATAAATTATTGTGTTGTAGGTATAAATTATTGTGTTGTAGGTATATATTATTGTGTTGTAGGTATAAATTATTGTGTTGTAGGTATATATTATTGTGTTGTAGGTATATATTATTGTGTTGTAGGTATATATTATTGTGTTGTAGGTATATATTATTGGTTTGGAACTTCATTCCTAGTGCGTTTTGTTCTGTATGAACAAAACATAAGAACATAATTTAAAAGATCAGGATAAAAGAAAACTAGTGGCAAGATAAATCACAATTACCGAATTCGATGAACCTGAATCATCTGTGTGTGCAAAATGCAAGATATATGTTCCATTCTAGTTCCTTTTCAAAACTTTATGCAGATTCCGACATAAGAAAATCTGATTGGTGAAAACATGTTGCTGTGAAATAGGTTAAAAGGAAAGAAAAAAAAAGCGTACCATAAGCTCTGGAATAACTGAAATAAAGTCAGTGGCGTTTGTCGATATTCCTCTTTTTTTTTTCTTTTTTTTTTTTCTACCGAACATTTTATGTAAATTTAGGCCAAGGTCGCATAAAAGGCAATCGCCTCCAGTAACCAATTATTGCAATAGATAATCTGCAAGAATTATAACCGCAGCGTCACTGAACAGAACGAAGGAAACTCACAAACCCTTGAAGAAATATATTTGCATTTTTATCACAGCACAATTGTAAGTGTAACTCGTTCATAATTTGTCGTTACATTCTAGATGGAATTTGATGAGGAAGAGGGGGAAAAAAACAATATGACCTGGAGGTAAGAAGGGTGGAGCAATGTGGCAATCCAGCAAGAGACAAAACGAACACCAAATGTCTCTACACCTTTGAAATGAACACCTGCACTGATAGGTAGTGCAAAATGTGTTCCCTGGCTCCACCGGAAAGGATCTGACAACGGATTAAGCAAGTTCATGAGAGATCGGATTCAAATAACGCTGCCGTGCCAGGATGAAGATGATCAGAGAGATAAGCTACTCAGAAATTGGATGTGATTCGACGAGTAGCCGAATGTCTACAGATAATGACTATGATACGGGCCTTGAAATTGATTATAAAAATAAGTAATTGTCAAAACTTGTTTTCTTGTTCAATAAAATGACAGAATTAGACGTCTGTTGGTTCTCTGTTTTAGTAATTGTATTTTAGACAAATCAAATTAGTGTGCATTTTTTCCCCAGCAATCTAGATGTCTCGTCGAGAATGATTGGAAGACCTTTTATAGCTGTTTTCTTTTTGCGTTTTCATGGGTCTAGAATATTTTACAATATCACCATATATATATATGGGGTGTGTGACAACCAACAGTTCAAAACTAGTGTGTGGGGGATTCATTAAGATAAATGCATAGCTCAAACCAATTAGGCGCGACATCTAATGATTCGAATCACATTCAATTTCCGAGTAGCTATCCGTTTGATCGGAGTTCAAACCAATTAGGCGTGAGATCTGAAGGTTTCAACAATACTTCCATTACATATAGCCATGTGAAGTTTTGTAAATTCCACGCTTTCTTTTGTTTCTATTGTTTATCTTGTTTGTTTCTCTTTTGTAATTGCCTTCGACAAAGACTCAGCGAGAGTGGAAAGCTTTTAGGCTAGTTAAAAAATTATTTTGCACTGTTCATTGCGTGGGTAGTTGGGGATGTCTATCGTCCAACATTCATGACAAAGGGACATAGATTAGCCAATTATTCTACATTGAAAACATGAAATTCTCAAGAGTCTCTTGTGTATATATCGCAACAACGGCGTTTTGAAATTGATGGACTTTAGAACTCCTATATATGTCAATTCCTTAGCTTTTTATTACAATATGAATCAAACTGCAATTATTCGGTTAGTCTACATAAAGATAGGATACATTTAAATAATATATAAGAGTTATGGAGAGATTTGTTGTTCTTTATTTATTTTTTTCAATACTGTGGCCAGTATGCTACTTACCACATTATTTTTAAGTTCCAGTCAATTTAGGTTTAGATAGAATTCTTCCCAAAAATAAGTTGTGGGTTTTTAAAAAATAAAATTGGATTATCAGACACCAGTCTTTGATTACTTTGTACAATTTATACAGAAACTTTATCACACATATTTTAGGAGTGTGAAAAATATATTAATTTTTTAAATAAACTTTTACACTGGATTAAAATGGATATCATCACGCAGAGAATTTATTCCAGAAAAACTATGATACTTGGTATAACAGATAAAAGCATAGCAGATGATGTTGGAAATTTATTCATATTTTACGCTATACAATTGTAAATTTGATAATGAAGCACCAAACATTAGCATTATTATAGAATCCTCAAGTTTAATTACCTGTCTGAAAAATATGATTCATATGTTCAATGTAAACGGGATAATTGTGAGAAAAGATTGTGTCTGTATAAGAATGTACTGAATCAAATTTGACTAAATTCAAGTGAGAGAGTTCAGAGAACAAATACAAGATATTTGTTTGAATTCTTCAGGTTTCAGTTCCTCTCTCTCTCTCTCTCTCTCTCTCTCTCTCTCTCTCTCTCTCTCTCTCTCTCTCTGTATCTCTCGTGACTTGAACCTGTGGTTTATTTTATGTATTTTGTTTTTAAATATCCGTGTAAATATATTAATATACGTGCAACTAGGAATATCTTCACCAACAATGAGACTTTAATATCGATGCGTCAAGTTCAGACAGACATGCTTGTGAAGAGAACTATGTTTTACCAAGACATATTTACGAAGAGAACCACGTTTTACTAAAAGAATTTGATCACGCATATTTTTTCTGCTAACTATGAAAATTCTCCATTCAATATACAGTATTGTTGATATATATTTTTTTTGGGGGGGTGGGGTGGGCAGGGGATTGCACGTATTTTGAAAATATAAGTAACGATTTACATCTCTTCAGCTGTCGTAAGCAGTATGACATTCGAAATGCGGGGTTCCCCAGTGACGTCACACGGACTCGAGTCACGGAAATTGCCGAAGTTGTATATGGCATAGGGGAAATATTCATGACATGTACAATTAAACTAAATATCTCGATAACCGTTGATCGCATCGGGTAGAAATTGTCAGATATTGCGTAAATCATGATACTGAATAATGTAGAGGTATTTGATATGGGGGACTCATGTCTGCTTTTAAATACCCGTCATGTGTACACTGGTTCTACTCTTAATGAGTTTGCGAACCAGTCCAATACTACACTCCTTCGAAAACATCCAAGATTTTTCAGGTGAAAAAGTTATTTCCATAATTAAAAACATGCCTAACAATCCAAATATTTGAGAAAAAAAAATTTCCTTGCACACGACTCGTTACAGCGAAAGTTCAGAGTTACGAATTATATAACCATTCTCAACTATTAGATGCGTTCCGCTTGCTCTAGCACCTAATTAAAAATATTTCAGCCATGGTGTATAGTAAGTTTTGTTCACACTAAATGTCAAAGTTTACTAATAAGGCGACTAGACAACCTTAATACATAGGCTGTTACACTATCTTAATACATACGATGTAAGATGTTACACTACCTTAATACATACGATGTTACACTACCTTAATACATACGATGTTACACTATCTTAATACATACGATGTTACACTACCTTAATACATACGATGTTACACTACCTTAATACATACGATGTTACACTACCTTAATACATACGATGTTACACTACCTTAATACATACGATGTTACACTGCCTTAATACATACGATGTTACACTACCTTAATACATACGATGTTACACTACCTCGGCCTACATGTCATTGTTATGGAAGCCCGTATTCTTCACATTCAGACCTATATATATATATATATTCCAGTAAGTTGTATGCACTTAAAGTTTCGTATTCCCCTACCTTAAAAAGACATTTTACTGCATACATGTAATGGGCCGTTATTTGATTCCGCAAGGAAAATAAAATTGTAAAACCTTTAGAGATAAATCATTCCTACAGACGAATCTCTTTTGCCATACATACAGGCTTGTGTATGCTAGACTACTTATGCATCTACTAATGTTACTTTGTATGACGTATTCTGAATGTGATCTACATGAAGCATGATTGTAATGTTATTTTGTATGACGTATTCCAAATGTGATCTACATGAAAAATGATTGTAATGTTACTTTGTATGACGTATTCCAAATGTGATCTACATGAAGAATGATTGTAATGTTTGCAGTGTATATGCTCAACATGTTACAAATTTGGATGCAAGTTTAAAACAAGACGCCCATGCAGGCCTCATATCGCTCATCGGACTTTCATAACTTAACAGCTGACCATTTAACTAAGCAGATTTATGTAGTACTAAAGAACACAGTCGTATGTAAACTATCTCACATTCAGTACTGAAGAACACAGCCGTATGTAAACTATCTCACATGTAGTACTGAAGAACACAGCCGTATATAAACTATCTCACAAACTGTATATCGAGTCGATTTTACCTTCTCTGTTAAAGAAAAAATCATTCCAAAGATAAAGGCATAATTAATATGCATTGTTTCTGGCTAATATTTAAACTCATCAAAGATCTTGATGATACAGAGCTATTTACCAGGTTATATCGAAACTGGATGAGAAATATTGTATCCAGATCTAAAGAGGTAATAAGCACAGCCAATAAGATGCAAAGATCTTCTCATTAGTATGCGCAATCTCACTTATTATAGAACCCGTCTGAAACATTGATGATATAAGTTTATGTATCAAGTTATATCAAAATCCGAATGAAATTGGGTCTCCAAAGTGATAACAAGCTCAGTCAATCTGATACAATAGTATCTCATAAATATGCGTAGATCTTACTCGTAATAAAACTCTGCAACATCTGAATGATATACAACTATATAACGCTTAATGATATACAACTATATAACACTTAATGATATACAACTATATAACCCATTGATCAAAATCTAATCAGAAATATAGTCGCTAGAGGGTTGATAATCCCAGTCAATCAGATGCAAAATCATGTGATTAATATGCGTGGAGCTTGCGCTCATAATCATACTCTACTGAGAGCTTGCTGATATAAGCCTGTTTATCAAGTTTGATCAAAGTCCTATCTAAATTACAGTCTATAGAGTGGTAAATATAAAATTCAGCCAATCTGATGCAAAATCACCTCATAATATTCATATGTCTGTATGATACTAGCTTTCTTAGCAAGTTTGATTAAAATCAGAAATACAGTTTCTCAAGTAGTAAGAAGCTCAGCCAATCGGATGCAATTGGGTCAGAAATACAGTTTCTCAAATAGTAAGAAGCTCAGCCAATCGGATTCAAGATCACCTCATTAATATGCATAGATCTTGCTGATAATAAAACTCATCGGACCTTGATGATGTTAGCCTATTTAACAAGTTTGATACTGTATTTAAAACATCTTATTAGATATAGAGCCGCTAAGATTTGACAATCTCGCCCAATCAGATGCAAGGTCTCCACTTTAATCTGCGTCTACCTTGCTCATAATTGCTCATAACTGTGCTCATTTGAGATCTTGATGATTTAAGTCTATCTATCAACTTTAATCAAAATTGGATAATACAGTCTCTATGTTGGTACCAAGCTTAGCGAATCGGATGCAAGATTACCTCATTAATATCCGTTAATGTCGCTCATTAGTGAATTCATCTGAGAGCTTGATGATATAACCCAATATTCCAAGTGGGATTAAAATCAGAACAGAAATATGGTTTCCAGATCGGTAACAAGCTCATTAATATGTGTGGATCTCGCTCGTTATCGAAATTATTCCGAAATCTTGATGGTATAAGCCCATATTCGTAGTTTGATAATAGTCAGATCCAAATTATCGTTTCCAGAGTGGTAACAAGCGAATGTTGACAAACGCACGGAAGACAAGTACGAAGGACCGTACTGTAAGCTAGTTTGGCCTTATGGCCAGGTGAGCTAATGATGTAAAGAGCTAAATAGATAGATAATATCAAAGCACCGGGTTGCAGTCAACGTCAGTGTTCAGATGGAGGTGATAACATAGTTATTTAGACTAAACAGTATATATAGCCAATGATTTTAGTAACGGAGATATACCAAGACGTTCTCCGCCAATGATTTTAGTAACGGAGATATACCAAGACGTTCTCAGCCAATGATTTTAGTAACGGAGATATAACAAGACGTTCTCAGCCAATGATTTTAGTAACGGAGATATACCAAGACGTTCTCAGCCAATGACTTCAGTAACGGAGATATACCAAGACGTTCTCAGCCAATGATTTTAGTAACGGAGATATACCAAGACGTTCTCAGCCAATGACTTCAGTAACGGAGATATACCAAGACGTTCTCAGCCAATGATTTTAGTAACGGAGATATACCAAGACGTTCTCAAGATATCTTTTATAGTATATACACATACAGGTGGATAAACAAATGCTTTTCAGATACAATCTTAACAAATATTTGCATGTAGACAGACGTGCAAACAGACGTTTTAATGAAAGTTATGAGTCTTTGAACTTACAATTTAACTCAAAACTAATATATTTAAAACAATAAAAACAAACATTTTCATAGTGGACTCTGAGACATTTGAACTGGAATAAAGAAAATCATTTCAACATCCTGCAGAATGTCTCAACTTATTTTAAAATGTTTTTTTCTTCTGAATATTTTATACAAGTAGTGTACACCTTCTTTGATTTTAGTTAGATACGACAGTGCTTGTATATGTATTGCTCAGTCTTCATTAGCTGAACTCCACGCATACAGAGCTCTTAAAAAAATGGAAAAACAAACAACTTGATTTTGCGAACCGATATGTGACCACACTTTTTTGTTCAACAAATCTCCTGTTTAATTTGTTTCCCTTTATTTTTTAATACATCAATTGACTGTGGCCCGTCTTGGTCCCAAAACGGGGCGACTATCACCTAGTGATATCGTCATTTCAGATCCGTCGGTCTGATGGTCAACTTCATCATATTCAAATGCCTCATCCTCGTCTATGTCCGGCATGTCCAATAAAGTCCTATAATGAAATAACCAATTTTATGGTGGTAAGATTGATACCTTTTCTTTAGTCGTATGTTTCTTTTATTTTTTTATTTTTTTGTTTTTTTTTTACACATACTGCCTCAACATTATTATGCACTTTAGCAGTAACATAGGTAAACTTAAGAAGCTATATGTATGTAGGACCGAAAATTATAGGAAAACAATAGATGACCGATGTTTTAAATACATTAAAATGAAGGATAGTATTTGTCCAAAGAAAAAAATATTTATGGTAGCAGAAAACTCTTGTTCTACTTTACTTGAGTGCTTATTTTGATGACCATTATTTGCCCACATTAACGAAGTCATTATCATAGACTGGCAACTACATTAAATGTATATATTGCAATTGGTCATCGACGCCGTTACAAAACGCATTATTTGAAAGAAAAAATCGCTCGCCGCCTAACTGCGTTTTGCGACAAACGAATGTATATCGCGAAGTAGAACGTGTTCTAGGCGCATTTAGGAGCTCAAAAGGTCAAAGTTATTGCGTGGTAAGACGACAAAAAATGTATACAATAATGTAATATCAATGTGAATATCACATTCTATTTAGCACTTAATAGTATGTTTTCCGCAAAATGAGACAAATTGCAAGCTTATATTTGTACGCCGAGCATTTTCTAGTGAATCTGCATTGTAACCGCGTGCAGAGTGATGTTTCGTCACTAAGGATGGCCTTTGATCCAGTCTAAAGGTAGATAACTATTCTTTGTCAACTAAGTGTGCTTATAAGTCGAAAATAGTATTACTTTTAATCCAAAATTCTCCTTTCCTTTCACTACAATTTAGCTTATTATCGAGTTAAAATATAACTTTTAAAGACGATACAAAAACGATATACACAAAAAAGGCTCTAAACTCCAATATCTGCATCAACGTTAATAAAAGGAAAAAATATATGGACCAGAGACAATCAACAGACAAAAATATACCACAAAATCTTATGACAATGTAATGTTAGGAAACAAATTTTATAGTTTTACCTAAAATACACTTTCCCATCCTGACTAAGTCTCCTTGCTACCGTTGCAATCTGATCATCTGTAACACCCATATCTAAGGACTGCAAAACAGGAAATTGACTGATGAAGAAACGTGGTTTTAAACTTCACACCTGATATGAAAAGTGTGTATGTCATGCATACATACATACATACATACATACATACATACATACATACATACATACATACATACATACATACATACATACATACATATACACACACACACATACATACATACATACATACATACATACATACATACATACATACATACATACATACATACATACATACGTACGTACGTACGTACGTACGTACACATGCATTCATACCTACATAAAAACAATACATGGGTCTTTTCAGGTACGATGGAGGGCCTTCTGTTTAGAATAAATGCTAAAATGTATGTATATGTACAAAATAAAAGCAAATTATTTTGTCTATGCAATCATTCTGGATCAAAATGAAAAATATTTATTTGGAGTGCCAATGCTAATAAAATCATTCTATTAAACTTAAAAGAATGTCTGAATTGACCCTATATGGTAAGAAATCATTGATAAGAAAGTACACTGCTTTCATAAATACTTTAAAGAGCGGCCAATTCAGAACATAACCCTGTAAATCGTGATCGTTACCATTTTCTAATTTTTTCTTTTTTAATCAATAAATAAGGAACATCAGTAAGTAATCACTCTTACTTTTTCAGTGGTAACATTAGCAAAGACAAATCGGTCTCACCGGTTATTACTAAGAGCTATGATGCATGAGATTTCATTTTTTTTAAAAGACAAAGTGGATGCGCTATGAATGTCAACAAATCTGGTCGTGCCAGTTGTGAAACAGGTTACAGTAATGACAACTCTTTCTTGTCGAGATCTGGAGTTTGATTGGTGCCTAACGAGTTGAAATTAGCTTTTCACTCTAATCTTATATGAAAAGTCAGATAAAGTTATGTCTTTTGCACATTTAACCCCGTCCAACCTATCACGACTCAAGTAGAAGTTACTCATCCCATTTTGAAAGTCTGACCAGTGGGTCTAATAGTGACCAGTGGGTCTAATAGTGACCAGTGGGTCTAATAGTGACAGGTCCATCTTGGTACCTTGTTTGAAACTCTATACTATGTTGTACCTTAATGAGTTCTTTGAATTCTTTTACGTCCATGCTGAAATTGTCTCCATCTGGCAACAATACGTCAGCTAAATCCACGCCAGCTTTGTATGCGAACACTTTAAACATGCCCAGTGGGTCAACTCTGAAGGCCGTTAAACGGGCACTGTTAGTCCTTGGGAACTCTGGAATGATTCCCTCGTTTATAATGGTCATGTTTCTTTCCTCTTGAAGTTTCATTTGCAGCTTTGCGAAGCTCATTTTTACCATAATGTTCTGTAATGTATATAGAAAGATGACCAATGTGCTAATATAGATTGTAGACCAAAAAAATAAAAAGAATTAGAAAATAAAAAATTTCCATTCCCTATTTGAAGTCAGAAGGGATAAAAAATAATTATTTATTGTTTTATTTATTTATTTTATAGTACTTTATTTAAAATCACATTGTAAACTTAAAGTTATAAACCTAAAGAATACGGGACTCTAACCGTATGTAAAAGGCATGACTTTAAAGCTTCAACTGTGTGTCCGTACGTCTTTCAATCACATATTTCAATGGAATCACCTACTTACACTGAAATCCAGTTCTTTTATAGAACTGTTTGAATTTCCATCCAGCGTGTCCAAAATTACCATAGCACCATCGGAATCAAACGGATTGGATCCAATCTGCAAATATTAATCATGCAGGAGTAAGCAAGCGGATCCTCAATTTTGAAATTGGTAGTACAACGGATACATTGCTTACTATCAAGATCTGCTTATTAACATTTGAAATGTAAGCGCAATGCTATAATTATCAATTACAACCTATACAAGAAATATTTTTAGACGTTCTAGTGCAAATCTACAAAAATAAAACAATGAGGATGATTATTGTTCTATAACATATTATTAGCTTGGGCAGAATGAAAATATTCAGATGTCTTGTATCTATCCACGTATGAACCTAACAAATAAGCGAAACTTACAGGGGAATCAAAAAAACTTCTGGACCTCATGGGCCATTTCAGAATCGCGCTTCATTAGAGCATTGAAAATATGGCGATACAAGATTTTGGAATAATTTACAGGTATAATATTCGATCATTTGTCGGATATAAATTGTATTATCGCACAAGAGATAGTACAAAACGAGTTTATTTATTTTAATAGTTAGGAATTTATCTAACAAAGACACAAACGCAACAAAAATTCAACTACTGATAATAGGAAGTGACGGGCTACATACAGTAACAAAGACACAAACACAACAAAAATTCAATTACTGATAATAGAAGTAGCGGGCTACGTACAGTAACAAAGACACAACACAACAAAAATTCAACTACTGATAATAGGAAATAGCGGGCTACGTACAGTAACAAAGACACAAACACAACAAAAATTCAACTACTGATAATAGGAAGTAGCGGGCTACGTACAGTAACAAAGACACAAACACACCAAAAATTCAACTACTGATAATAAGAAGTAGCGGGCTACATACAGTGACAAAGAAGCTTTCATATATTGTCGTATCTTTTGTCATTTTGTCTATACATAACAAGAGAGAGAGAGAGAGGATATTTCCTTTTCCTGCTTAAATACCGGATATATTTCATCGTGTGATACAAAAAACGTGATATTTTAACGAGTGGCGGAGCCACGAGTTAAAATATTTCGTTTTATGTACAACAAGATGAAATATATCCGGAATTTACGCAGGAAAAGAAAAATTTCCTTTTATTATATACCAAACTTTCTCCTGAATTGAAGATTAGAAGATTAAACTCACTTCACATCACTTTCATTGGCTGATCATATAAATATCTGAGACTTAAAAGAGCGGTGGGATTGGTATGATCTAATCTTTTGCAGTAAATTACATTTTTGACATTTTGTACTTTATTTTACTCTATCTGACCACAAATCCAGCCCGATTCAGCAATGCATCGCAGCTGTTTCAGCATTGTTGTCAAGATAGTGAGGGGAAATAACTTCATAGTGACGTGAATGGCGTCGAGTCAAATTTTTTCAGCAGAAAATAATGTCCATGTCTGAAAGGTAATGTAATTTCCATTTATTTGTTCTAGCTCACAAAGTGCTCATTTTTCTTCCCGCAGGTAAAACTTATGTAGGCACACACAACCAAGCGTCGCATGTCGCGATCGGAAATCTTGTATCTTCCCATGCGAAAATATAAGGATATATTTTTCACATGTGAAAATATAGAAATGAAAAAATATGAAAATTATTTCACCAGTAATTTTCTATATTTCGCACTAAGTATATAATAAAAAGAAACGTTATGTTCCAAGTAAACATAAAGAAAGAGTTTAATATGGAGTAATGATACGTTGAGGCCGTCAGACTAAGACGTGCTCCTACGCTATATCGAACGAGTTCTTTCTCCCAACTAATGAGAAAACATGAATTTGTCTTTGTGTTTATTACATATCCCTTTTTACCATTGAAATTTATATTTTGCTCAGAATTTAGAAAAGATTTTGAAGAACATTTGCTTTTGGTGCATCAACAATATCCACGTGAGGACTTCAGTAAACACAACGAAATAGTTTCGCCCTGGGCATGTGCTACGGAAACACAGATTAAACTTCAGTATAGAACATCATAACAAAAATGTAAGACTAAATGCGTATGTAGTAAATATAAATGTAGCATCACTAAATGTTCATTGCAACACTTTTTGATTATTCGGAGAATTTTGTGAATGACGTTTAGCTAGATGCTTGCGGTATCCATTGGAAATTCTTCAATGAGTTCTTCTTCAGAATGATAACCGAAATTACCTTTAGAACCTTTAAGGTATCATTTTCTTTTATGCCTTGCGCAATGATATTAGCGCCCTCTAGCGGGATCCTGTTCAAACTGATGTTCAGCTCTAGCAAGGTTCTATTTTCCTTCAGGGCTTTCGATATGGCTACCGATCCCTCCTTTCCTAGCCCAGCCATCGCCATGTTGAAACTCTTCAAACCAACATTTTCCTAAACAATAATATACAGTATTGTACAATGTACATATGAAAGCTTCACAATGGACACACCCTATAGAGGCTTTTGTATCGAAACTCTGCATTCAGAAATGATAACTAACCTTATTTGACTATTAGTTACAGCTCAGTTTGTTCCTGAATTTTTCAGTCTCTTCTAATGTTTGTACAATTTCATTAGTTTTCACCATATGCTGATTGTAAATCTACATTTAATTAGGTGTTAAATTCAAATTTGTCTCATTAGGGATATTAATATTATGATTAAAATGTGGCTCATATGGAAGAATACTCCTGTGATTTCGACAATATACTGTAAAATCAACTCTTTTTGTGTCAAAATGTTCCATAAACATAGGACCAAATGTAATATTATTTTTATCACATGACGAAAAATACTGTTTTATTTTGACGAAACCACTTATTATTTTAGTGAAATTACTTTGAAATACATTTGGACGTATTGGTTATTACGTTTTTGCCTTGCATGACGTCATTTGTGATGTCACGAGGAGTTGCTATACGTGTTACATATATAGAGGATATCGATGTTTTCTGAGTAAATATATATAAGGAAATATTTCACGAGTGAAGCCGGAAACATTGTTCTCACTTCACGCGGAAAAATGTTCCTACTTCACGAGTGAAATATTTCCTTATATCTACTCAATAAACGTAGATTTTCTTTTTATTTTATATTTTTTAAGGCACAAATCGTAGATTTGCACGGATCTTTTCACCATTCTGTGCCAATGCGAATAACTGCTGCATTACTACATTGATAAAAAAGGTTCCGAAATTTACAATACGTTTAGGACAGCGACCTTTTACAAATTTATCTTATACAAATAATGCTTCCAATTGTGCATTTTGTCAAATAATGACTGTTTCAAAACGAAAATGAAGTGATTTTCATTTTCGTTGACATATTTCTTGCGCGGATTAATACAGTAAACTGTGTTAGGGTAGGGTTATTGTAGAAATATCTCGAACCGGTCACATCCGACAGATTTCAGAAGGTAACATTTTTAAACAAAAGATATTAATGATTGTGAGTTTACTTGTATGCATTTTGGTTCGTTATTTTGTTCATTTCTGCATACAAACGTGAATTTTTTTACCTTGGCAACCTGCTAGTCAAGTTCGGCTACAGACGCTGCACCCAAATGTCGATTGTCACTTAATTTCACTTTGCAACTCATTTCAATTTCAATTACAACTCATCAATGACCAATTTTCTCCATCGTTTTCAAACATGATTATGATTGTGTTGAGAGTTACAATTGCTACTTAAACAATTTTATTATAATATTTAAAAAAAGAGTTTTTCCTAAAGATGTGTCCATTTGTCGTAGGGTCTAAAAGGTACACAGATATGGTGAAAGTATTTAATAGCAACAGTTCATGCAAGTTCAGTCACTAATAATTTATATGACTCATGTGGACAACTAATTTTAAAAAGTTAATACTTCAGGCTTAATTTTTTGTTTTTTTTTAGAGTATATATTAGGCATTTTTTTATGAATCATCCTTATTGATTAAATAAATGTATACTATAGGATCTACAGACTTGACACATTTTAAGATCTGTTCATCTTGATGAACAGATCGAGAGAGACAGACAGACAGACGGAGACAAGAAGTAGAAGAATAAGAAAAAAATGAAATAGGCCTAAATATGGAAATACATATTTGAATAACATAGTTAAGAGCAGATACATTTCCTAACAGGAAAAAGAAAGTAGTTCCAAAAGTAATATCGCCACTGTGGCGATATAATTTTTCTCCCACTGATATATTTCAATATCTCATTGTGAAATATATAGTATATAGAGGATCTCAAATGGGTAATGATTGAATATTGAATTTATGAAACGAGTTGAATAATTTTCACTTTTTGCGAGCCTTGGCGTGCAAAAGCTGGAAATTATTCAACGAGTCTTATTAGTTTAATATTAAATCATTACCCATTTGAGATTCTGTTTATCACATAGTTGTTATTTTAGTGAAAGGGTTTAGATAGAAAGAAGAGCAAATGATTTTCAGCATTTCATTTAATTCTGGCTCAGACCCTGCACCTTTCAATTCTTGCGCGCGAAAAAATAGTCCCAGATGCGAGTTGAATCAGTAATGCACAATTCGATAACTAGTAACATTTGAAAGTGGATTTGTTTACAAATTATAATTAAAAGAACAACTGTCCTTCTAAATCAATAGCACTTTTGACACGGACGACATCATTTTTCAACACTGGTTCTACGATGGAAATTCCTGTGTTATTTCCCATAGTTCATTCGGGTCAGGTCAGCTGGAGTAGTTGACACGCCATATACATGGATTTCGATGAGACTGTTTACAACGTTTCCACCAAAAAGTGTGTCGATTCCATCATGGGCATTCACCACAGATGCAGTATTGGATACGGCAGAAAAAGTATCATTCTAGTTGTTGGATATTCGTGTGAAGGGATGATTACTTGATGCAGAGGTGTTGCTGAGTATAGTGATTCCAGATTTAATGTTTTTGTGACCAAATATTATTAGATTTGGAAGAATGCTGTGGTTTGATAACTTTTTCTCAGTTGGCAGACCAGCATTTGTCGACATTCTTTTCATAAGAACGGTGAGTTTATTTATTCCTATAGGTTGACATTTAAACCATGTTTGCCCTGGGGGTGTAGTGCAAGATCATATCACGTGGTAGCAGCAATGTATTCATGTTCTAATTTTAGTTTGACATTCGGAGAATTCTACGAAGTGTAAATTGGCCACATTCTGACATACCTAACAACGACTGTGCGTTTTTGTAATAGTCGCCTTTTGTTTCCAATGTCCTTTGGGCTACCGATTTGAAAGATGGCCGCCATATTGTTGATAGAAATAGTAAAATAAACAAAGGTTCAGAAGGCGGCCCAAGGAAAATTTCCACGGTTGCAGCTATTCAATAATGACAATACTGCGCAAAAATTGTATGGGCTTACTTTGGACCAATCCGATTGACGGAAAATGATATATTAACGTGTTAACATATCAAAAATATTAAACCGGAAACACTGTATGTAAAGTGTACCAACTATGTGATAAATAGAGGATCTCAAATGGTTAACGACTTAATATTTAATTTATGAAAGTCATTGAATAGTTTCCAGTTTTTGCGAGTCATGGCAAGGAAAAGTTGGAAATTATTTAAAGAGTTTTTATACATTCAACGAGTTTCATAAATTCAATATTTATCATTATCCATTTGAGATTATGTTTATCACATAGTTTTTATTTAGAGTGGAAATAGTCTAGATAGAAAAGAAGAATAATTATTTTCGGCATTTCATTTAATTCTGTTTCAGACGCTGCACCTTTCAATTATTGCTCGTGAACAAAAAATGGTTACAGACGCAAGTTGAAGCAACATTGCACAATTCGATAGCCAATAACATTTAAAAGAAGATTTTTGTTTACAAATTACAATTCAAAGAGCAAATGTACTTCCAAACAAGATCAAATTTGACACGGACGTTATTTTTCAACGCTTGATTTTATATGGAAATTCCTGTGTGATGTCACATAGTTCACTCGGGTCAGGTCAGCTGGAGTAGTTGTGGCGCCATATACATGGATTTCAGTGAGAATGTTTACAACGTTTCCACCGAAAAGTGTGTCGATTCCACCATGGGCATTCACCACAGATGCAGTACTTGATATGGCAGAAGAAATAGCATTACAGTTGTTGGATATCTGCCTAAAGGGATGATTAATGCATGCAGAAACTTGTACTAAATCTAGAGGTGTTTCTGTGGAGTATATACAATATGCCAGTGCTGATTTGCATTCATACGGCTGTCATGGAGTTCTTATTTCCAGATTAAATGCTTTTGTAACCAGATATTTGCATTATTTGATTTGGAAGAATTTTTTCGTTGGATAACTTTCTGTCATTTGGGAGACCAGCAGTTGTCGACATTCTCTTCATTAGTGGTGAGTTTATTTACTCCTATAGGTTGACATTTAAACCATGCTTGTCCTGAGGGTGGGGTGCACGATCCATACCACGTGGTAGCAGGAATGTAAAGGTGACAGTATTAGTTACAATAAGCAGGCAGGCGTTTCTCTGCATAGACTCGGCATGTTCGCGTGGACAGCGTAAAGGATTTTCTCAGTTCTTCCACATTTTCCGTTTAACTATGAGAACGTTTACTCGTGTTCGAGTTTTTGTTCGGCATTCGGAGAATTCTATGTGGGATAAATGGGCCATATTCCAACCTACGTAACTACCACTGTGCGTTTTTTTGTGATAGTTTCCTATTTTTTTCCCAATATCCGTTCCTCTGCCGATTGGCAAGGCGGGGCGAGGAAATTTCCCACCGTTGCAGCCAAATAAATAATGAGAATATTGCGCAAGGATTTCATGGGTGTATTTGGTCCCATCAAATTCACAGAAAATGATATGTTAACGTGTTGGCATATCAAAAATAATAAACCGCAAACACTGTATGCAAAGTGTACCAACTATGTGATAAAAAAAATTATTATCTAGTATATTACCTTAAATAACACAGTAGTCATATGATAAAAAGAACAAATACTCCATATAAAAAAATAATGTTATTTAGCGAAAAATCATATGAAGCTAAACGACTCTCTAAAATGTAATTTCTGTAACCAGTTATTCTATCAAATTATTTTCAATACTTCTTTTGAAAACGAGAACCATAATGAAAATAGTTTACCAATGTTTACATATATTAAGCATAGGTACTTGGAAACTCGGAAATTGAATTAGGAAGTCATTTTAGAAATGAAATTAAAAGTGATTCTAATAGTAATTTAAAAGTTGGGGGTTGGGGGTTGATAAATTAAAATCTCATGATACCTGAATGCCCTCAGCTAGGCATATTGCTCCTCGAGTGCTAAAATGATTCCAACTTAGATCTAGAACATCGAGTGTGGAATTATCAGCTATCGCTAACTTGAACAGTTTGGCCCCGGCATCTTCAAAGCGGTTATGCCCTAGTAGGAGAATTTTTAAGCTTTTGTTGTTCTGAAAAAGATTTTGTCCACATGAAAGTGGTTGACAGATAATACTGATAACATGATCAGAGATTTCTTAGGCTCAACATACAAATTAGCCCATCAACACCAATATCAAGACAAATTAATTTGTATAGACACATTTCCTTGCAGTTTACAGTTTTGTAAGACAAACAATTTTCGCGATTTTTGCTTTATTTTGAAATAGACTTTAAGCGCCTTAACTTATTATTACCTCACATGTTGGTCTGATGCATGACGTAATGGTATGAATAATTTTATTTTTAATTTCACAAAAACTGAATAGCATGCGTACGTCTTTAAAAATTATACTTTATGTCATTTTTAATTATTTATGCTGTTTCCAGTCTTTGGTTTGCATTGTCGCGGTTTACACACAAATATGCGTGAAATCTTGCTTTTATACCTTAATAATCACAAAAAGCAAAATTCTTTACATATCATTGATCAATGGTAAAATTTTCCTGCAGCTCTTTGGACTAGAATCCGGTAACGTCTGAAATATGGTGACAGTGTTCAGACGCAAGATGCTAAGCTTGATCTGCTTCCTGCAGTGATTAAAATCGTATTTTCATATTTCATTTTTAGATGAATGCTTTGAACATTTTATTTATTATTAAAACGGCTAAAAAGATCGGAACACATACCATAATAACATCAGAGAAACCTTGTGCAGCACCATCTCCAATGTCATTTCCTGTAAGTGAAAATTTCGCATGTTCTGAAATGTGTGTGTGTGTGTGCGTGCGTGTATATATATATATATATATATATATATATATATATATATATATATATATATTTTTTTATATATATATATATATATATATATATATATATATATATATATATATACTTTTGTAGATGCAAGGAAATACTTCACGAGTGACATGGAGAAATTTTATTATCAAGAGGGGCGAAGCAATACAAAATGTTTCTACTTCATGAGTAAAAATTTTCCTTATATCTACTATTAAACGTAGATTTTCTTTTTATTATATATTTTTAAGGCAAAAACCGTAGATTTTTTTCTCTCCATTCTGTACTAATGCGATTCACTGCTACATTACTACATTGATTAAATTAAGTTTCGAAATTTTTCAATAATTTTAGGACAGCGACTTTTTACAAAGTTAGATCGTACTTAAAATGCTTCAAATTGAGTTTTTGTCAAATCAATGACTGTTTCCCTACGATAATAACGAGATTTCTATTTTCATGAACACATTTCCTGTGCGGATTTATATGGTGAATATTGTTAAGGTGGGGTTACTGTAGAAACATCACAGAGCGTTATGTCCGACAGACTCCAGAGTGCAGCACATTTAAACAAAAGATTTTAATGATTGTGAGTTTACCTATAAAGATTTTAATGATTGTGAATTTACCTATAAAGATTTTAATGATTGTGAGTTTACCTATAAAGATTTTAATGATTATGAGTTTACCTATAAAGATTTTAATGATTGTGAGTTTACCTATAAAGATTTTCATGATTGTTTGTTTGCCTATAAAGATTTTAATGATTGTGAGTTTACATATAAAGATTTTCATGATTGTGAGTTTACCTATAAAGATTTTAATGATTGTGAGTTTACCTATAAAGATTTTAATGATTGTCTGTGTACCTATAAAGATATTTATCATTGTTTGTTTACCTATAAAGATTTTTATTATTGTTTGTTTACCTATAAAGATTTTTATGATTGTTTGTTTACCTATAAAGATTTTTATGATTGTTTGTTTACCTATAAAGATTTTATTGATTATGAGTTTACCTATAAAGATTTTAATGATTGTGAGTTTACCTATAAAGATTTTCATGATTGTGAGTTTACCTATATAGATTTTAATGATTCTTTGTTTACCTATAAAGATTTTAATTATTTTTTGTTTACCTATAAAGATTTTAATGATTGTGAGTTTACCTATAAAGATTTTAATGATTGTTTGTTTGCCTATACAGATTTTAATGATTGTGAGTTTACCTATAAAGATTTTCATGATTGTGAGTTTACCTATAAAGATTTTGATGATTGTGAGTTTACCTATAAAGATTTTGATGATTGTGAGTTTACCTATAAAGATTTTAATGATTATGAGTTTACCTATAAAGATTTTAATGATTGTGAGTTTTCCTATAAAGATTTTATTGATTATGAGTTTACCTATAAAGATTTTCATGATTATGAGTTTACCTATAAAGATTTTCATGATTATGAGTTTACCTATAAAGATTTTAATGATTGTGAGTTTACCTATAAAGATTGTAATGATTATTAGTTTACCTCTAAAGATTTTAATGATTATGAGTTTACCTATAAATTTTGTAATGATTGTGAGTTTACCTATAAAGATTTTGATGATTGTGAGTTTACCTCTAAAGATTGTAATGATTGTGAGTTTACCTATAAAGATTTTAATGATTGTGAGTTTACCTATAAAGATTTTAATGATTATGAGCTTACCTATAAAGATTTTGATGATTGTGAGTTTACCTATAAAGATTTTAATGATTGTTTGTTTACCTATAAAGATTTTAATGATTGTTTGTTTACCTATAAAGATTTTAATGATTATGAGTTTACCTATAGCGATTTTAATGATTATGAGTTTACCTATAAAGATTTTGATGATTGTGATTTTACCTGTAAAGATTTTGATGATTGTGAGTTTACCTATAAAGATTTTAATGATTGTTTGTTTACCTATAAAGATTTTAATGATTATGAGCTTACCTATAAAGATTTTGATGATTGTGAGTTTACCTATAAAGATTTTAATGATTATGAGTTTACCTATAAAGATTTTAATGATTGTGAGTTTACCTATAAACATTTTCATGATTGTGAGTTTACCTATAAACATTTTGATGATTATGAGTTTACCTATAACGATTTTGATGATTGTGAGTTTACCTATAAAGATTTTAATGATTGTGAGTTTACCTATAAAGATTTTAATGATTGTGAGTTTACCTATAAAGATTTTAATGATTGTCTGTTTACCTATAAAGATTTTGATCATTGCTTGTTTACCTATAAAGATTTTGATCATTGTTTGTTTACCTATAAAGATTTTGTTGATTGTGAGTTTACCTATAAAGATTTTAATGATTGTTTGTTTACCTATAAAGATTTTGATGATTGTGAGTATACCTATAAAGATTTTGATGATTGTGAGTTTACCTATAAAGATTTTAATCATTATGAGTTTACCTATAAAGATTCTAATGATTGTGAGTTTACCTATAAAGATTTTGATGATTATGAGTTGACCTATAAAAATTTTAATGATTGTTTGTTTACCTATAAAGATTTTAATGATTGTGAGTTTACCTATAAAGATTTTTATGATTGTTTGTTTACCTACAAAGATTTTCATGATTGTGAGTTTACCTATAAAGATTTTAATGATTATGAGTTTACCTATAAAGATTTTAATGATTTTTTGTTTACCTATAAAGATTTTAATGATTGTGAGTTTACCTATAAAGATTTTAATGATTGTTTGTTTGCCTATAAAGATTTTAATGATTGTGAGTTTACCTATAAAGATTTTCATGATTGTGAGTTTACCTATAAAGATGTTAATGATTGTTTGTTTACCTATAAAGATTTTAATGATTGTTTGTTTACCTATAAAGATTTTAACGATTGTGAGTTTACCTATAAAGATTTTGATGATTGTGAGTTTACCTATAAAGATTTTAATGATTTTTTGTTTACCTATAAAGATTTTAATGATTGTGAGTTTAGCTATAAAGATTTTAATGATTGTTTGTTTACCTATAAACATTTTGATGATTATGAGTTTACCTATAAAGATTCTAATGATTGTGAGTTTACCTATAAAGATCTTGATGATTATGAGTTGACCTATAAAAATTTTAATGATTGTTTGTTTACCTACAAAGATTTTAATGATTGTGAGTTTACCTACAAAGATTTTAATGATTGTTTGTTTACCTATAAAGATTTTAATGATTGTTTGTTTACCTATAAAGATTTTCATGATTCTTTGTTTACCTATAAAGATTTTAATGATTTTTTGTTTACCTATAAAGATGTTAATGATTGTTTGTTTACCTACAAAGATTTTAATGATTGTGAGTTTACCTATAAAGATTGTAATGATTGTTTGTTTACCTATAAAGATTTTCATGATTCTTTGTTTACCTATAAAGATTTTAATGATTTTTTGTTTACCTATAAAGATGTTAATGATTGTTTGTTTACCTATAAAGATTTTAATGATTGTTTGTTTGCCTATAAAGATTTTCATGATTGTGAGTTTAGCTATAAAGATTTTAATGATTTTTTGTTTACCTATAAAGATTTTAATGATTGTGAGTTTACCTATAAAGATTTTCATGATTGTGAGTTTACCTATAAAGATTGTAATGATTGTTTGTTTACCTATAAAGATTTTTAAGATTGTTTGTTTACCTATAAAGATTTTTATCATTGTTTGTTTATCTATAAAGATTTTGATCATTGTTTGTTTACCTATAAACATTTTGATGATTGTTTGTTTACCTATAAAGATTTTAATGATTGTTTGTTTACCTAT